>VXAU01005521.1:662841-706006 GCA_013399695.1 Formicarius rufipectus | reverse complement strand
GTGTCCCACTGGGGACATCCTGAGGGTCCCTGCGGGCTCTGGCATGGGGGGCTCCCACTCAAAATATCCTGAGGGTCCCCGCCGGCTCTGGCAAGGGGGATCCACCTGGGAACATCCTGAGGGTCCCCGCGGGCTCTGGCACGGGAGAGGCTCCCACTGGGAACATCCTGAGGGACCCTGTGGGCTCTGGCATGGGGGATCCACCTGGGAACATCCTGAGGGACCCTGTGGGCTCTGGCATGGGGGGTCCCACTGGGAGCATCCTGAGGGTCCCCAGGGGGTCCCACTGGGAACATCCTGAGTGGCCCCATGGGCCCTGGCACGGTGGGACCTACTGGGAACATCCTGAGGGTCCCCGCGGGCTCTGGCATGGGGGTCTCCCACTGGGCACATCCACGCTCCGGCCACCCTGGTCAGCTCCGGGCACGAACGTGCCCATCAAAGGTGAGGTGTCTTTCCCAAACCACCAGCAGGTGCCACCCCACCCCTGGGCAGCGCTGTCCAGCCCCTCGGCACCTGCAGCTCTCCGAGCATAGCCCGGGAGTGCCGGGCACAGTGAAGGCAGGCAGTGATACTTCCACATGAAAGCCATTGGATTTACATGGGACATGGAGGTTTTGTCATGAAGATAAAGTTGGTCTGTTCTTCTGTGGCACTGTTCTTGTAGGGATATAATGCTTGCTGGAGATATTAGACTTCTCCTTTCACTCTTTCATAACTTTTTGTTAGAGAAGGAAGTAATAATTTTTTATTAGTTCTACATAGGCACTGAAGTTGGTTTTGATCCCCTGACAATGTAATTGATGTCAGGAGAATTACCCACAGTCAAATTTGTAATTGAGCAATGCCTTTTTATACTATTTTAAAGTATTTATTCTTTGCAGAAAGCTTTAAAATTGTTCAAATGAGGCTCTTGGCCTCCACTCAAAGGTGAATTTTTGGGGGAAAGTTTGAGCAAAAACATCTTGTCCATGTGTGAGTATGAGCAGAGTGGAAAACTATTTTCCCCTTCCATAAGGACTTTTAGCTGCTTTCTTTTGAACAGCTCTGCAGCACAAGGAGCTGAGGCCTGTGGGCTAAAATTTGGCATTGAAATTGCCATAACTACGAAGTGTTTTAGTTTTGGCTTTGATTTGACTGAGTTATGAGCCTCAGAAAACCATGTTCTCAGCATGTACTCCAGAGTATTTTTTTCTTCCTTCAAAGCTGCTGAAGGGTTCAATGGAGAGGATTTGCTGTGAGCAACTGAGGAGCACAAAATTAGAGCAAAATATTGCTTTTAAACTGTGGGGACATGTGGCAATGGGGAGGGAACAGGAGACTCTGCAAAGCACTTATGGCCCAGGAAAAGTTTTGGGGTGTTTCGTGGTACGTGCGACTGAAACTCCAACTCCAGGACCTGCAGCTTCTCCTACAGGTTGTGCCAAAGAACCAAGAGAGGATTGTGCAGAGTGAGTAGGGATAAGGTGTGAGTGAGCAGGGGTGGGGATAAGAGCAGATTCTGGGGCACACTAGCACGGCTTGAACTCCTTTGGAGTCAAAGGCTCAGGGAGTACAACACGCTGTTGTTTCTCCACGTGCTGCAGCAAGTGGTGCAGTTTCCCAACAGTGTGCCCATGCAGCATTGCTTGGGAGGCTCTCCCACTGGGAGTCCAGGGACTTGCTGTTCCTGGAGGAGATATCCCCCCCAGATCTGAGATTGTGTCCTTCTGGACAGCACAGCCAGTGAAACAGTGCATGCCTATCTGATGGCAGTCACATGTGAAATGAGAGGGCTATGGAAAGCTGGATGTGTTTCCTTAACGACAGAATTTCTGATTTAGCATTGTTAATTATGCAGCTTTATGAATCATTAATTTAGTTTTATGTATGGGAGCTCTGGTGCATTGACTCTGGCATTTTACAGTGCAGTTGGTTAATATTTGCAATTACTTGGAGGCTTCTGTTCAGTTCTGGTATCAAGGAGGATTGGTTATGTGGAACTTGTGTGTCTGAACTTTACTGAGCTGCTACTGCATTGTCACACCTTTCACCACTGTCCAGGGTGAGTTGGGAGCAGTGCTTTCCCTTTTGCACAGGAGTCAGGGCTGCAAAGGTTGCAAACAGTGGAAAACCAGACAATACACTGAGTAACATAACTTAGTGGTTTGTAATTGAAATTTGATGTTTGATCACAACAACTTTTCTTATGGGCTAGATGTAAGGATTGTAATATTTTAATTGTAATAATTGTAATAGATGTAAAGATGTAATAGATGTAAGTCATTTAAAGAATATAAATATCGAAGGTATTTTAGCTGCAGATGAGGCAGATGCAAGACCTGGCTCACCTCAGTTACCCTCTACAGGTGCAAAGCATTGCCCTGTGCTGATGGAAATGCCTGCAGGAGGTATGTGCCTGTGAGGTGCTTTGTGCCATAAAGGACCTTCAGTGCAGGTGAGATTGCAGGGCACTGAATGTTAAGCAGCTCTAAAGCTGCTCCTGGAAGCTACTCTAAAGCTTTCTCCCTGGAAAATTAACTGTGTAACTGAGTGGGAAGCTGGAACTCAGGTGGGCACAATGTAAGGGAACAGGTACAGGTGAACCTTGTAAGGTCTCTGTGGTAAAGAGCTCTCTGCAGTCAAGCTACAGTTCAGTCTGCTGCCAGACAATATAAAGCTGATTCGTGTTTGGGTTGCTGTAGCTTTTGTGGTTCATCTGCTATATGATTTTATTTTTTTTTCAGTTTCAGTCTCCAGAACTGTAGTCCACAGCACCTGGTAATTATCAAATTGAGGGCATGTGCCATAAATGAAAAGCAAGAACTAAATGCAGTTTATAAGAACCAGATGAGTAACAACTAATGAGATAGTCTTAATGGAAACCGTATTTATTTCCTTTTGTAGGAGTGCACTTGTAATATGTTATCCATGACAAGGCCTCTTTGGACAGGTTTCATTCTATATGATAGATTCTTGTATTTCCTTTGGGATGAACAGACAGAATGTCTCAAGGAGTTCTCTTTTTCTATTAACATTTAGGTAGTGCCCTTGAAGTGGCATTGCTTCAGAAAGAAAGGTAATACTGTAAAAATGCTGAATGGTTACTAGGAAATATCTTGCCTAACCAACGCACAAACAAGCTTTGGCTGCTGACCTAAGTACTAAGGAGGGGAAACAGCTTGAGCTGGCACTGCCACTGAAAGGGCCGCAGAAATCATGGCTTAACTTATGGCTTTTGTGATGCAAGGAGTGGTATGGTTTTCTTTCCCACCTCCCAGGGAGCATCCCTTCCCAGTGAAGGTAAGCTGCATGCAGCCCTCAGGTACATTGGCTTCTTTCCTTTCAGCCTGTGGGATGCCTTTCTCTCCTGGAGAAGCTGTCTGGGACTGTTCTTGCATCACCTGGTTGCTTTGCCCTTTTCCTTTGCTCTCCCAAGCATTTTCCATATTTGAGTAACTCTGACTTCTGCTTCCTTTCCCCCTCCTGCCAGGCCCTGAGGAGAGGCAGTCAGATGAGCTTTTCTTTCCTTCCAGCTGCTGTGTAGGTCTTTTGCATTGTCCTCTCATGAAAGTGTCTGTGTGCCAGCTGGAGCAACAGCTGAAAACAGGGGGAAAATCGTCACTCTGCAACCAACTTATTTCTCCGTGGATGGGTCAGCTAGTTCTTGTTGGGCTGTAAGTGGTTAATGATCTGCAGTTTGAGAACTTCCCAGACCTTGAAGTATTTTCTTATACAACATTTCACTATGAGAAGTGTAAGGTTGCGTTCACAAGTGGGTTTGTGTTTCTCTCTTGTTGCAAGGGGGAGGGAGTACATGGTCAGATGGATTACAGGAACAATTCTGATTCACTAGAAGGGCAGGCACAGAGCTTGATTATGGCTGGAATGTACTAATTGAACGTGAACATGATTTGGAAAGAACCAAATATCTGACACAGTGTTGACCATGTGGTTCATTGGTGCAGGTCAGTTCTGTGATTAAAGCCTGCTAAGAGAGCACACCTGCAGTTCTGCAGAAGGAGCTGCAGACTCTTACTCATTTCATGCTTCCTTCTGTCCTTGAAATCTTAAAACATCTTCTAGATTAATCAGAGCCTGCTTTGTCTTCATGTTCTCCTGTGAATTCTAACCCTGTCTCTTGGTCTCAAATAAGTGGTTGAACACTATAGAATGGAATTAGAATGCATCTAAATGTTATGTATGCATCTAAATGTTATGTATGTTTTTCCCCCCTTCCCAGTGTCAAATAATCAGTGTTTTGATATAAGGCAGATTTTTAGGGGCCTTGAAATATCCTTTTCCCAAGGAAGAACAGTTACCCCTATAATGCCTGATTACTGTCCCTCCTGTAACCTTTCACTGTGTCACAGTTGGACTCAGTGATCTAAGAGGTTGTTTCGAACCTAAACAGTTCAATGATTCTAAAGTTTGGGCACTGTATCTCACTAAAAAGAATCTGGGAAATAATCTAACTGTGCAGGATTGATGGCAAATCTAATGAATAAAAAGGGTGGGTTTTTGCTACTTGCTAAACTGCATGATGTCATCTGGAACTTCTCTCTGTTACTTGTCAGTGGCCAAAAGGATTCAGGAACATCATCCCTGAGAGTGCTGTGCCCTGTCTTGAATGGAAAGTCCTGAGCTTGTCTCTCCATAAGGTGTTCCCTAAGGGTCCAGTCTGAAACATGATTCAACAGAAGCAAAATTGAATCAAATACATAAGCTCCTTCCTAATGTATTAACTCACTGCCATTCTCTTTTTAGCAAAGAAATAGAAATAACTGCTGTTGTTTGGTGACTGCCACCCAAAGTGATGGTAGTGCACTCGCTGTGGCACCACAGACAGCATCGTGCTGTGAAAAAGCTTTTATTTGCAGAATAATTATTTGGCTTAGTAGTCCATTTAGCTGGATATCCCTTTTCATATGCTGATACACTGGTCCTGTCCATTAGCAATTTGTCCTGAGGCTGCTTGCATGCCCGCAGGGCTGGCTGCGGGGGGTTCAGCTCGCACTTCGGCTTCTGCACCTTAAAACCGTGCTGTGGAGAAGCGGTTTGCAAAATGCAAAGCACTCGGAATGCTCGGTGCGGTTTTACAGGGGAAGCCGAGGGACTTTGGGAAACCCAGCCTTTGATTTGCGTGGTACAGTACGTTTGAGTCAGGTTATTAAAGCCTGTGTGTGCCTCAGCGTGTTCTGGGTCACTTCAGGATCACACAAGTAAACTAAATGCCTGAGAATGATCGGATCAGGTTACCCGTGACCACGCAGCTCAGTCGTGGTTTCCTAGCTTAAAATAATGTTCCTTACTCTCATAAGGTGCCTCATCTTAACAACTGCTCGTGCTAACAACCTGTGAACACGCGCTGCTCCTCAAGTCGTGGGCACTGAACACTTGTGTGTATAAAAACATTATTATGCTGGAGGTCAGTGTTGGGCTTCAGGAGACCTCGGCTCTCTGGATCAGTTCTTAGGGCTTTTCATTGCCTCTCACGTGATTCTGGGCGCTTGAATCAACTGTTCTAATTTATAAGTCCCCAAAAGGAGGTAATTAAAGACAGCTCAGCAGAGAACTAAGTTAGTGGGGGTTTTTAGGGTGTTTTGAGATTCTTGTGTAAGCACACAGGTGCCTGCAGTGGAGCTTCTACAGAGGTGGTCATGGCTCGTAGGGGCTTGTCTGGGAGCAATACAGAATAAAAATAAGGATATTAAGCTACTAGAGAGCATCCAAAGGAGGGGCCTCGAGGATGGTGAAGGGTGTGGAGGGGAAGCCCTATGAGGAGCAGCTGAGGGCACTTGGTCTGCTCAGCCGAAGGAGGCTGAGGTCAGACCTCACTGGGGTCTGCGGCTCCGCCTGAGGGGCAGGCACTGATCTCTGCTCGGTGTGAGCAGAGACAGGACTAGCTGGAGCTGTGCCAGGGCAGGGTTAGGTTGGGTATCAGCGAAAGGGTGGTGGGCACAGCCCCGGAGCTCCCGGAGCGTTTGGACAACGGGACAGCGACAGGGTGGGACTGTTGGGCTGTCAGTGCCGGGCCAGGGGTTGGACTGAATGGTCGCTGTGAGTCCCTCCCAGCTCAGCATATTCTGTGGTACTGAGGGCAAGGCTAGGGCTCGCTGTGAGCTTTAACTCCTATACTTTCAAACAGGCAGAAGTTAAGCTCGGTTTAGAACTCCTTCCCTGGGGTGGCGGTGATGGGGCAGTGATGGAGCGGAGGGGGGCAGCGGTGATGGAGCAGGAGACGGCGGTGATGGGGCGGAGGGTAGCAGCGGTGATGGGGCAGCAGTGATGGGGCGGTGATAGAGAGGAGGGGGGCGGCGGTGATGGAGCGGTGATGGAGCAGGAGGCGGCAGTGATGGGGCGGTGATGGAGCTGGGGGCAGCGCGGCGTTGTGTCCGGCAGCCGGGCGGGTCCGCACCCGCGGGGCGCCCCTCGGTGCGGGGCTGCGGGCCANGCCGCCTTCGGTCCCTCCCGCACCCCCCCGGGCTCTCTCGGCTGGGCCCGGCCCGGCGCGGCGCTCGGGGCGGAGCGGCGCGGGCAGCGCGGCGTGTCCCGTCCGGGCGCCCGGGAAGGCACCGAGGATGAAATTGCTGTGGAGAGCCAAAATGGTAACCGGGGGTCCCGTCACCCTCCCCTTGCCCTTCCCCTGCTCGCGGATCCCGGTGCCGGCGATGCCGTGCCCGGTTCTGTGCCCGGTGCCAGCAGTTCTGTGCCCGGTGCCAGCAGTTCGGTTTTCTGCCCGGTGCCAGCAGTTCTGTGCCTGGTGCCGTGCGCGATGCCATCCCCGATGCCATGCCCGGTGNTGATGGAGCGGTGATGGATCAGGAGGCGCCAGTGATGGGGCGGTGATGGAGCTGGGGGCAGCGCGGCGTTGTGTCCGGCAGCCGGGCGGGTCCGCACCCGCGGGGCGCCCCTCGGTGCGGGGCTGCGGGCCATAAACAGGAAGCCTCTCGGCGGGGCCGAGGCGGGGCCAGGCCCGGGCCGCCTCCTTCGGTCCCTCCCGCCCNCCCGATGCCATGCCCGGTGCCAGCGGTTCTGTGCCCGGTGCCGGCGATGCCGTACCCGATGCCATACCCGTGCCGAGCAGAGTCCCTACAGCTCAATGTTGTCTGGGAGACGTTGCACTCTACTTTCTATTATTTTCTAGTTTTAAACCCTCCACTGTGCAAAACTTGTTTGTTTTTTTCCTTCCCCCCCCGCCCCGCCCCGGCTGTTCTTGAAATAATAGATTTTGGGCAAGCAAACCACAAGCGCTTCAGATCCCTCCTTGTCAAGGAGGATAAAATGTTGCTGTGTTTTAAGTGCTTTTTAGCTTCGAAGTTTCAAGGCTGCCCACCGAAGTAATTCGACGGTTTTAAAAGTGCGATTAGTTCCCCTAACTGGAAAGCCAAATAGATTAATTGCTGGGGGACAAGAGGGGGTGGGAGGAGAGAGGGGAAGAGAAGTCTGCTAATCAAAACCAAACTCTTCGCTTAGAAAAGACTTTATGCAACTATTTAAAATATGTGCTAGTCTAGGAAAAACAGTCAAAAGAAGGTCGAGTATCTCGATAGCACAGGAAAGGACGGCTTGCCAAGGATCTCTCCAGAGTTCCTTCGACCTAAAGGTGTCCTGTGTTGCTTTGATTGCTGTATTTGCTCTGTGCTGCCCATCTTCTTGGCAGCAGAGCACCTGGTATAGATTGGGGGCAGCAGAAGAGGGGAAACCTTCCTTTTTATCTATATTTTTTAAAAGTTTCGTTTTCTTTCTCCTTTTCCTGGCAGACCACATTTCAGGACGGGGGTGAAGAGGTAGAAGAGGGAGCTGTCTACAATGTCACCCTTAAAAAAGTCCAGATTCAGCAGGCTGCCAACAAAGGAGCGAGGTGGCTGGGGGTAAGTGGAGCGGGGGCAATGGCGTTTGGGAAAGCTGCTCCTGGACTTTGGAGCTTTCTCCAGGGGGACTGAATTCCACAGGAATTGATACAATATTAACTTCTAGCACTGACTGCTCTCAGTATTTACAAAAAAAAGAGCCAAACCAAAACACTGAAATGTTCTGCTTGGGTCATCTGGAGTAACACTCTCCTTGTGTTGCCGCTTCCTCTTTTCTTGACCTGTAAAAAGACTTTGACCAGTTGTGGCCATGGATCAGGTGATTCTTGGTGCAGAAACAAAGATCTTAGCCGATGGCCTGAGAGGTTGAATATTTAGCAGGTAGTTCAGACTGGACTCTGGCTCGTTTCTGCTGTTAGGAACCTGTCTCAGGGTTTGCCAAACAAATAGTTGTGGTATTTTGACCGATGAGAGTCCCAAAACTGTCTCAGAACTAGAGGGAATATGGGTTGGCTCTTATTTTTCTATTGCTTTCTCAGCCAGATGAGAAATTAATTAAATTTCTGCAAGAATTACAGCTCTGTCCTGTTTTGCAAAGGTGTCTTCAAAGCCTGAAGGCTTTGAGGGGTATGTAAAAATAAGCTTGAATGCACAGGCACTCGACTTGAGGTGCTGCTGAGTGCCCTCACAGCTGTGCCACTTTGAGCCAGATCTTTGGGAGGTATCTTTTAACTTTCACAGCATTTTATTACATTTATATCTTTTCTTTGGGATCAAAGGAGATAATTAAGAAGTTGGTTGGATGTAGTATCCAGATATGTGTTTTAAAGGCTGTTAAAACTGCCCTGGGGTTTATAGCCAGTTATTTTCTTCTGGAGTTCCTGTGGCATGAAGCAACACAGCAGTGCTGAAACCACAGGCAAGAAAAGTAAATCCTATCCTGCATACACATAGTGCTTAGACTCTCCCCTTCCCTTGTGTCCAAGAAGTACACAGGGTTCTAGTCAAACAGATAATTTCAAATATGCTTCCTCTGAGTGGCAGATTTCCCATCTCTGCCTCCTGTTTTCACCAGGAAAAAATATTACAAAGTATATTAGAGCTCCTGTGACTTTCCCAGATGGTGGTTTCTTTTTGTAAGAGTGGGAGCTCATCTAGAAGATATCCCTGTCCCATAAACATAGTTTAGAAAAGTGAAATTTGTTCCTGTTTGGGCTGTGTTGTTCCTTGTTTGTAGAATGAGTTTGCCAGGCCTCGGTCACGTTCTCCATACATCAAGTATTTTAAGCCCTTCTTGTGATCTTGTTTTATTAACAGCTTTTCTGTGGTCCTAAAATCAAGAAATAGCCTCTAACACAGAGCATTATTTATGAATAGCAATCCCTGCCCCCAGCAGTTTGGCCTTGAGAAGCCTAATTGTCTCTTTTAAAATCGAGTGATTCTTTTCTTTTCCCTAATCTGGAGTTTATAGGGGTTTATGATGGTTTTTTTTTTTGGTCCTATGCTTTGAAATTCGTAGCACTAAATTAGCAAGGATTTATCAGTGCTGGACTGAATTTTTTTCATGGTGCTCTAAGTCAGGCTTAGGTGGAAGACTCAAGGTCAGCTTGAAGAGTGGGAAGAACCATTTGCACATCAGCAAGTATTAAACATAGTAACTCTTATTGATTATATACATGCCCAGAATGACTTTTAAAAAAACTACTTTTCCAAGTCAGTTTGTGACCTGTAAAGGAATACTTTAGCAGTCTGACATTCTCTGAGGATCTGAGCTTCTGGTTGGTTGGTGCAGGTCAAGTCTGATAAACCTTTCTTAAGGTTCTGGCATCCAAAGAGCCCATCCAGGGCCCTGTTATGAGAGAATGGGTTGGTTAAAGGCCAATCCTAAGATTCCAGCTTAAGAACTGTAAACAATTGCCTATTTAAATCCAGAAATGTTTATCTTGTGTTTCAAACTTCTGCAGTTCATACAAGAAAAAGACAAACAGGCTGTGACTTAGGCAGGCATCAGCAGTTCCCTGACTTTCAGAGGTATGAAGCTGTTGGATAATCCCCAAATTTCTTGGCTTTAAATTTAATATTAGACATCAAAGGGTGCCAATAATAGCCACTGCTTTTGTCACCAAATCCTTAGTCACTAAATATTTAGTGAAGCTTAAGACTTTAAGCACTACAGTATTAGGGAATATTAATAGCCCTAGTAGGAGCTCAGTATTGGGAGAGATGCTGCACAAAAGCACTATTTTGGCTAAAAAGAACCAACAGGTGTGGTATTTAAAGAGGGTTGTCTGTACACACATGTTGTCTGGGCTGATGGTTGGTGTCACAGCTTCAAAACTTTGGAAATAGTGAGAGGGAATCCCTCCCAAACATGAGAAAACACAAAGGCTTTTTTTAATTTGAAAACAAAGTGGGTTTTGGTGTCTCCAGGAGAGACCTTGAGAGGTCTCCAGGGTCCTGAGAGAGAGAGGAACAAGCCACAGGAGCTGGATATGTGGCCTGACTTCTTTGTGAGAGAGAAGGATGGAGAAGAAGAGATTTGTGCAGGCTGCAAAGAGGGGATGTTTTCTGCAGCAGGATTTTGGGTGTCAGGCTAGAGAAAAAGCCATGTCAGTAACTGGAACTGAAGGTTGCAAAGTGCAGTGAGGAATCTGAATGATGTGGCTGGAAAGATGCCTTGAAAGCTGTGAGAGAGAACCCAAAAAATGAGATCCAGCTTCCCTCTGAGGATGGGAAGAGCCCATGGAAAGCTGGCACCATGAATGTCCCAACACGATAGTCCATGAAGGAAAGGCAACTAACCACGAGAGACAGGTGAGAAGTTGAGAGTTCTGTGGGGATTTTTGGCCTTGAAGGGACAGCCAGGTACCTGTGAAATGCAACAAAGACATACTGAGTCACACCATAGCCAGGAGGAGATAAGAAACAGCAAAGCAGTGGCTGTAAAAGCAGTTCAGCCACCAAATACCTGACTTTCTGTGGCCAGGAGCGATATGCTGACAGAGGATGAATGGAGAGGTGAGCCCCAGTCAGGGGTTTGTTGTAAACTGAGAAGTAAAACAGATAATGGAAAAAGCAGCGGGTGGAGGAGTAAAAAGATGGGGGGGATTCTGTTGGGAGTTCAAAATACTTCTTGCCTCAAGGTGTCTTCAAGGCTGTAACATCCAGTGTACAGCAGAACCTGTTCTTCCAAAGTTATAAGTGAGCTGCTACAGAAGGGTGCTTTTCAAACACCTTAAAAATGCTGAAAGGGGGTAAAGCTGAAAAATGCCAAATCTATCATGAGGTATTTGTGTGTTTTCTTTACGCTGGTGTTATTTGATAATTGCCTTTCCTGGGAACTTTGTGGCGTGTTCAAAATAGATTTTGAGTGGTTGTCTCACTGAAAACTGCAAAAATGACCACAAGTTTGGCTTCCAGACACCTCTGCAGTCACCTCCATTTGCTGGGAGCTGGTGTTGGAGAGTTCAGTGAGGAAAAACATCACATGAAACTCGGGTCCAACTAAGCTGTGTCCCAGCCAGGACCTAGGACACAATCCTCCCTGTGACTTGAGCAATATGTCAGAAGCTTTAGTTTGGATTCCTTTCCAACAAAGACCTCCTAAATATGGGTTGAGATTTCAAAGGTGCCCCTGGAATCATCGACACTTCAGGAACAAGCAAACCTCAGATTTTCTTTGAGCCTGCTCCTGCCCTCCCACGTGCCCCCCGAGCCAGCTCTGGGGCTTCTTTGTCATCTTCCTCTCAGATCCCAGATGTTCTGATTGAGTTTCCTGTGGAGGCAGCAGGCCAGGGCTTGGCCGATGATTGTCCTTGCTGCAGCTTGCACTTTTGTTTCTTGATTTAGAGCGTGTGTTGGTCCCTCTTGGCTAAATCAGACTCTTTAATCAGGTTCCCCCAGCCTGTCCTGACCACCCAGACCAAGGCCAGGGTGTAGCTCTGGCTGTATGTTTGGCAGAAGCAGACAAGCAGTTTCCAAGGAGCTGACAGTTGTGCTGTTGTCCACTCCAAACCCTCTGGGGAACTGTCTTGGAGAAGAAACCAAAGTGAGGTGTGCTGCTATTAGTTTGGCACGGGGGAAGGTGCCTGGAAGTGCTGGAGACCCATCAAGCAGCTGCATGCAGAGGGGACTGAAGGATTTTACCTGTGGACAGGTACACAGGTACCCAAAAGAAAGCTTTGGCATCTCGTTGAGCTTGTCTTTTGGTTTGGAGCAGGCTCTTTCCTCCTATTCCTCCTTCAGTTGTGGGCAATAATAGCACCATGGTGTCATGGCCCTTATTAATGACTTCTCATGGAATATTTTTCTCCTTACTTCCTGGTTCAGGCCCAGATCTCTGCTCCTGGGCTATCCTAAGGAGCACTCTTGGGTGCAAGTCATCAGCTGGGTCATACAGCACAACACGCTCAAAAATGGAAACTGAGCCTAGTGAGGGTTTTAAAATGGAAGCCTGGAAGATGACTGTCCATCCCTTCCCCAGCACCAAACCCAAAATGCATGATGAGAAGGTTTTGCAGCACAGTGTGGTGCTCTCAGCTGGGTTTCAACCCACCCCTTCCAAGCTGTCCACGTCTGACAGGGTGGCAATGCTTGAATCCTGTGGGGTTATCAAACAGTGAGCTGAGGGACACTGTGGCATGGCCACCTGGGACCAGAGAGCGTGGCACAGGCATCCTCCCTTCCTAAGGGCTCTGCAGAGGTGTCTCCTGCTGATGATCATCACTTGAAGTGGAGTGACAAGAGCTCAGGGAGCCTCCAGGAGAAGTCATTAATACATGCTGCTTGGGTGGAGGTTCTCCCTGGTGAGAAAGTCTCAGACCCAGAATGGGTTTTAGAATAAAAGTTTATTATTTGGTGAAAACAAACAGAGCTGGATGGGGCAGAGTCCTCACTCTCCAAAAACCACATCCCAAACACAGCACAGATTGGGGGTTTATCCAGTTACTTCATACATATTCATTACATCATATACATATACATTTTACAATGTGATACTAAACATGTTTCTTTATTGTGTCAGTTCCATCCTCTATAATTCACATATTCCCTGATAAGGGCTCGGGGAAACTAACCAGTGGTACCATAATTCAAGTATTTCCTTGATAGGGAAACAGAGAAACCAACCAGTTCTACCAGAATTCACATTACCTGGATAAGGAAGAGAAACTAAACAGTTCTACCATAACTCACATTGTTTTGATAAAGGAGAGAAACTGAGCAGTTCTACTGTAATTTACATTGTTTTGGTAAAGAAGAGAAACTAAAGTTTTACCATAATTCACAGCACCTCTGTAGTAACAACAACTTGTTCCCTTTATTGGGGCTGCAATTACCCATTTGGCTTTCACTGACACGAATCATAATGACATTTATCACATCCCTGAATGCAGCACCTCACATGTCTTGCTGCTGACATCACTGAGTATCATCTTGTTTGCCTTTTCAAGAGAAATAACCCAAACCCCAGCTCACTCTGCCAAAAAAACAAAACAAAAAATTGGTGTTTTCTTTGTAAATGCTCGATGTAGGTCACTTGTTGGGTTAAAGAAGAGCTGGCAGGGACTGTGGCTATGTGTCACTGGAAAGCCTGGGAGCAGCAGCCTACAAAGAGGATTGAGATGTTGTGCAGAGAACAGCCCTGGAGAAAGCATTAGTTTCACAGTTTGGGGTTGGATGTTCTCATTTCAGGAAGAGGCTGAAGCGTTTGCAAGCGTGTTAGTCACACTTGGATTTAAATTTGACCTCGGTAAAGCTGATTAAAAACCAAATGAACTCTTTGAACTTTCATCTTTTGCCACTGCTCTGGGAATCTACATATAGAACTTCTTTAGGCAGCTCTGGAAAGGGGGCACAGATGGGTGAAGGAATGAACACAAAGAGGTGACTTAACCCCTGGAGAAAAATGAGGTTATTTGGTGTGGAAAGGGTAAATAAATGCTCTTTCCTGTCTTTGTGCAGCCAGTCCTGTAAAGCAGAGTGTGTGTGATGCCTGTGGGTGTTCTCACCCCACGAAGGGGGTATCAGACAGTGTAAAACTTGATTCCTAAAGGGAGCTGGGACCTCATTCCTAAAGAGTTGAGCAGCTGCCCAGGAGTTATCTCAGGGAAGTTGTCACTGTTTGCTCTTGCAGTCTTCCACAACTACTTTTGCCCCTTGTTTCACCCCCAAAATGCTCTATTTTCCTGTTCAGGGGCTATACAATCCCTGGAGAACTGCCTCAGTTCTTCATGGATGGCACTCTAGAAAACAGGGTGCAACCATACAGCCTGTGTTAGGATTTGACACCTTCTGGAATAATAATTTTATTGGGGTGTATGAGGATGTGGGTTTCTTTTTCATTTTGGTTTGTTTTTTTTAATGCAAGGTTTTAAAGCTGTAGTGAGGGATTCCATGTCTTGGATATGGAAATCATTTTACTGTTTGTGGGAATCCTTCTCCCTTGGACAACTTGACTTCTGTTGGGTTTGGTAGGTTCCTCTCGATTTTGGGAGGCCAGAAAGAAAGGAATAAGTGCTTCTAGGATAATGTGAACTGGAAAAAGCCTATTTTTATTTTTTTTTTTGGTAGGTTGCTGAAGGTTTGAAGCATTACAAAAGGTCAGGGGGAGATGGAGTAGCTGTCAGAGCTGAGTGGTGATATTTATTTAGTGGCTTCATGTGGATATCTTCCCCACATGTGACATAGAAGCTGCAAAGGAGCAGCTGCCTAACAAGGCAGAACAGCACCTGGAAACAATTTAGGACCAGCAGTGAATTAATTAAAACCACCAGGGGAGAGGACCTGGACTTCTGAGAGTTGTGTGGAAGCATTTGCCCACTGTGATGCTGTTGTGGAAGCGAGTCCAACATGAAGCTGTGTCAGGGAAGAGGGGAGTGAAGTGAAGCCTTGGAAAATCCGATTATTGCAATTAATACAAAAATACAGTAGCACCTCACTCATCTCTAGTGCTTGTCTCCTCATCTCAAAGCTCAGGGACCTAGAAAAAAGAGATCGGCAGAGGGGAGAGGATTTGGAGGCTCTGAAAAGGTAAGGGCTGCTAAATCTGTGTCTTGTTGCAACTGGAGTTGACGTGTGGAGACTTAACAATAAATCCTCACTGGATTGAGGCTCTTTGCTGGCAGGGAAGAGGAGGATGTAGTAAAAACATTTAAACCAGTGAGTGGAGAAGGGTCACTTTATCTCCAGGGAGTGTTTTGGTGGTTTTGAAAGCAAGGGGGAGAAAGAACTTTGTGACTTTACATTGCATGGGATTAACCTGAAGGGACATGCCACTGGAAGAAGTAATAGAGTCCTGCTGAGTGGAGGAGGAGGCAGAAAGGGTTGGGCATTGATATAAAAAATGACAACAAATACATGAGTACTGTAAGAGATTCAAAACACCAGACATTGATTTTCTTTTTTTTCATTTAGCTGTAAAACAAACACATCCTGCAGCTGAGAAGAGACTTTTCCTCTCAGCTGGTTATTCTGAATGTTACAGGTGTTACTTCTTCCCCTTCCTCCCCAGCATTTGGCCATCGTCAGAGGGGGGAAAAAAACCCTCTAAGGCAGTTTAAAATGGCAATGGCTACATGTTGGTAAAATTCTGCTTTCAATTTTGCCCCCCGAGGGATCTCCAGAGGCTGCAGGGGGGGCACAGCTTTGAGTCCTTCCCCTGCTCCTGTGGGGTCCCTCCTTCTCTTCCTCCTGCTCCCACCTTGGTCTCTGTGTTGTTCTCCCATGGCTGGAATTCCCAACTGCCCCACACTCCTAAATTCTTCACTCTGTGATCCCAGAGCTGGGACTGGGATTCTTAATTGGCCCCACTCTGGCCACCAGCAGGAGGTCCCTCCTGGCCCTGGCTGTTCTTGGCTCCACAGGACAGGAGAAGCTTCTGGCAGCTTCCAACAGAAACCCTCCTGGAAACCCACCCCTCCTTCTACCAAAATTCAGCTACAGAAACCTAAGACACAGTGGAAGAATAATGTCCTTTTACTTGCTTTGCTCTCCTTTATTTATACTTTGCAGAATTGTTTGTTTCTTGTTGCCACTTCCAAGTGTCCAAAGCCTGAACATTCTGCCTGCTCTGACCCTCCAGGTCTTTCCTCTGACCTGAGTGTCACCTTTGAGGGTGGTAGGACTTCTTCCAGCAGCCTGTTCTTCCTGGCTGTTCCCATTTACCTGCCCTTAGTGCTGTCAGCCCTCTCTTGCCCATCATCACTCCCCTTCAGCAATCAGAAGGAGCTTTTGGCAGCCCCCACCTTGTGGTGTACCTTTTGCTCTGTGTGCTGCTGAGTTCCAGCCTCGTGGAGGTTGGACTTGTTCCTCTCTGCCACCCCCATGGATCTCCTGACCCACAGTGGCACTAATGAGGTGGGGGCATTTCAGATGCCTTTGTGGAATGATCCTGTTATTATATTCTATTATTTCAGCTATTTTCCCCTCTTGTATTCTTCCCACCTTTTTGGTCTGAAAGAAGTCATAAAGGGTTATTTTCTTCTCCTCTCCCACCTCCCCCTCAGCTGCTTTGTGCACTTGCTTTTCTCCTTAGGAAGGCTCAACCTTTCTCCCAGTCAGTGGCTGTGCCTCCCCATCTGAGGGCTGCAGGGCCTCTTTGTGCAAGCAAAACAACATGTTCTTATTATAAATTGGCATTTTGTATTGAAAGGTCTCAAAATGATCAAACAATATGGAATTGCTGAATGCTTTGAGATATATTCATAGCTCTTGGGCTTCAAACTGGAGACCTGTGGTAGATCTCGTTAGATTTTCAGATCTCAGTGGCTCCTTCTGACTCTAAAAACATCAATGATCTAAGCTTGTGAGTGTTTGTACATCCTAAAGCAGAAATAAACCATCATGTCACAGCAATCTCAGGTTTTACTCCTTCTTATATATATTTTATGTCCCACATAAGCTTGCATACATTGAATATATTGAGTTCCTGTTTTGACTTGAATCAAGTGCAGCCCATCCCTCAGTTGTTCACAGTATTTCTCAGCTTGTCAGATGAGGTTCGTGGCATTTCAGATGGTGCTGGGATGCAAACACCTCAGTGCACCCTTAGGGGTTCTCTGCTGTACTCAGTGCACTTGGATCCCTGCTTGGGATTGATTCTGGGAGTGCTCAGGGCTGCTGGCTCCCCTGGAGCAGGCAAAATGGGAATGAACTCTTGCACACTTCCTTAAAGCACGAGGTTTGCATTCTTCCTGCAAAATAGAAGTGCTTTGTTCAGGGAAACATCAGGTGGTCACAAAGTTAGAACGGGACAGAGAGGAGGAGAAGTATGCTATTAACTCCTGGTGGGTAAATCTGCAACAACCCCCACAAGGGGAAGAAAAAAATCGAAAAACAGACAGCAAATGTGGATCACCTTTGTTTATCTGACCTTCTTTTCCCCCCTTCCCCATTTCCCTTCCCCCCCCCTCCTTTTCCCTTTTCCCTTTTCCCCCCTCCCCTTTTCCCTTCCCCCCCCTCCCCTTTTCCCTTTGCCCCTTTCCCCTTTACAGTGAAAAAGCACTTTGGCCTGCGCTACTGATGAGCTTCATATTTTTGGGCTCTTCCAGCACGTAAATAAATGTTGAAGGTGGTACCACTTAGTGTTAGGAAACATCAGCTTCCCATTACTGCTTTTTCTACTCAGAACCACCCTGGTTTCAAAACCAAAGAGTACCAAAAAGCACAGCCTTGGAAACTAAGTGTATAACTCAGTTTAGGTTCGTATTCATGCCGTGTTTATTTTAAAATCTGCATCAGTCTCCTGCTATTTTCTCTGTCAGAATGCATTTCATCTCCCTGCACCTACAGTTCTCATTTCCAGCTATTCATACTCTTAAAAATCTCTCACTCTTGCCCTTGGTGTTTACACTGAGTTGACACTGATTTCCTGACTGCTATAAATTTAATTTCTGTGTGCTGTTTGAGGAAGCTTTACAGCGTGAAAGGAGAGCCAGCAATACAATCAGGAGGAATAAAAAGCATTTGGGCTTACATAATATGCATTCATGCTACTGTTATGCAATGGAATTATTACTTGTGGCACCCTCAAATCCATTCTGAGTTTAGCACTGTTGTCTCATACAGGACCTTCTTTGTTTCTACTGACCAAGCAGAAAGCGATGATGAGCTCCACAATTAATTTAAATTACACTTCTGGAAACAACTGTCACTTTTCACGGGGCAAGTATCGAGCTGGTAGTCAAAAGTCATGATGCCATAGGAAATCTGTCTGTCTGTGTTAGTGGTGATATCAATCATCCCTCCTTTTTGCTACACTTGGTGTTTATTAAAAAAATGCCAGCATATTTTAGCACTTTTCCTGAAAGAAACATGGCAAATGGTTTACTGGCTGGAGTTTCACAAACAAAATTTCCATAATAGCTTTCCTCTGCTCTTTCTCAGGGCAGACATAGAGTTGTTATCATTTTTAACAACTAGGCAGCTTAGAAATACTGTAGATAAATAGAGGATTTGCTGTGCTATGAGCTTGAACCCCTCAGTATTCCTCGGATGGAAGGCACACTGCTCCTGTCCCTGTAATCCAGAACTAGAATCATTAAAAGCTGTTCCAGAGTCAAGTGAAATGTGTCAGCTGCCTCTTTTACTCTGTTTTTCCCTACTCAGCACCCCTTCCTTTCTCCCTTGTGGTTCCTGGGTGCTTTGGCACCTCCAAATTCCCAGGACAGGCTGGAAGAAGTGAGAAAAGGAGGCAGAGGAGTTGAGATGAGGGCTGGTAGCAGGAACACTAATTACTCCTCATGGTTTTGGGGGCCCAGCTGCCTCTCCCTCCTTAGGACCTGCTGTAATCCAGACCTGTAAAAAGCTTTTATTAGCTAAGACAGTTAATCACAGACTGTTTGGTGGAACTCCAAAAAGGCTTTCTAGAGGTCTTCCCTCATGGAGACCCTATGTAATAATTCCTTTGGCTCCAAAAGTCAAAATATTTTGGAAAATGAGCTGACTTGACGGCCAAAGTGGTGACTAAAACCTATTTCCTTGCCTTCATCCTGGTGCCCTGCTCACTTAGCTGCTCATTATTTTGCATATTTATGTCCTCATTGGTTTGGTGTTGGGATGTTTTGCTGTTCCCTGTGCACTGCGGAGAGGAGGACACGGAGTTCTACAGGTAATTTTTCTCTAATACAGACAGACTTTGGGAAGATCCTTGATCTAGGACACATTCGTTTGTTGGATTAGAAGAACGTTTCCTGTAAATGTCATTTGATGACCCATCTTCCCCCAGCTATATAAGGTGCACATGACTAAGAGTCTTACCTGACTTACTGGTTTTCCCTTTTGGCTTTTCTGTTTGAAATTAGGGATGTGGGAAGCTTCAATGTCCAATCAAAACGAGGCCAAGCAATATTTCATAATACTGGCATGTTGTGAAAATAACACACCTCTGGCATGCTTAGGGATCGTGGTAAACTGTAGAGCTGTGAAACACAAACAAAAGTGAAAAAGGGCCTCAGTAATCTGATTTTTCAGGTTCAGTTACCTTGATGAGGGCACCGTCAGGAGGAGAGGGTTGGAGGGCTTGTCTTGGTTTTGCTTTGTAGAAGAGGGGTGGGAGTCAGGATGAGAAGGAACTTTTTGTAGGTAGAAAGCAAGGAGAAGGTAAGTGCAGAGATCATACAAGGTAGAGGTGGGGATTTTGAGCTGTTGGGGGGCTTTTGGTCTCTTTGAGAAGCTCGTGTGCTGCATGGTGACCTCTTGGAGGACTCGATTCTCACGTGGCTCCATTCCTTTGCTGCTGAGATGCTTCCAAGGGGGTGAACTGGGAGAGGCATTTCTGTGCTCCCATGGCTGGATTAGCCCCCCACCCATTCCTGAGGCCTGCACAATTCCCTTTTAACCCAGAGCTTCTTGAAGGTCCAGGTTCTTGGAGGGTTCAGGTTCTTGGAGGGTTCACGTTCTTGGAGGGTCCAAGTCCTTGAAGGTCCTTCAGATGCACCCAGGGAGAAGTGATGTGCAAATTAGGCTGCTTTGGCTCATTTACAGCCAGTGCCCAAAGGAGTCTAAATTTGCCTCCCTTCAGAAGGTGGGGGAATGCTTCCCATTTTCCCTGGAGTGGCTTGAAGGACCTGCGAGGTGCCCCCCCTGAGTGAAGGGGTTCTAAGTGAGCAAGAGCAGTCGTGTAGGGAGAAAATGAGAATATCTTTTGTGTGATGAGCATGGAATTAATTGGTCCTGGAGCTCTGGGTCGCTGCCCAGAATGGTTATTTATGTGGCAAGGTAGGAAAGGGAAAAGGGTGGAGCTTTGGAAATTCAGGAATGCTGCTGTGGGAGCATAGAAAGGAGCTCGTGGGGTGATTTTGGCTTCTGAGTGTGGTGCAGCAAACACGCAGAATTCTGATTTTTAGGTGTTTTTTTTCATCAGCATCCAAAGTGGGAGTTAGTGGAGTAATTTTATTCCCTTTCAGTTCCAAGTGCAGTGTAGAATAAAAGCAGCTGCCCTTGAGGAAGGCAGGTCTGCACTGCAAGCCAGGCTTTGCTGGGCTGGGGATTCTGCTTCAAATTAAGTCCCACCTCATGCAAAAACTGCTTTTTTTTTTAGGCTGGGAGCTCAGCTGAGCAGAGGACAGGGGTAGGCAGGACAGTGGGGGGTGGATGCAGGGCTCTTAAACCTTGCCAGGGTCCCAGAACTGGTGGCAGGAGGGACCCCTAAAGCCCTGGAGATGCTGGTGAGGTCACTGCTGTGCTGTCAGGGCAGAATCTCTGCTCTTCACAAGGGGCTTTTGATTTAAGGGTTACGTGATGTGAGTTTGAGTGTGTCCAGCAGGATGGTCAACCCCTGCAGGTGTCATCTCTGGAGACATCTGTGGGACAATCCTGCTCTCTCTTCCCCTCAGAGGGAGCAGGCTCAACTAGAAAAGTCATGAAGGTCTTTGTTGGAATTAAGTGCTGTGTCAAAGAAGTTGTTCATATCTTTGCCATTGTTATTTAAAGAAAAACCACTTGACCAAACAGCTGAAGAACTTTTCATCAGGCTTGCTGTTCTCTTTCATGGTGTGTGTCCAGGTGTTAAATGAAGGATAGAGTTGGTTTTTCTTCTCTTAGGCTGTCATTATGGAACCCAGTGTTTCTGGAGCTTCTCAAACTCAATCATCCCATGATTTGATTTCCTTTTCCTATTGGTTTTCCCTTCTCTTCCCCCAAGGGGGAGTGTAGATATTAAAGATCCATGGTGGAGAACCTGTATGTGAGTAAGCAACGTGGGGAAAAAAGATGCTCTTTGTGGTTTCACCCTTATTTCTACTTTCAGAAGGTTAAAGGAGATTCACATTTAGACAAATTTAGGCACATTTAGAGTGTCTTGTTTTGAGTTGACTTTGAAGTTTCAATGTGCTTTAAGTACTGTTATTCCAGCCTGGGGTGTCTGCCTAGTAAGCTAATGAAACCAGAGAGGAACACTCTCCAAAGTGTCAAGGAAAGTGAAAAGCGTTTAAAAAAAAATCTGCCAAAATCAGTAAAAACAGAGTCTAAGAGTTAGTTAGATCTCCTTGAGAATAACTGCAGAATTTCTAAATACAGCAAGTCTTTAGTAGAGCAGTAATGTTTCAAATGACTGAGCACAAAGAATATTTGATGTCTCATTCACTTGTGGTTCACTCCAGCTGTTGTAGTATCTCTTTTTCCCAGTCTGCCTCATAAAAAGCAATTGCATTGATTTCATTCCACAGCTCACATTTTCAGAATCTCAACACAATATTTGCATTGGAAAAAAACCCCAAAACCTGCAGAGCAGTGGTTTTCTGGGCAAAAATGATCATTTCCAGTGATATTTCTGAAATAGTTGCTGCAGGTCTGGATGTCTTCATTTGGACAGCAACCTGTTTTTAACTTTCTACCTTGAGTCTCTCCTCCCTCTTGGGAGGGTGCAATGTAAACTTAGGTGATGATGGAGTTCCTAATTAATTAATAACCCCACTGAAGGTTGACAGGCAGTGTCTGAAGGCACTTTTTTCAGCCTGGCTGTGTTTAAGCTCACGTGGAGCTCTCCTGTTTCAGCAGGAACTGGGTAGGTAGTCAATGTTTGTGCTGTACAGCTGTAAGATGATCACCTGAAGAGAGAGTGGGCCCCTCTGAAGGCCCAGCATTGCCAAGGGTTAGTCAAGATGTTGGAATTGCACTCCATCAGCACAGGCACAGCCATCAGAAATGAGGCTTTGCAAAGATGTGCCTCCATTCAGTCCTCCTGTGTTTGCTCTTCAAAGACATTGGCAGACCTTGTAGGGAGCTACTTGCTCTCCACTTACACTTCCAGATTGTCAGGGCTCTGCTCTGTTGCCTTGTGCTGGTTTGGAGTTAAAGCAGCAGGAGAAATGAATCCAAGTCAGAATGGGATTGCAAGTCAGAATAACAATTTAATAAAAGATCAGAAAATACACTGAGACAGAAGGAAAATTCGTTTGTGCCACAAAAACACCAGCTGTGCAGCCCAGCCCAGTGGGGCACGAGCAGGATGGAGCTCACCAAGCCCTGTGCCAAGCACCACGTGGGGCCCCTGAGTTCAAAGTAAGAAGAAAACAAGAAACCTGCTGGTGACAATGATGGTGGCAGTCTGGGGGCAGTCCCAGTCCTGGTGAGGCTCTGCTCCTCCTCTGGATCTGAGGAGAGATCCCAGTCCCAAAACCCCAACTTATCTCTGCTTGGGCTCAGCTGGGAACGCCCAGTCCCTCCCCCAGGGTGGGGAGTTTCCCAAGGGGTGATTTACTCTGGGAGGTCAATCCTGGCATATTTTTGGCATCCCTGATGGCCCCTGAGCAGACATGACCCCTCAGGTGGGTATGGAGGCAGGAACACTTCCTTATCCCCCAGAAGTTCCCAACCCCCGCCCTGTGCCCTGAGGGGTGGGGTGTGCCCTGGGCAGCTGCTGCCAATGGGCCATGGGGAGCAGCTCATGAGAAAAATGCCACGGAGGGTTTAGAATCCACCCCTACCCAGTGCCAAACTGGTCCTGGCTGCCATAACCAGGACATGCCTGAAAAATCAAAGCAAGATTTTCAGAAGACCTGAGTCATGCTGTAAAATGCCCACAAAGTTTGTGTTGTAGAGCCCCAAGAAAATGTGAGTGAAGCCCCGAAATCCTGGGATGCAGCACCTCTCTCTGACTGCTGCACGTGCTGCTGAAGGACACAAACAGGAGCCTGGAGAGCCTTTTTTTTTGTTGTTGTTGTTTTGATGCACAAAACAATGCATTTGTTGGTCTCACTGTGTGCCACAATCAAAAATTGCCAAGAGCTTTAGCAGCACCTTTTATTGGCAGTGGATAGATTATTACTGTGAGTAGAGAGCACAACCCCCCCCTGAAAACTCCTTTGCCTCTGGATGGGCTGGCTGTGGGATTGAAGAGATGGCCTCTTGATTAAATCCAGGCTGAGCAGTTTCCTGTAGGCAGGGAAATCAACCCACGATGGTTTTACTCTCCAAGCCTGTTCCCTGAGCTCATCTGCCAAGTCCTCCTTCCTTTTAAACTTCCAGGCACAGTTGCTAAAATAATCCAAATTTAAGCAGCCCTTTGAGTCTCGCAAGGATTTCTAAGAGTTCAGCTGCTAAACTCAGTTGTGGACCTTTCAGAGTTTGGGATTGGGGTTTGTTTTTAACATTTTAACATAAATGTGATGTCTTGGGGAAGTTGGAGTGTTGCAATGAATGAAAAATATTGTCCCTGTATCAGTTTTGGAAGCAGATTCTGCCCCTGGACAGAACAAGAGGTTTTTCCATGCACTGAATGTGCCCATCGAGCACTACACTGGGAGCTGGGCAACCTGCTTGGGTAGAAAATGAAGAGTTAAATGCAGTGGTGCAGACCTTCTTCCCTGTTTGAAAGGGGTTGCATTATGTAAGTGGTTATTTCAAAAGTACATTTTAATTGTAAGATGAAAAGTCAGCAAGAAAATCGTGGGGGTTTTTTATTTTTTTTTCCAACCAAGTTTTGGTTAGGGAAAATTTGACTGTGAGAGACACATCAGTGGGAACAACATACCCTGTTAGTGTTCCTGTAGTGACAGTATCACATGTAATTCCAGATACACTTTTAATTCAGGTGTAGAATTCACATATATTTCCAGATTCACCTTTAAGTCAGATATTTTGCACATTATACACCTTTAAAAAGGGGTGTTTGTTCCAACATCCATGGAACTAAATTTAGCAAAATTTTCCCCTGTCCAGTCAGGTTTGTTTATTTTTTTATTTTTATTTTTCCTTTGGTTTTGTTTGTTTGTGATTTTTGTTTGTTTTTAATGTAAACAGAAGGTTGTGTTTTAATGTACCAACAAGAGTTTGTTGGACTTCCCTGAACTGGGAAATGAGGTAGCAGAGCTTTGGAATAGTGCTGCAGACAGAACTTTAGGATAACGTTGAAGACATTTGTTTGAAACAAAGAGGGTTATCTCTTAGAGGTAATTCCAAAGCAGTGGAAGGCATTGATGTCAACAGGAAGTGGGTGGGGTATGTTTTCCTAATTATTTTATTACTATTTTTTTTCTTTGTGTTTTATCAGTATACCAAGCCCAGGATGACTACAAGTCATCTACATGCTGCCTTCATGCCCTCAGTAGGATATTTTGTATTTATAATCCCATTTTTAAGGCTTTTCAGCCCACATGCTTTAGCAAATAGGATTTAAACCAGCCACAAAAATACTTTTCTGAGCTGTCCTCAAAATAAGGGCAGAATTGAAGGGATGTTGCTGGTTCTTTCAGCCTTCAGGCAGGCTGCAAGCGTTAAATGCTGTTTTAAAAGCACACCCAACCCCAAAGCCCAGATTTGGAGACAAACGTTGTGCCAAATGGAAACTGTGGGAGAAAATGGAAATGTTCCAGTGGAATGTTTGCAGGGATGACTTTGCCACCCTCTTGCAAAAGCACAGTGAAAAGTTTTGCCCCCAGATGTGTTCCTTGACCTTTGGGTTTGGGTGGCACCCCAAAGTTGGGATTCTCAGCCACGGAATCACAATGCCAAAGTTGTGGCCTGCTTTCCTGTCTGTTCAGAAGTCCAGTGAAATGCTGAATTTACCACTTTTGGTCCCTCCAGTGATTATTATTCTTTGTGGGGTAATGGATTTTCTTTCAGATAATAATATATGATGGACTGGTGAGTTGACTCGGCCACCCTATGAAATACTTTGAGGGTGATGTCAGAGAAATAAAGTTGCTTAAAAACTCCATTATTTGACAGAGCATTTTGGCCAAAATCATTTAGTAACTGCTGATGGGCAGTTCTGGGGCAAAGATGGAAATTAACCCCTTGAAAGCTGTGCCAAAGATCTGAGTCCTGTCTGATTTTGGTGCTTTGTTTCCCTCTGCAGGGTGAAGGAGACCAGTTGCCTCCAGAGCATACTGTCAGGCAGTATGAGACATCCAAGATCAGGGCCATAAAAGCTGGAACTCTGGAGAAACTTGTGGAGAACCTTCTCACAGCTTTTGGGGATGCAGATTTTTCCTACATCAGCATCTTCCTCTCAACATACAGGGCCTTTGCTTCTACCAGGGCAGTACTGGAACTTCTCCTGGACAGGTAAGGGAATTCCTATTTCATGGAAGTGGAGCCATCATTTGCATGACAGGGGGCTGGGCAGCTGGCAGGAATTTTTTCCATTGCTTTTAGTGAACGTGGATTTAATAATCTGCTGCAAAATCTAGAATTTCAGCATAAACATCCAGTGTATAAATGCATTTCTGCCCACATGTCCTGGTTATGGCAGCCAGGACCAGTTTGGCACTGGGTGGGGGTGGATTCTAAACCCTCCGTGGCATTTTTCTCATGAGCTGCTCCCCATGGCCCATTGGCAGCAGCTGCCCAGGGCACACCCCACCCCTCAGGGCACAGGGGGGGTTTAGGAATTCCTGGGGGATAAGGAAGTTTTCCTGTCCCCACACCCACCTGAGGGTTTATGTCTGCTCAGGGGCCATCAGGGATGCCAAAAATATGCCAGAATTGCCCTCCCAGAGTAAATCACCCCTTGGGAAACTCCCCGCCCTGGGGGAGGGACTGGGCATTCCCATCTGAGCCCAGGCAGAGATAAGTTGGGGTTTTGGGACTGGGATCTCTCCTCAGATCCAGAGGAGGAGCAGAGCCTCGACCAGACTGGGACTGCCCCCAGACTGCCACCATCATTGTCACCAGCAGGTTTCTTGTTTTCTTCTTACTTTGAACTCAGGGCCCCACGTGGTGCTCAGCACAGGGGTTGGTGAGCTCCATCCTGCTCGTGCCCCACTGGGCTGGGCTGCACAGCTGGTGTTTTTGTGGCTCAAACGAATTTTCCTTCTGTCTCAGTGTATTTTCTGATCTTTTTATTAAATTGTTATTCTGCCTTGCAATCCCATTCCCAGTTGGCTTCATTTCTCCTACTGGTTTAACTCTAAACCAGCGCAGCACATCCCAGCTCTTGTAGTCACCAGGTAGGGAAAATGTGCCATGTCTGGTTGCTAAAGACCCAAACTGGACCAGCACAGGAAAATGATTTCACCTTTTCCCCCCAGAAAAACCTCCACTGAATGTGTGGGCTGTGAGTCATATCTAGAATAGATTCCTGTGTTTTGCTGGAAACTGATATTTTTTAGACCTAAGTCTCCTGTTTGGGGGCAGCTGACTTGAAACAGGGACTGTACAAACACAAGAAAGAATTTTCTCTTCCCTTCTTTCACTTGACATGAATATGTAGCCATAAATTTTTCCAGACAGGACAAGGACTGCTAAATGTTATAACAAAAACTTATGTGGTAAGGCTGTTAAATTTTGACTGCCGTGTCTGCAGGAATGCTGGGAACATCCAGCATGACTTTCTCACCCTAAATTCTCTCTGAGACATGGCTGGGTCAGAGGTGGTCTTCTTTGGAGAGTGGATTTATGGTATTTTCAGAATCAGGTGAGGTACAGAGATGGTTACTCTGGGATGTGGTGATTAGAATATAGAATTAGTAATTAGAAAGCAGAAGTGGCATAAGCAGGAAGCATTTGTTCTGCCCAAAAGGAGGTGAAGTGCTCTTCCCTCTATGACAGAGACAAATACAAAGGCAGATGTTGTACTGAAGAGAAACTTCAGCTCCAGAAGCCTATGATGATGATTGTTATTATTTTATCCCTCAAGGACCTCACATTAAGCTTTTGCCTTTGATTAAATTTGAGACTGGAGCCCTTTTAATTTAATTTCCCCCCCCCAGATTCAGTCTCTGAAGGTTTTCTTTTAACAAAGATTAGAAGTCACTAAACAAAATGTTGAGCATAAACTGGTGTGTTGAGAAGTGAGGGGGGTGACTTGTGTTTTCAAAGCTATTTAAGAGTAATTGGACATGAGAATCCCTCTAGTATTTATGGGAGTTTGGCAACTAAGTGCAGCAGGCAGCTCTGAAAACATGCCAAGCTTTTAACCCTGCATGTCCTGATACCTTCTGCTCCTTTGAGACAAGTGAGGAAGGGAGAGTGAAAAGAAAAAGCTCTCATTTGTATTTTGATGTGAAAGCACTCCTGGAAGTTCCTGGAGGGAGGGAGAGGAGAGCAGCTCCTCCTGCCCCTGGATGTGGGGGATGCTTTGGTATCCCCCCTGGAATATTCCACACTGGTATTCTCAGGGGTGCAGTGGAAGCCAAGGATGTTTAGCTGTCCAGAGCAACCTAGAAGGAGGCCAAATTCCTCCCTTCCATATCTTATTTCCCCCTGATAAATCATGTCCCTTAAAAGCAGGGCTGTGTTGTGCTTGGCACTGGCACAGATAGAGCAGCAACCAGCCCCCGTCTGGAGGAGGGCACAGAGGAGGGAACTGGTGGCACAGCCAGAGCTGGGCAAGGACACCAAAGAACAAGGTGGTCTGGTGTTCTCCATGCATTCCTTTAGCTGGAGGGTGGTGGTTTCCTGGAGGGGGGTGAATGGAGAGGGCAGGAGGGTGTTGAAGGGCCATGTCCTGTGGTAGCAGAGCCCCAAGTTTTGGGGCAGCAGCTTGGTGTGGGGTTTGGCTCACTGCTGTTCCTACGGTGTTATTGTAGTGTTACTGTGTCCTACAGCCTCTCTTTCTGCTTTATACCAGCTGGTTTGCCTGCTCAGCCAGAGAAATTACTTCATTCCCATGACTCCACACGGGTAGGGTTTGAACTACCTTATTCCTGCTCCCAAAAGGCTTCTTTGGATGCACACAGACACTGCTGTGGCAGACAACCACCTTTCCTTAGGAGTTCTGACCTGTTCAGAGGATTTCCCATGTTAACAGAGACCCAGGGGTGCATTTTCCACTCTATTTTCCAGTTTTTTGAACAGTCAGCCCTGCCCATCACATTCATGTGCTTAGTCAGCCCCTTTGAGTGGAGGCTGTAACTTTGCAAGCAAGGCTGGGGAGTTCTGAGAGCTACAGGATCCTTTTGTTCCTCATGTCTCTTTATTTTTGTATGCAAACCCCTCCTACAAGGCTGGGCAGTGAAAAGGTCTTTGTCAGGGAGCTGGTGAGAACAGAGCACTGGAAGGCTGCAGGAAGGCTGTTCTTTACACCAGCTGTGTCATTTATCCCTCCTAACCTCTATTTAATGACTGTTGCTCGTGGAGAGATACAAAGCTTTATCCTTCTCTGGTCCTGTGCAGAAAACTGCCTGCTCTTTATTGCTGTCTCATGGATTTATCTTCTAAAAATCAGCATGTGTCTCTAGTGGAATATAAACATGAGTGCCTAATGCTCTGCAAAGACATATTCAATATTTCCTGCAATAGCAAGACAATGACATTGGGAGTCAGCTCAATAAATTTGACTCAAGGAATTAACAGCAAGTTTTGAAAACCGACTATGAAAATTTAATTTTTAATCAAAACATATGTCACAGCAGGGGGGAAAGTGTCTTTTGTCTGGTGGCTGAGATGTATTTTAGGCATCTTACAGAGTGGATGGCTGTGGAGAGTGAAATCCTCTCCCTTCAGTAACAGACACAGGATTCTTACACATGAAGCCTTAGACTGATGCTTTAGAGGAGCATAAAACCATCACCCCTTCTCTTCACTGAAACGTTTTTGGCTGAGTTTGTGACAGTTCTGACACAGTAGCCCCCCCATGTTTCTCTGTCTGGTAGCACAAACATTTAAGGATGGTCTTGTTTTAACCCTTCAGCTGAATTCCAGGATGTGTAAACCCAAAAGTTTGAAATCAGCCTGTCTCATTCTGGACACTGAGTTACCTCCTGCCTTCCTTAGAGCTGCCTGTAAGGAGCCATGGGATTATTCTCTGGGGATAATTATGGAGCTGTAGGTCTGAAACAGTCCTGCAAGGCACAGGATGGTGCCTTGTGGGTGAGAGATCTTCCTTTGGTGCTGGTGGAGTTGTTTCCATGGTCTTCTCTGTCCAGCCGTGGTGGTTTCACAGCATCGTGGGCCGTTCCCACTCGTGGCAAATGTGGGGGAGTTTTGGCACCAAGTGAGCATTTTCCCCCTGGAAAACTTGGGGTGGAAGAACAACACTGGGGGTGGAAGAACAACACTCGGGGTGGAAGAACACTTGGAGTTGGAAGGAATGTCAGGTGCTAGAGAGAGAGAAGCTGTATTTGGAGAAAGGGGCTGTGTTACAGTCCCCTTGCCCAGCGCAATATTGCCCTGGGAAAGGATGGAGTGCAAACAGGCAGAAAGGGTCATGAGCTGTGAGCAGAGACACTGCTGGGGTTGATTCTTCCTGTGTGCAGGCTGCTTCCTATAAATCAACACCTTATCCTGGAAGGGACTGGCTGCCTCTTTAGGATTTTTCCCCTTTTAAGTGAAATAACCTTCAAGCCCCTTAATTTTGCCCTGTTAAATTCCCTATTGACAATCTTACCTCGAAGCTCTTTGTAGCTGTTCGTGATAACTGTCTGTGAGCGATGCTGTTTGGGCTGTTGCTTTTTATTCAGCAGAGTTTCTCCTGAACACCCCATCTCCCTCTTTCAGGTTTGGAAACCTGGAGACCTCAAGCCATGGAGAGGTGGCCAACCTGAATTCCTTGGAGTCTGAGATGGTGCTCAGGGCGTGAGTATGGGTTTGCACCCCAGAGCAAGGCCAAGGCAGGATTTGGTGTTGGAGGGGGGGGGATGTGGGCAAGCAGGGTTGTTATTTCCACTGCAAATTTCCAGCCCTGAAAGGCCAGATATCAATTGTCTCATGACATGGGCAATACTATAATCTAGAGATCTCTTGCAGGGAAGTTGCCTCGGAGTTAAACATGAGATGAAAACATCTAAGCCAAGAATTTGTTGGTTAAACAAGCGAGGAGTGTTTATTTCCTCTGCCTTATCCATGGCTGGAAGGGGTTGTTGCCTGTGACTGATTTTGTTGTGCCTTGTGGCAGTGCCTGCAGCCCAAAGGTGAGGCTGCTCCAGGCAGCAATGTGTGTGTGAGCATTGCATCTCTTCCCCCAGTGCCCCTGAGCATTCACAGCTCTGCTTTTGGAGTGGAATTTAAATTCTGAGGTCACCCTCATTTGCAAGAGCTGTTTTGAACTGCAGTTGAAATGAGAAGAAGTTGGTTTGGCTGCCCTCCTAGCATTTTATCTATAGAAGTTGGGTGTAAAATGTGCCTTGGGTCATCAGCATTTGTACTCTGACATCAGTGGTTTGTCTGCACTGGGGGACGTGTCACTGTATTTGATCACAGTGTGAAGATGCTTGATTCTTGTCAGTGTTTCTGGTTTTATTGTTCCTCTTGCCCCACGGGACTTCACACAGGAGCTCAACTTTCCAGTTCTTTCCTGGCTGCTGTAGTGTTTTTCTCCTGTTGGGCCACGAGAACTCATCAAAGAACAGCTGGCAGTGAAAATTTGGTCACAAGCACCAGGAAAGCAGCATCATGTAGTGAGTGAGGAGGGGCAATAATAGACACCCAGTGGTTCCCAGACTTCCATTCCAACTGGGCTCTGGGGTCTCTTCCAACTCTGGGCAACCCCCTATCCCAGTCATGAAATGTAAATCTTTTTATGCACAATATTTTCAGGATTTATAGGGGGAAAGAGCATTTCAACCAGTCTAAATCCTGTTGGGATTGATCCCCCAGCTGCCTTTTCATGGAGTCCAGGAAGGGGAGAGAGAAAAGGGGTGAAGGTAATGCTGATGTTGGTTGTGTCACTGAGGCTTTGAGCAAAGTGCATCAGTTTTTTGTCCTGCCTGAAGGTGAGTGGGCAAGGGAAAGAACATTTAGTGGAAGCTGTGTAGTAGTCATGTTTGGTTTGTTTGGTTGGTGTTTTTTTGTTTGGCTCTTTTGGGTGTTTTTTCTTGTTTTCTTTGCTTGTTTGTTTGTTTTGTTTGGTCTTCCCGAGATGCCTTTGATGTCTGAGTTCAATACTTTTCCCTGACTATGCGTCTATAGAAAGCTCAACAATGAAGTTGTCAACAAAGAAATTCATCCAGGAGTTTTAACAGATCCCATATAAATGTGAATTCACTTCCCCTCCTTTAGAAGTTTCCCTGGCTCTCAGCTGCTCTGGCTACTTGTCTCTTAGATATGATTAATGGCATCTGGAAGAGTGGTTGGCTTTGTGGTCCTGGCAGTTCCAGTAGTTCAGGTTTTCTCTTGTTTGGGATAATTCCAACATAATTACATTTACCCTCTTTTCTCATAGAACAGAAACATGCCATAATTGTGATCTTTGTGTGACTTGGACAGAGAGGAGGAAGAAGCAGTAAGGCCATGTTATTTCTTGCTATTAACTGTATTTCTGGGAGGAAAAATATCTCCTGGGGAAGCCCGTGGTCAGTGGCCAGAGACTTTCTGGATTTGTCAGACTCCTGCTGCGACAGTTCAGAGGCTCAGAAAATCCAGTTGGGCCATTAGAAATGGGAATGCAATTTAAAGCATTTCCAGTGGTTTGACACTGACAAAACAAAACAAAAAAAACAACTGCTGCAGACATTTGCAGACAACTGCAGGAGAAGAATTTGTGGCTCTTTAAATACTTCATGGAGCTTTAAAAGAAAGGGAGAAGTTTTGCAAAATCTTAGAGGACATGTGGAAGGAACAGTAAGTCCACAGGCTCCTGAAATTCTCTGTGCTTTTGTACTTGTAGTAGAGAGCTGTGCAATATTTGGAGGGGAATGTCTGATGCATGGAAGTGATCTGATATTTTTTTTTAAATTATGTCAGTATTTCCACCCATTGTCCACGCAGCACAGAACCTGCAAGTACTGAGCCTGAGTACCCTCATGGTGGCACAGCCTTGGTTTGAGAGGCTTTGGGGAGCTCTACACCTGTCCTTGTGTTTCCAAATTCTGGGGCTGGGCCAGCACTTCCCACTTGCTGCAGTGACATGTGGTCATTACTGACCCAGGATCACTTCAGCTGTACTCACAAATGTGCCTTCTAAGGATCCCCTGTGCCAAGGGGGTTCTTATCCATTTCAACATCATTTCTGGGCTGCTGGAGTGGCCAAAAATTGTATTTTTCAACAGGGATCTGACTAAAATTCCATCTAATATGTAGGTTAGACAAAGGTGCAGTAACTTCCAAGATACCTTGGCTCTCAGAGTTGTAAGTAGGCTCTGAACACCACGAAAAGCTTTGGAAGCTTAAAACAACCTGCTTTTTTTTTCCCTGTTGGGACCCACCTTAGCTTTTCCCACCCTAGCTTTTCACCTTCACCAGCTTGCTTTCCATCCTTCTCATTCTCTTCAGTCAGTCAGAAAGTTCATGACCTCCAGCAACAGAAGAATGAAGTCCAGGAAAGGTCGTGAGTTGCAGTCAAACGTCTGAATTACGTGGACTTCAGCCTGTCTGTCAGAAATATGACACCAGGAACAGTCTGATAAGAGTTGTAGGGAGTGACTTGCTTGTCCCTCTGCCTCCTCCAAGCAATTTCATCACATAAAGAAGATTTCCTGGTGCTGTGTCTGAGTGGTGCATGTCTGTGTGTCGAGGGGTGACAGAGTTCCCTCCCCACCTTAGCTGGTTGTCTTTGGAGTTCTCTGTTCCCTGCATGTTTTTTAGCGGGAGACTTCTCTTGACTTTCTAGAAGAAGGGAGTAGAAATAACACTCAGATATGTGACAATTCAGAATAAAACCATTAATTAAACACCAACAAAATTTAGCAGCTTGACTGGTAGCATTAAGAAGTAGATAGACTAGAATATAGAATGCGTCCTATAATTCAGTTGTAGTTTTGGGGTCTTTTTCATATGAGGCTCTGTAGTTCCAATGTGTTGTTTGTGTGTGTGATGTATGAAGCACCTGAGAAAAAGCAAGTGAGGAAAGAAATTAGAGCAAACAAAAGTTCTTTCTTTTGCTCTTTGCACCTTTGTACCAGCCAGGAGTGAGGGGAAACCTGAATGAGATAGTCACCTCCTGGAGATCTCGTGTTCTGGGAAGGGCATCAGCAAGCCAAGCAACTAAAGCTGTTTGGAGCCTTCACTGCTCCCAGAATGGTTGTGTATTGCCCACAAGATAATTAGGAACAATGCTTTTGGTAATAGGACCTGATCACTTCTCAGAGCAAGAGAGTTCCTCAAGTTAACTTTTAACTCACTGTTGAGAGGCTGGAGTTTCCATGTGTGGGATACCTCGTGCCCTATTTCCTGCCCCTAGTGAGAGATGGGGTTAATTTGGACATCTGGGCAACCAATCTATTGCTGGGAGCCAACTCCAGCCCACCCCAAGCATTTAAAGGGGTCACCCCCCCCCCCTTTTCCCAGAGGGAAAGGAAAGGGAGAAAAGACAAAAAAAACCAGCTGAGAGATAATGGCAAAACAAACTCAGAGTGGCTAAAACACTGAAATTTATTACTAACAAGAGAAGAACTAAGACTAAAAAGAAACCAGTCTTAACAACCCCTTTCTCTTCCCACTCCTCCCTCTCTCCAGCAGTTCCAGGGAGCAGGGAATGGGGGTTTGCAGGTGTTGGTGCTGCCATTGCTCTTGTCCTGGGGGTCACCCCATGGGCTGCAGGGGGGTCTGTGCACCCCGAGGGATCTCCAGGGGCTGCAGGGGGGGCACAGCTTTGAGTCCTTCGCCCCCTGCTCCCGTGGGGTCCCTCCTTCTCCTGCTCCCACCTTGGTCTCTGTGTTGTTCTCCCATGGGTGCAATTCCCAACTGCCCCACATTCCTAAATTCTTAACTCAGAAATGAATCAAAATGCTTGGTGCTTCTGTGTTTTTGGTCTTGAATGTCAGCTCATGGTTGCATCTTTTTTATTATGAAAGGGTGGAATTTATTTGTTATTAGAACTTGAAAAGTGGCACAATGAAAACAGCAGACAAAGCAACTCGAAGCTAAACTCAATTTTCTTTTGTTTCCTAACTTAGAAATTGGGGGAAACAGTTCAAATAGGGGAAATTAAGGAGTTAATCCCTTACCACGTGGCATGTCTTGCATATGTACCTCTCCCGTTCTGCATGAAAATAGTAAATACCAAAACCTCAGATGGAAAGCCACAGCATTTGGAGTTTCTCATAGTGACAAACAAACGTTCTCCCGTGGCTTTTAGACCTTCCTCACTGAAAAAAAACCCTTGTCTTTTAATTCCTCCTGAACCAAAGAGCCCCCCTGGAAAACAATGTGCATAGTTGTAGAAATGAAATGTAGAAATGGTTGTAGAAATGGTCCTGAAAGATTGTGCTCCAGGACAACAGACACGAAAGGAGCATGAGACTGGTGAAAGAAAACTGGCTGGAATGGGGAATTGGAAAATCAGGTGATGCCTGGGAAATCCTTGGTGGGGAGCAGTTAAGGTGCGTTCGGGAGAGCAACAATCAGCATTCATTGCAGTAAAGCCAATTAAGCTACAACAACAACTGAAAGCAGTGTGGTTACGTGAGAAGCAGAGTCAAACCGGGGGCAGAAGCAGCAGTGGCCGAGTGGGAGAGTTAGGAAAACAACCAGAGCCAAGCAGAAAAGAATCATTAGAAAGAAAAATAACGATTGGCATCTCAATTAAAACAAAGACCACCTAGCAGAGCTGCTCTTTAGTGGCTTTTGTGTCCCAGCAAAAGCCTCCCATAATGTCATTCAGTGAGTTTTTTCCCAAATCAGAAGGAGCAGGAAGTCATCAGGCCAGCATGGACAGGCTGGGTATGAGAAGTCACCCTTGCAGCAACCTTTGGTTGTGGTTTCTGTGCAATGAACCACTGATTTCCCCCCTGATTTAACAAGCAAACCTGAGAGAAGGCAGCTGTCTTAGTTTAGTCTGAGTGAGCAAGCCTGAACGTTCTTGCAGGGGCAGTGGAAGGCAGGGAAGAGACTGATGGTCTGAAGGATGCATTTGGCAAATTGCAACCAATTTGGTGCACATTCCTCTATCATTTCATAAGAAATCAATCATTTATTTTCTTTTCTGCAGCTGAGGTTCTCCTTAATCTCTGAGACTTCCACCCGTTCTTTAGAAATAATTGTGGTGGAGGAAAATGCTGCTTTTGCCTTTTTTTTTGGTAAAGAAATGATTTCTTTAATTGCCATCAGATCTCTTTGGGACTGTCATAACCATCTTTGCATTTGAGATAAGACCATGCAGAATTCCCCTTTTGGCTGTGGGGTAGGAAAGTCTAATTTTCCCATCTCTTCTGTGCCCTCTAACAGAGCTGTCAGACTTGGAGCTGCCCCACCACCTCCTGTGGGGGCTCACAGGGAGTGGGTGGGTAGTTTTTATTGCCTGGTTTGTGAATGGCAGACTCAGATACACTCCTTCCACCCAACAGCAGATAGATTCTGTGAGAGTGAAGCCTTCAGAGATGGGCTGGTGTGGAAATCAGAAGGTTTTCTGGCAGGTGTAAAGCTTGGAAGCATTGCAGGACAGGAGTTAAACACTGAGTGGTTTTATTTTTCTTATAGGCAGGAAAAGAAAAATTTATAGCTCGTAATCAACCCGTGAAAAACACAGTCTGTGATGTTTCTTTCCTGGCTGAGCTCTCAGGAGGCTCCTGCTCCTCTCTGGGTCTGTTGAGCAGAGGGAGTTTCTTTGCAAGGGCAGCAAACATGAAGCTACTGCAAGGGCTGGGCACATCTCCAGCCTGGTTTGGGAGGGCTGTGCACCAGTGGAGCAGTCAGGCACTGGGAGGTCAGTAGGGCACAGTGGACCTCTTCTCTCTTTCCTATTTCCCCTCTTGACTGGAAGGATTTTGCTGGCAGAAATCAGTGTCTGTAAGAGCTGTGAACTCTTCACCCTGCTCTGGGAGTCTGTCTTAGACTCTGTTTATTCTTCAGCTTATGAAAGTGGCTGCCAAGCAAGCCTCTGGAAACTGAGCTGAGAGTAAAGAGAGTGTGAGCAATATTGGTACAAGAACTTGCCCTGTGGAGTGGCTCCTCCTCCCACATCATTGCTGAGAAAGCTCAGATTAGAATACTCAACCTAGTTTTTTGGTGGTGGGACCACTGGTGATGAATTGGTGGTTTGGATGAGAAAAAGAAGCAGAGAGCTTCTTGTGGACAATGGGCGATTTGGGCACAGAGCAAGGCACATCTGTCTGCTGTGGCTTTTCCTGGCCTGGAGATGTGGAGCTGGGCTGGCAGTGGTGGCTGTGCCGTGGTGGTCACGGAGCACTGGCTGTCGTGTGACACCTGTCCTGATGGAGCAAGACAGCCTGGAAGGTCCAGATAAAAAGTGTGGCCACCACTGGCCTCAACCATAAAAATCATGGAGGGGCTGGACTTGTTGCATGTGTGGTGGAAGTTTGTTTGAGCTGGCTTGTGAAAGTTCAGTCCAGAATGGTTCTCAGGTGTGGAGTCCTCCAAGCTGTGTTTCGTGTTTATGATGAAACCTGAAACCCAGAAAGTGTTAGTGTGTTAATTTTTTGGGTTGTAAATACTTTTTGTAACTCTGAAATTGTCATTTCTCCCGCAAGCAAGCCTAATTAGGCAACATTGCTGACAGATTTCCAAAGACTCTAATCAAAAAGTCCAAGTTGCCATGATATCAGGGTAGAGAAAGGGAAGAAACACCAAACTTAAATGGATGGGACTTGTAAAGTGAAATCTGTATGGGATTAAAAGTTAACTGAGTTTAGAGGAGAAAACTAACGCAGTTCAGATGAGACACAGAGAGTGGGAGAAATTCTCTTTGCTCTTTCTTCAGTGTTGGCTTATTTTGGATGCACTGAGCAGCTGAGGTAACCGGAGGCTGTTGTGGTTGCCCAGCTTGCAGCAGGAACGTACCACTATTTGTGTACAGCACTGACAGAAGGGCTCTCCAGGCTGGAAGAGATTTGAAACACAGGCATGGTTTCAGGGCCATTTTCTCAGGAAGTTTGGATGTTTATTGTACCTTTTATTCTGAAACCAGGAGCTTAATACTTCAAGAAGTTTGCTGACTTTGCAGGTCTTCTGGGTTTTCCACACTTAATTGAAATTTGTCAGCAACTGTGTGAATAATTCCTGGAAAACCATCACTTACTCTCATTTTCTAACAAAATCAAGTTGAAATTACGAAACATCCTTGCAAATGTAGGATTTAAGGTCATTCCCTCAAGCACACGTTTGTGCAGTTATCTGAGTACCCATCTAGTAGGTGGGTGTGGATGAAAACCTGCACAGGAAAAGGAGATAAACACATCACTTCCCTCTGTTTCAGGCCATGTGGAAACCCCACTGACTCACCAGCTCTGCTTTCCCTCATCCCCCTCAGCCTGTAGGGTTGTCCATGGGCACTTAGTGTGTCCTGTGTGTCAGAAAGCCTGAGAGAACTTTCCTCAACAAAATCCAAAGGCCCCCTAAACTACTTGAGCATCCTTTTTCTGCCTTTTTTCACTGTGTAGTTTGACAGCCACCCCTTGTGTTTGGGCTGAGGATGAAACAAGGAGTCTGCTGAGAGGTTTTTAAAGGTTATTTTATCCTAAGATTGGCAAGAACAGCGTGTCTTCTTGCTTCAGCTCTCTCTGACCCTTGGCATGGGCCATGTGTGGCAGGGGAGGGTTTTATCCTCACAGATGAGGATAAAAAACTTGTGGAGTTGAGTTTTGGGATTAGACTCCTTTTCTTCTCTACGAAGCCCAAGGTTTCATGAGCAAAGAAGAGGACTTCAGCCAACGAGCAGCAGGGTGTGGATGTGCAGCTGCAGGTTTGGTCCCCAGAGGAAGCCCTGGATGCAGCACTTCCCCTGGAAGGAGCCACAAATACCTTCTTTCCTCCCTGCTGTTTTCCCCCACAGCATCCCAGGGAGTGGTCGTGGAGCAAACACTGAGCTTTGCCCACCTGGCACGAGGTGGGAATGAAGGAATGTGCTGGTTTAGAGTTAAACAGGCAGGAGAAATGAATCCAAGTCAGAATGGGATTGCAAGTCAGAATAACAATTTAATAAAAGATCACAAAATACACTGAGGCAGAAGGAAAATTTGTTTGTGCCACAAAAACACCAGCTGTGCAGCCCAGTCCAGTGGGGCACGAGCAGGATGGAGCTCACCAACCCCTGTGCTGAGCACCACGTGGGGCCCCTGAGTTCAAAGTAAAAAGAAAACAAGAAACCTGCTGGTGACAATGATGGTGGCAGTCTGGGGGCAGTCCCAGTCCTGGTGAGGCTCTGCTCCTCCTCTGGATCTGACCAGAGATCCCAGTCCCAAAACCCCAAGCTTGTCTCTGCTTGGGCTCAGATGGGAACACCCAGTCCCTCCCCCAGGGTGGGGAGTTTCCCAAGAGGTGATTTACTCTGGGAGGTCGATCCTGGCATATTTTTGGCATCCCTGCTGGCCCCTGAGCAGACATGACCCCCTCAGGTGGGTGTGGAGGCAGGAAACCTTCCTTATCCCACAGGAGTTCCCAAACCCCCCCCTGTGCCCTGAGGGGTGGGGTGTGCCCTGGGCAGCTGCTGCCAATGGGCCATGGGGAGCAGCTCATGAGAAAAATGCCACAGAGGGTTTAGAATCCACCCCCACCCAGTGCCAAACCGATCCTGGCTGCCAAAACCAGGACAAGGAATCCCATTCATCTGCTGATTTTGTGTGGTTGGTTCTTCCAACGCGACCACGGAGCAGCTCAGCAAAGATGTCCTGCCACGCACAGGTCCCACCAGTTGCAGGGGCCAGGCAATCCCAGTTCCAGCAGGACATGCTGTGTGTGAACATGTGGCTCTCCCTGTGTTTGCCTGCAGGGAGATAGCCTCAGTGCTGCGGGCCTGGCTGGAGCAGTGCTCTGAGGACTTCAGAGAGCCACCCCACCACACGTGTCTGCTGAAGCTGCTGCAGTACCTGAAGAACACTATGCCCAACTCTGACATGGAGGGGAAGGTGCAGAACCTCCTGAAGCAGTTCCAGAGCCAAGAAGCAGAGACTGTGGGTGAGTTTCCTTTCACTTCTGTCTTTTCCATTCTCTCAGACTGGAAGGGGTTTATGTGGACTGTGTTTCAGCACCTCTCATGCCTATCAGTAATGCTGTGAGACTCAACAGTGGCTTTTTATCTTTTAAAAACCCAACAAAGCAATCAAAGCACCTCCATGTGAAGGTCTGTGAGGGATGAAATAGTCTCACAGTATAGATGCCCATATCTCTTCATTCTGGGGTGGATGGGGAATTCCAGCACTTCTCTAATATTCAGCCAGAGGTTTGGCATTGCTGCAGCAGCCAAGGGGTTAATTGTCAGCACACTTCCCATGCCCCTGAGTTAAAATGCAGCTGCTCTCTAGCTGGGCTTCTCACTTCCAACCTCCCCCTCAGGAAAGCTCCCAACCAACAAAAACCCAGAGTGCAGAGCTGTGACACAACACAGCCTGAGTGAGTCACGGGCTTTGTTCTCCTGCAGCTTTTCTTCCCAGTGACCACCTTGTCAAAGGAAGTTGTCTGTGGCTGTTTTTTCCTCCTGGAGTGGCTGGTTGCTGGAGTCCAAGGACATAGGAAAAACTGATGTTGTGGGGGAGAGGGTCACAACGTGCTGGAACAATAGTGAAGTGGTGCCCCAGCAAAGCCTGACACCTTGTCCTGCTCAGAAAGCTTCCCGTGGCATGAGCTGGAGGGTCACACGGAGCACAGGGATGAGAACACTAGAATCAACTTCCAGCTTTGGTAGAGGTGAGAGGGAAAAATTCGTGTCATAAAGGAAAAAGGAAGTGCCAGGAAAAAAAAAAAAAAAGGCAAAACCAAACAAACCCTTTCATCCCATAAAACTCGTGTCTGCTGGATGTTCCAGAAATACCATGTCAATGTGTAATGCTGGGAAATGCCAAATGAACTCAGTCATTCACAAAAAAAACACTAAAGGAGTGATGCACAGAGTTCCTTCCTGCCCACAGGTAAGGGAACAGCATGGCTAACATGTGCCTGTTGATGGCTTTTCCTGGGCCACCTTCCCCCAGGATAATCAAGGAAAGCTCACGAGAGCTGTGGTTGGGTTCTCTGCCCTTCAGAGTGGGCACAAGACTCCAGCAGCTCTTCTGCTGCGTTTCTGTCCTCAAGTAACAGCTGAAAAGGTTCTTTTTTGAGTCATATATTGATGGGTCAGTTTGAATGGTGACATTTCCCAAATTGTGGCAGAAGAGAGCCTGGTAATTAGGGTGAGATAAGAGTAGGAGCACAAAATTAAACTGTGGAGAAGAGTTTTAGGAGTGCCTTACTTTATCAAAACTCCATTACTTTGTACATGTCAGAGATTTCTTTCCCAATTCTTCATGTGCTGTCTGCAGTTGGTGATGACTGTTCCCAAGCATTCCTTGTGCTGTGAATTTCCCAATCTGCCTGCTGCCATCAGCCATGCCAAGGAGAGCAGATTTGCAGCACCAGCCAGGTAGATAAAAGCTGTCCCTGGCCTCAAAGCTTGCAGCTTTTGCAAATCAAAGCAAGGCCAGGCAGGGATTGCAAATTCAGAAGGGGCACATGGTGCAGTCATGAGGGCAGTGAGGCTTTGAGAGGGCTTTGGAGATGGTGAGATACTCAAGTACAAGAGGATTCCAGCTTAGTAGGGGAAAGGCTAGTTACACATTTACAGGGGAGGGGAAAAGGCATGAATAAAAAAGCAAAGGAAAATTTGCACTGCATTGCAGAACCTAGCTTTAAGGGAGCTGTGAGGTTTTGGGTAGGGCTGCAACCCGGTCATGTGGCTTTTGAGTTGAATTTCAAGAGCTGAAAGGAAAAAGGAGGAGTTATAAAGCCAGAAAGGGAGAGATTCTTGTAACAGCCTGGTCAAAGTCTGTTTAGTTGTGCACATGGTTATAAAACAGCCACAGAAAAGTAGCTCTGGAATAGAGATCTCCATGTATGACACTGAGCTCTGTCCGTGAATTGTGCAGGGGGAAATCAGCCTGTAGATACCATTTGTTGCATCGAAACCATAGCAATTTCCAGTGATGATCATTTTGCTTTAATGAAGGAAAGAAGGAAAACCCAAGTATTTTGAAAAAATACTGATTCCCTATCACTTTGTCTGCTGTTGTTTGCTCTGGTGTTCAGCTTTCCCTGGCTATGAAGTCTTGCATAAAATACTTTGTTTTTGTTGATGAAATCCCACCAGGAGTAAACTCAGTAATTTCATTGTCAGTCTTCAACGAGTCCAGAACTTCTCCTCCCTCCTCATGGAGTTAGTGTTGTCTTACAGTAAAAGGGATTTATTTTGAAGGGTTTTCCATTTGACTTCATCCTCTGCCATGGGAAACAAGGGCATATTTCTTGGTGTTTGAATTTCTTTCTTCCCAGTGTGTGGGAGCCAAAAGGTGACAGCTGTGAAACCCTTTCCTGCTCCCCTGGGTTGGGTTCCTCAATGAGGAAGGCTCTGCTTTCTCACCTTCTCTCACTGTATTCCCTTTCCTGGGAAAAATTCCCTGAGAGGGAAGGTGAAGGATGGTGGAATAAACTCCCTTCAGTATAGTCCATGCAGCCATAAATGGTGCCAAGAAATCTGATATCTCCTTTTATTTCTGCATCTAAGTGCACTCCTCGTGCAGTATTTTGGGAATATAACTGCAGCCTCAGCCCTTTGTAATTTATTTATTATTATTTTTTTTAATTAGAAATACTGGAAAGTAGATTAACAAAATTCTACGATGTTAACAAGGAATTTTTGTTGAAGTGGTGGTGATGTATTTTCCTTCAGGAAGAAAATAGCAAATGAGTTAAGCCAATTCTCTGCTAAGAGCACCCTGGACAGCCCACCTTTCTCTATTCCTGTTTTGATTCATTGTTTGCTGTATGAAAAATTATGAAATTACTCTAAATTTTCCATCCTGGCCAGATGGGTTCTGCAGCATTTCCTCCAGTGACTTGACTGATGGAGAGGAACTGGACATCAGCACTCCAGAGGAGTTCTCCTCTTTTCAAGATCATATTGTGGCAGAACAGTTGACATACATGGATGTGGTATGTAGAGCTTTACATATAATTACAGATATGATATAATATATATGTATCTGTATAAAATTATCTATAGTATCTATTATTTAAAGTTATATTGCACTAAGTGTAGAACAGGTCAGCTGTTGGGACACTGAACACAGTGTCAGTCACTCTGAAGGTGTATTTTGTTGGGGTTTTTTGTTTGTGTTTTGTTTGTTTGTTTGTTTTAAAAGGAAGTGGGAATATATACTTTGTAGCCTTTTTTTTGCAAAATTTAGTACTTGACACCTGAGAAGTAGCACGTTCTGACTCTATTGCTGCCTGGCCTAAAGCTGTTTTGGTACTCTGAATGGCAGTGCTATAATTTGGTCTGTCTGTTTCAATCTCCTTCAAAATATCTTTATATAAAACAATTTTCACCTTGGTTATGCTACTGATATAAAGGTGTCCCTTATTTTCCCAGTATTGCTTAACTGACGGTTCTTTTAAGGCATCAAACCTATAAAGAGTGTGCCAAAGTGCGTATTTTAAATTAAAAGAGGACAAATCTTTCTCCTTGAATACCATACTAGATTTAAATCCAGTTTTTGTACTGTAAACCTGCATTTCTCCTCGTGGATCCAAGGGACTTTGGAGAATCCTGCTGGCTCACCACACCTCTGTCTCCCCCTAGATGCTCTTCAAGAAAGTCGTGCCCTACCACTGTTTGGGGTCCACTTGGTCTCAAAGGGACAAGAAGGAGAACAAGAACCTGGCTCCAACCGTCAGAGCCACCATCACTCAGTTCAATGCAGTGACCAAATGTGTGGTCAGCACCATCCTGGCCACTAAGGAGCTCAAAATCCAGCAGAGAGCCAAGATCATTGAGAAGTGGATCCACATTGCACATGTAAAGCATTTCTTCTGTTTGCTGCTTTCCGGGCAACTGTTTGGAGCGAGGGGGTTGGGAGGGGGAAAAGGGCTTCTGGGAGGTTCTCAGAGCAGAGTCCGGGTTTCTTGACCTGCCTTCTTGACCCAACTCCACAGTGCTCTGTAGCCCGTGTGAGATCTTGTGCCCCACATGCAGACCCTGAGGCTGCAGGATGAAGTAATAATAGAAATAGAATATTCTAGATAATATTAGATACATTATATATAATATTAGATATATTTGATATAATTAGGTATATTTATATAATACATTATTATAGTATATAATATTATATAGACTATGTACATATATG
>VXAU01005521.1:646394-662406 GCA_013399695.1 Formicarius rufipectus | reverse complement strand
AAATATAATAATATGGACTATCTATTATAAAATACAGCAATATAATATCAATAATATAAATATAATAAAAAAGACTAAAATAGGCACCAGCTAAAAAGGGCCTTCATGGGGCAACCTGGGCAGGCAAGGGGCAAGAGCTCCCTCATCATCACCAGGCAAAGGGATGGGCAGGGCAGGCAGTGTTCTCCTTGCACCCTCGAGGAGAAGCCAAATTTTTGTCAATATTTTCTTTGAAAATAAGAAGGAAAAGTGAAATCATTAATATCCTGTTATGCTTGATTTTTTTTTTTTTTTTGGTTTAAATCAAAGCTGTTCCTGCCCAGGGTTCTTTCTGGTTTACTCCCTGTGAAGGGCACAGTGTGAAACCTGTCTTAAAAATTCTTCTTGCATACAAATGCAGACTGGCTCAAGTTCAGTTTGCAGTCAGTTAAATAACTGAGCACACTTAAATCCATTATTGAATTCCTAATGTCCTTTAAATTATACAATGTGCAATAAAGTTAAGACGGTTCCAAATTGGATCTTCTAGTCCAAACTCCTCTTGTACTGGAGAGAAAAAAAAAGAGAAAAGTAGGTAATTTGTGCCTCTGAATTCATGTTCTGCCCAACCTGAAATTCAAGTTGAACATGAAGAAAGGTCTCATCCTTAAATGTGCCAGCCCCTGAAGAAGAGCTGTCATGTGGCTTTTTTTGGCCCCATACCATGCAAAAACAGCTTCCAGGCCTGCTGTGCCCCACCACATGATCTTGAACTTGCTCTTGGACTTCCACAACTGTCCACCTGCTTCAGGTGCTACCTGCCCAGCCTGTCTGCTTAAGCCACACTTAAATGTAGCCTCCTGATTTGCACAGACTTTTAGTTTTTAGGTAAATAACTGGGTGAACAGGTACTTGCCTTAGTTGGTCCATCATTTTTAATGCAGCTCCTTAACAGAGTTGCTGATTTATTAAGGTCTGACTCCTGCCAATGCTGAGGTCGCTTTGCATTTGTCCAGTCCTACAAAGGAAATAAAATCCGTGTCTATTTTCTTTTCCATAATCAGCATTGTTAGGGTGTTAATCAGCCCCCCTAAAAACGTTTAGGAGGGGAATCAGATTTTTAATACCTTCCCCTCCCCAAGCAGCAGTCAGATGGGCTGGATTGGCATGTGCAGACCCCCATCCTGATGTTTGGGGGGGTCCCCTGCTCTTGCTCACGAGCCACCAAGAGATTTCCATGGCTTTCTTGAGGAGTCACAGCCCAGACTTCCCCCTCCTCCTTGCTTCCAGAAATCTGTGCTACTCCCTTCCTCATTATCCTTTTCCATCCATGCTTTTCCTAGGGAGAAGCTGTGTAAGAAACCTTTATGATCCCAATTCTGGAAAAGCTGTGAGGGTTTCTCTCTTCCACAGTGTAGTCATAACCTGAACAACAGGTTCTTCCTTTGCATGGCTTTCTTTTTAATTGCCACTTAGATGAGGGGAGGGTTTGCAGCTCAAATATCACATACAAAGAGGCAAAGCCTATTTTCACCCCTAATGGGTGAAAGGGATTGTTAATTCTAAAGAGCTTTCAAGGAGTGTGACCCTTGTGCCTTTGAGCCTGGCTTTGTGGACTTGGTTCCACTTTTATTTTTTGCTGGGAGAACTGGAAGCTGAAACACCACAGGTATGTGGAAGTGAGGAAAACAAAATGCCAAAGCCTCTCAAGTGTTTGGTGGCTGGAGGGGGCAGGGATCTGATCCTCAGTCTCTGCCTGTTCAGCAGTGGGAATGTGTAGCAGGCACACAGTGGTCAAGCAGAAGACCACCAAGGTCTTTGCAGTGCTGCCATTTCATGCTCCTGTGCTCCTCTCCATTCCTTTCCCAGGAATGCAGGATCCTGAAGAACTTCTCCTCCTTGAGGGCCATCATTTCAGCACTGCAGTCCAACTCCATCTACCGGCTGAAGACCACCTGGATGTGTGTTTCAAAGTAAGCCACTCCCTCAGCCCCCCCGGGCACAGATCCCGGGGCTCCTCCTCCTCCTCCTCCTCTCACTCTCTTTGTCCTGCCTATTCACGGGCATCACTTCTGTTGGAAGAACCTCACCTTCCTGGAGGCTCAGACCCCTGCCCAGCTCCTCTTTCATACTGAGGGGAACAATCTGTCCTTTTTAACACGTTGGATCCTCCACAACCTCTTTTTGTGACTAAAGAGGTGACAAACTATGGCACTGGCTGCTCCTCTGGCTCGTGCACGCCACTCCCAGGTCCCCACCATCTCTGCATGTTGTCCTCTCTCCCCTGAAGGTTGAGGACAGCCAGCTTGCTACAAGCCCTCACTAATCCTCCTCTGGTCCTGATATTTCCATAAAATATATCCTCCAACTACAAAATCCAGTGTTGAATATCTTTTTTCCAGTGGGACACCTTTTCATACTAAGAATTCTTCCCCTGGCATCTTTACTGCCTGCCCCACAGGCACCAGAAGTCTGTGTGGAAAAGATGGTGTTCTGCTCGTTCAGCATGGGGAAAAAAACCAAGATCTCTTTGCTTTTGATAAATTAAAATATCATTCTGCCAGGCATGGCAGAATGTACGTAATTAAATATTAAAAGTTCCCTCCACAGAGGTGGGACTCGCCTCCTGCTTCCCCATCCCATCTTGTATTCATAGTGTTGGGCAAGAGAAAACTATTCCTGCACTCAAATGCTTTCCTGCATGGAACAGGGCAAAAAATGAAGCACCTGGGTTACCTCTGGGCACTTTTCTATTCCTTGACATCCCTTTATCTAGTCTCACACCAGTTGATAACCCTGCTCAGGGTCTGTGTGCTGAGGGTGTTTCTTTGTGATCCCATCAGATGGGGCCTGAGTTGACTGGGAGCACCAGGAGATCCCAAGAGATGTGCAGCACCTCACTGATGTTGTCACCTTCTGTGAGCCCCACTGTTAATGAGTCACCAGGGAAAACCAACTCCTGATCTGATTTTGAGTGCTTCTAAAGGATTTAATCTTTCCCTGTGCAGGGACATCCTGCTGATGTACGAAGAACTGTCCGAGATCTTCTCAGACCACGACAATTATCTGACAAGTAGAGAGCTGCTAATGAAGGTGAGAATTAGTGTGAGGCTTGTGATCCCGGTTAAATCTGAGGTTATTTTTGTCACCCTCAAGGACCAAATGTGGTGCTTCAGGGGGGTAAAAACCCGGGTGTTTTGTTGGGCTGAGAGCTGATTTCCTTGTTCCTGGCAGAACCTACACCAGCATTAGCCAGTGTAGCCACAAACAGCAGGACGGATCCAGGTGAACAGGAGGTCTTGCAACCCCTCAGCTCCCTTGGTTTGCACCACAGCAATGATTTGAGTTCCCTGGAACAATGCCACTCAGCTTCAGCTGAGGAATGAATCCAAGATGTTTCTCTGACTATCCCATACCTTTCTCACAACTTGAAAACAGGGTTGGAAGTTGTGAAGGAACAGCCTTCCTGCTCCGTGTGTGGCCACATGGAGAACAAAGCAGGCTCTGTCTGGAACAGCTTGACTTGTGCACTGTCCTGGGTGAACCCCAACAAGCTCAGGAGCCCAAAAGGGGTGAGGAGAAGAGCAGGGAAAGGTCATATTCTGCAGGAACTAAGGAATGTCTATGATACCTTTCCTCTGTTTAGATTAAAAAAGGTCCAAAGAAGTGGGTAACCAGTTTCCTCCCTGGCAGTTCTGCCCAGTCAGTCTGGCATTTCCCCCTCATCCCCTTGCCTTGGGATATGGAGCACTGATTTGCTCTGGGGGTGAACACATTCAAACCTGTCAGTCTGGTTTTTGTTCATCATCCTTTTATCAACATCTGTAGGTAAATTTTAAAGCAGGTGAGGCAATAATAAGCACAGAGGGAAAATGTGTGTTCAGAGCAGCCTATTTAACTAAATATTAGAAGACAAAACAACCTGAGCCCAGACCTCTGGCTCCCAGCAAATCACTCTCTCCAGCTTCCCTAAGTAGAGAAAACAACAGCAACTCCAACATTCCCTATGGATCCAGGGGAAGAAAGGTTCAAGATCTGTTGTGAAACAGCTCATCCCTTCACAGGGAAGCTGGAGTTGGGGGGATGGAAACCAAGTCCTTTCATATTTGGCATGGGTTTGGGTCAGTCAAAAAGCCACAGTCGCTGGATCTCGGTGTTGGGGTTGCGGCATAAGAAAAACAGCAAAATCTTGCCTAAGGTGGGAGATGTTTCCTTGCAGCAGAAATCCTGAGGTCAGGAGTGCTGGGATAGAGTCCAGGGAAACATCTGGACACCTGAAGTATGTCTTAAGCTTCTCTGATTTAAATTCTCAGGAGATTTTTCAGCAGCACTAAAGCTGTTTGACAGAAAAACTCCCTCGGAGTTATCTCGTGGGATTTTATCCAAAATTCCCAGTCAGTGTCCGAGGCCCAGAAAATCAACACACGTTGATTTTACACATATATAGCTGCACAGCAAATACATTGTCTGGTTAAACATAAATGCAATTATCTGACACAGATGTAGTTGCCAGCTGACTCCTTGGATCCACCATCAATTGCCTTTAATCCCTTTTCACCTCACAGGAAGCAACGTCCAAATTTGCAAATCTGGACAGCAGCGAGAAGGAGAATCAGAAGAAGTCTCAGAAGCGACTGCAACTGCAAAAAAATAAGGTGTGTGTGTGGGATTTTCCCTCCCCTTTTTGAACTGGTGAAATCATCAACCCCAAGTGGTTAATTCTGTTAAGAATCAAAATCTGGGAAGGTCGACTGTGCAGGAGGTGACTGATGGATAGAAATAACTTAATAACTTTTCAGTTGTCCTCTTTCCTCCCAGAAAGAAGCCCATTTTGTGCTCCTGTTGGCCTTTCACAGCACTCCCATGTGCTAGAACACAGGCTGAAGTCCTTGGGGCAGAGCAAAAGGGCTCTGGCCAGAGCAGGAGTCTCATGAAGCTTCTGCCATGCCAGCCTGCAAACTGCCTGGGCTCCTACAGAGCCTGCTTTGTAAAACACGTCTGGGTTCCAGCCTGCTACTGAGAATGGCCTTTGTCTCAAAGCTGGCAAAGGTTTAAAAGGACAGAGGGAGAGAATTCTGGGATAGGGAGGCCAAAATGCTGAATATGATTTTTGTCTGTCCATTGGTTTGAGTGGAAAAAGCACAGATCCTTTTTGGATGGCAGAAACAAGCGTTTCCTTCACGAGGGCACAGCCAGCCTGAACTCTGCAAGTGCTGGCAGTCTAGGAGTTGAAAATGTGAATAATTACCCTTAAAATGCAGTGGATGGATGGAGAAGATGGGCACTTTTTGGAGGAAAAAAAGACTGTGGCTTGATCCGACTGTCACGTGGCGTAACACATCATTAATGATGGAAGGAAGCAGAAACTGCTCATACAGCCTGGCCAAAATCATCCCCCAGCCCTCCCTCTTGTACCAGGGGACTGAGGGACTCCTTCCAAGGCCCCCAGAGTTCCCTGGGGACCCAATGCTGGAAATCAGTGGTGGCAATCCTGTAACATAAACCCCCTTGGCAATACCTGTGAGAGCATCCTGCCCTCAAAGGAATTGGATTTAGAGCCTAGATTAGATAATGAGAATGACGTGATGAAAAGAAACACAAGACTGCTGTTTGGTTAGGCAGATTACTTTTATTTCATCTTCTAGAATTCTAAATTATCATCATTTTTCCAGTTAATTAATGCAGCCTTGCTCTGATGACTTGCAGGGAGTGATGCAAGGCACGGTCCCTTACCTTGGCACCTTCCTCACTGACCTCATCATGCTCGACACAGCCCTTCAGGACTATGTTGAGGTAACCAGTTGGGTTGGAACCCTAAATACGCTCCCAACACTGTTCTAGCACCTTCCCACTGGGTTCTTGGGCAGCTCTTAAAAAACTGTATTCAAAGGGGAAGGAAAAAAAAAAAAAAAGGAAGCAATGTGGAGTGTTATTTGAAGGTATTTCAAGGGTCAGGCTCAGCTCTTCTCTCATCCTTTCTCTCTCCTTCCAACAGGGCGGCCTCATCAATTTTGAGAAGAGACGAAGGGTAAGTTGAATCTTCTGTGGTTTTGTTTTTTTTTTGGTTTATGGATCCCTTCTTTTAAAGTGTTCTCTTGGCAAGGCCATTTGTCTTTAGCAGCTGTTTTCATGTGCCTGAGCAATTTTCATGCCAGTTGACGAGGAAGGAATGGATCCCTGACACTCTGGGAGCCTGTGCTGTGCTGTGTCTGTCCTGTGAGCTGTACCAGACTGGGTGGCAGGAGACCCTTGCTATCCAGAAGATAGTTAGTAAATAACTTCCTTCTGCTACAGGGAACTATTTGTAGGTAAAAGGCAGCAGAGAGCAAACCACAGGGCTGAGAAATAAATGCTGTCAGTTTTTCCTTTCAGCCCTGAGCCTTGTTGGTCAGAGATAAGCAATGCTCTGTAGGAGTAAAGGTTACCTGGGTCTAAACGAAGCTGTGCTGAATCTCCATCCTGAGGCCAAAAGCAGCCTTGGCCTTGGCTGTGATGAAGCCGTTTCCTGCACTTAACTGCGCCATAACCAGCTCGAAACAATTCCAAGTTATTTGGCAACGTGTGTGGACAGAGTGGAGTTACAGAAGAGCAGCACACTCTGGTGACACGTGTTAAGGGCAGCATTTGATGTTCCTCTGGAACAAGTGTGGGTGCACATTATGGGTGCTGGGGAAGAACCCCCCACATTTATTATTTGGAAAAAATGGGTTTTTGAAGTAGTCACTCATCTGAAATGGACCTTCAGGTCCAACTCAGTTTGTCCTGGACCCATTGTTGCCTGTGTTCAGCACATGGACGAGTTTGTTTGGTTTTATCTCGTAATCTAATTCTAAACTTTCACTTGATTGTTTCTTTTCTTAGGAATTCGAAGTCATTGCCCAAATTAAGCTTTTGCAATCTTCATGTAACAGCTACTGCTTGAGACCAGACCAAAAATTCATCCGGTGGTTCCGCAGCCAGCGGCATTTAACTGAGGAGGAGAGGTGGGTTCTCAGTCCAGCAGGCAAAGCAGATGTTCTCCCCCCCAACACCCACCTGCAGGCAGCTCCTGGCAGCCTCCAGCTCTCCTTTTCCATGCACTCCACATGTTTTAAAAGAGTTTTGAAAGCTGTCATACCGATGGGAAGTGCCCCAAGAGCATTTCTCCTCTTGGTGGGGCCACCACGGGGTGTGGGAATGTCCACGTGGAGCTGTGTCACTTAACAGCATTGCTGTCCTGCAGTTACAGACTGTCAAGGGAGGCTGAAGCAGCTGCTGACACTCATGTCCTGTCTCCAAAATCCCAGAAAAGCGTGGTGAAGAGGCTCAGCACGTGAGTACGATGGGGCACAGGGGGAACCCAACAAGTGGTGCTCCTTTCATCAGCTGCAAAGCCCTGGTTGGGGATCCAGAACCCTGGGTGGCTTTAAGGAGAAAGGCAGCCCTGTGGTCTGCATCTGACCCTTTCTGTTGTTGGAAGCAGTCATGAGGGCTATTAATGATAAAAGAGATTAGAAACAAAGAACCTTTCCTAAGGTGTCGGAAAAAGGAACAGTTTTGGTGCTGGATTAAATCCAATTTCTATTGTGTAGTAACTTCCCTGAATGCAGCAGCAAAACAGAGGAAATGAGGATCAAATCTGGGCTATTATTAGTCTGAATTGCTACAGAACTGCAAAAATTCCTTGCAGGATTTTAAGAGGAAAATTCAGGGCAGCAGAAAGGTGCTGGTGGTGGGAACAACCTGCCTTCACGATGGAGAAGGCAAAAAAATCACGGGGATGTTGGTCCGGTTTGGTGGAGCAGCACAAAGAGTCAACCGATGAAAACAGGAAGTGGGCAGAGCACAGAGACATCCAGGAAACGAGAGAGAGCAACAGGAATCCAGGGAAAGCTGCACGGAATAAGCTCTGAATGTGTTTTGCAAAGGAATACTGTAGGAAAGCGGGGAGGGGACACCTCTCTGACCTGTGTGAAATCATTAATTGCAGCCTACCATGGCATCTAAAGCAACCTTCTCCTCCTCTTAATGTAGCACAGCACTTTGTGGCCTTTGACACTCCTTTCACTTCACTTGACCTGCATTTAGGAATGAGTTTCAGAGAGGGAGAACCTTTTAATTTACCCTTTCTTGTCATCCCTCCTTGTGTACATCTCCAGCCTCCTGAGAGGAATTTGGTACCTGTGTCACCTTGATGGAGGGGCAGCAATTGGCAGCAGGCTGAATTTGCCCTTTTAAGCCCTTTTCCTAAGCAGCAAGTGAGCCTGAAAATTTGAAGAGACAAAAGGGGTGTCTTGTGGTGGTGGGGCAGGAGCCCAAATTGTGGTACTGCAGCTACTGGGTCAGGAAGATATTCTGTTGGTGTGTTAACAAACAATCTGGAGAGGAGGAAATGAAAACAATGGGCTGCTCCAGATAGGGAAAACAAAACAACATGTCAGAGTTCTGAACTGAGTCCCAGGCTTTGCTCTCTTCTGTTCTCGTTGGCTTTGATGCTTTGTTTTTGCCTTTTTTTTTCCTCCTTATACCAGGCTTTTTCTGGGCACTGATGTGATCACCCCACCCAAAGAGCAACCCCCGAAGATCTCCCCACTGGGAGGGAGCTCAGGGGAAAGCACTGACTCGGCCAGTGTTTCATCCTGTGAGTTGAACCACTCTGAAAGCGAGGATGTCTGTGGGACTCCCCTCTCCAGCCCTGAGGACCCTCTGAAGAAGGTACAGCTTTGGTGCCACCATCAAGGGGAGGCTCTTGATGCTGCTGCAGCACCCAGACCCTTGCCCGAGGCTCTTGGTCTTCACCAGGCCGTCGCTTTCAGCGTGATGAGCGTGTGAGAATGGAAGTGACCCTGCCAGGTTCTGGCATGATCCCTTCTGTGTTGCCTGGGACGGTGGTTTGGGGTCCTCTCAGGAAGCCTTTGAGCCAGGCAGATGAAGAGAAAGGCAAAGCCTGAGCTGCAGGGTTAAGGAAGGGGGGCAGTTTCCAGGAGGATGGCAGAGAGGGAGGGGGGGATTGTGTGTATTCCCACTCGGGTGAAGGTCTGATGCTCCTCGTTGGATCTGCTGCCACCTCCTGGGCTGCTCTCACTGCAAGCCCACAGCAGCACCCAGTGGGACATAAATTGTCTTTAAAATGGTGAAATCAATCGAGTTCAGCTTTGCTGGAGGCCAGGAACTCCCCTGCCAGCCTGGTGGGCAGAGTGTGTGTGAGTGAGGTTTCCTTCTGCTTTCTCCTGCTCTCCCCACAGGATGACACAAACAGCCATAAAACCACCCCCGTTGTGACAGTGCTTTCTTTCCTGTCGTGTAGATCTCTGGAAACTCCTTATCCTCCTGTTCTCCTGACTCTGCCACGAGCACACCTTCCTCAGGAGTGTCACCTTTACCCTCCTTCGCTACTTTGCTGTCCTCCAGTGATGACAAGAGCTCTGCTGGCTGCGACAAGAGCTCTGCAGGCTCCGACAAGGGCTACGACTCCGACAAGGGCTCCACTGGCTCCATCTCTGACAAAGGCTCAGGCTCTGACAAGTGCCCCACCTTGGACAAAGCTCCTGGCTCTGACAGTGGCTCTGAGAAGGGCTCCAGCCCCATGCAATGCCTCTCCTCCAAAGCACTCCTCCCTGCTTACAACCGGCAGAGCGGCGGCGCCTGCATCATCCGCGTCAGCATGGACGGCATCAATGACAGCGTCTACAAGAGCATCCTGGTGGGTGGCACAGGGCCCTGGGGGGGCTGAAACGGTGGGTGAAGTGGTTGAGAGGTAGTCATGGTAAAAAGGATCAGAAAGAACCCTTCCTCCTTAACGTGGGTTGGAAAAAGGAGCGGGTTTAGTGCTGGGTGAGAAGTTCGGTCGCCGGTCGTGGGAGTGACTTCCCTGGATGCAGCAGCAAAACAGAGGAAAGGTAGGATCAAAGTCTGGGCTTAGTATTAGTCTGAACTGCTACAGAACTGCAAAAATATTCCTGGCAGGATTTTAAGAGGAAAATTCAGGGCAGCAGAAAGGTGCTGGTGGTGGGAACAACCTGCCTTCACGATGGAGAAGGCAAAAAAATCACGGGGATGTTGGTCCGGTTTGGTGGAGCAGCACAAAGAGTCAACCGATGAAAACAGGAAGTGGGCAGAGCACAGAGACATCCAGGAAACGAGAGAGCAGCAGGAATCCAGGGAAAGCTGCATTGGAATAAAGCAGAGCTCAAAGCCTGAAGGAAAACTGCACTCTGAATGTGTTTTGCAAAGGAATACTGTAGGAAAGCGGGGAGGGGACACCTCTCTGACCTGTGTGAAATCATTAATTGCCTGCTGATGTAGCATCTGATGCACAGCCTGCTTTTGAGGACAGCTCTTACCTGAGCTGCCCCATCAACTGGGAAATGACCTATATTACCATTCAGAATTGTGGTAGTTTGTCTGCAAACCCGACACAAGAATGTATAGGAAGGAGAGTTCTGGGAAAAAAAACAAACCCATCCAGCAGCTCTGGGGAAGCTTCTGGTGGAGAAATCCAAGTTTGTGCACTGTGATCACCTGCAGGCTTTGCTGCTCCTGCCCTCCTGCTGCTTCTCCTCTGGCTCAGAACTGGTTTTGGCAGAAGGGGCCAAGTTTTCCCTGGAGGAGCTTCCCCAAAAAGCTGGTTTCTGGAACCAGGGAGCTGCAGGGGTGGAAACTGGTGAGCCCTTTAATTCTGCAGCCTCATCTCTCAAAGGTTTGCTCAAGAGAGCAGACACTGATTTGCTGAGGTCTCATCTAGTACTGCATCTGTCACCTTGAACTCAAAAGCCACCACCTTCCACAGTGTCACAAATACCAAGTTTTAGGATCTGTCAGCACCTTCCACTGACCCATTTTGGTTTTGTTTTTTTTTTCCAGTTCTGTGGCATCTTTTTCAAAACCCAACGGGCTTTTGTGAATTCCCAAATCAGGAGAATGACTAAATAAGCAGAAATCTCCCATTGCAACTCTTCCCTTTCCAGATTACTAACCAAGACAGAATTCCTGATGTCACCCAGAGAGCCCTACTGAAGCACAACCTGGAGCCTGGCGCAGCTGAAGACTACGAGCTCGTACAGGTCATCTCTGAGGACAAAGGTAGGGAAGCAGAACTCTGCTGGATTGGGAAGGGCAGAGTAAAATGTGAAGCCCTAGAAATGCCATGGACAAGGTCTGAGAACAAACCCCTGGGTGCTCAGGGATGATGATGACGATGATGAGCACATCCCACTGCCCCTTTGGGCAGAGTCAGTTCCTGGGCTGCCAGGCCAACCTTCCCATGGGTGCTGGGGGTGTGTGGGTGGTGGGTTCCACCTCCCTGGGACCCAGAGCCTTTGGATCCCATCCAGCTCTGCCTTCCCACACAGCCTCCTCTGGGAGAGGCTGCCGAGGTCTCCGGCAGGCTGGACACAGCCGCTGTCCTGCCCCCCACGCCCCTCTGGCCCAACAGGCACAGCAGGACAGAGGAAAGGTCCTTCCCCTGGTCCCTGTCCTGTCTCAGCCACCCCTCAGCTGGGTGCTGTCCCTCACCCCAGTGCTGCTCTGGCCCTGTTCTGCAGAGCTGGTGTTCCCCCGTGATGCCAACGTGTTCTACGGCATGAACAGCCACGTGGACTTCAACTTCATCCTCAGGAAGAAGGCAGAGCTGGTTGGCTGAGACAACTTCTGCCCTCCAGGGTGAGGGGTGGATGTGTCAGTATTACCTGGTGGAAATGTGCAATGTGAGGACTGGGCAGCCCTGGAGCAAGAGATTGCAACACTCGTCTTTAAACCTCCCCAACCAAGAACCAACTCTTCTTTGTGGAAAACCAGTCTTCCTCCATGCCAGTATTACTCAGAGCATCATCTGAATTTATTTTTACACAACTGACTGAAGTTCTGAGTACCCATGTGCCTGAACCAGCTGAAGGCTTTTTGCTCTTGTTCCGTGCCAGAGAATTCCCTATTTTTGGATATTGCCTCCAAAGAACTTTTGGATCCATGAACTGCACTTGCCTTTGGATGATGGTCATGAACTGTTCATGAGCAGGACAAACACTACCTGTGTGGGATGAGGGTGGTCTGCCTTGGACTTTGTAAGCCCACCGAGCAGAACTTGGTGCCTCTTCCTCATGTGCAATTAACTCTTCATGAGCAGAACTTTATAAACTTTTTAAAAAGCCATAAGTGAGATGTTGGATTGTAACCAGCCCTTATTTGAGATACATGAAATAATTACCTATTTACAGTATTTCTGTAGATAGCATCGTGCCAATTTAGGAGTTGGTTGTTTCCCAAAGAGATAACTTAGGACTGCTAAGGATTATTAATTAAAACAGAATCTTATCCATGCCTGGGCCTCTGCCCTCTTCATTCTGTCACAGCAGTTTCCAAAGCTGGGCTCTGGTTCTCCAAGTTTTACACTACACTTGGATTTATCACTTCTGTTTACAAGTAGCTAAAACAGACCTATTGTAGGTCCTAGTCTAAACAGTTTATGAATTCCAGTTGTATCCTGAGGGTGTGGGGATTGTTACTGAGCCTTAACCTTTGCCCAGAAGTGAAGTTTTCTCTGCATTTTGGTTCAGTGTCTGGTACAGTGCAGTTCCTCATGTACATACAGCACAGTTCCTACTGTACATAGTCCTGTTCACTCAGAGCTTCTATGTCTGTGTTAAGCTGAAAGGTGAATGTTCTGGATTTTAAAATGACCCTCTCCAGCTGTTTATATGCAAGATGTTTTTAATTGTTTACCTATAATCTTTATATGATAAGTATATAAATTGTTTTTCATTAATACTTGCCTGGAGTCAGTTGATTTTTCTTGATTTACTGCATGGCAGGTGTGGGTTTTTTGGTTTGTTTTTCTTTTTACATCTCCCAGCACTTCCCTCACTCTCATTCTCTTCAACTTCTTCACTTTTACTGTTCCACCTTCTCAACAGCAAAGCCAAAGCCACTGAGAGCACACCAGCACTCTTCCCTCCTTCACTCAAAGCAGAGACTAATTGCTGCAATTAATCATTCTTAGGGACTGTCACCAACAACCCTTCTTGGGAAGAAGCTCCCCAGCTTTGAAGCCCCTTAGATGAGTCAAAAGAAAACCCCCCAAAAACCAGAGTAAGCACATGGGAAAGTAAGTATAGGAAACTGGAAAAACACCAGAAGAAATCCACAAGTGTTTCAACCGGCTCCTACTTTTCCAAAACACAGTTAGTTCTGGGCAGGGCAAAACGTGGTCCCAGCACCTGCCAAGGAACTCAAAACACAGGGAACAGCACTTGCCACAAGGGTGTAAAACCACTGGCACCTCCCAGGTCTTGCATCTGTCAATAAATACAGAATTTTTGGATGTGTAAACACACAAAGTAAAGGAATGATCGACAAGACTGAGGTCTTGTCTGCTCTGCAACAGACACAGTCATTTAATTCAGATATTCCTGAGCTGTTCCCCTCCCTGAAAGCACCATCAGCAAACCCCCTGAACCATTTGCTTCCTGAGTCAACTAAGAGGAAAAAAACCACACACACACAAAAACTCTAATCCTTTGTAAAGTTGTTTTTCATAAACTGCTCTGCTTAAGGAAACCAGACCTTCTCCATCATCTTTTCGTATTTGAATGAGGTTAAAAAAAAAATAAAAGGCAGGGGGAGGGCTGAAATTGCTTGAATTTTTGGGAAATTCCTGTGCTGTTTCCCAGTGGGGAGCACCTTGTGCTGGCGGAGGGAAATGAAGTGGCAGCACACAGGGAAATCCCACGGCAAGGGGGAGGCCACTCAGGGACACAGAGGTGGGTCCATCGCAGAACAAAAAGCAGAGGAGGGTGGAAAAGGTGGATGTCAGGTCCAGAGAGACACCTGGATGCTCATCTGGTCACCATGGCTGCTGCAGGTCACACTGAGTGTCCTGCCAGCACCTCTGGAACCTCCACTGTCCTTCCAACAGGCTGGACCCCAGCGGGCAAAGTGAGACCTGCAGGGGAAGAGAGAGGGGTTTGGAGGAGGGAATGACCCTGGGGGTGAGCAGGGCCTGCAGGGCACCTCTCCACCCTCACCAGTCCTGTGTCCATGTGGAGAGCAGCAGGAACCACCTTCCAGGTGGGACCTGCAGGACAGGCACATTCCTGCAGCCAGGCAGTGACACCCCTGAGAATCCCTTCAGCTGGCCTTCCCTTCACCTCAACTTTTGATATTCAGGTCACATAAGGCTCTGAGCAAGCTGGTCTAGTGGAAAGTGTCCCTGCCTGTGGCCTTTAGAGGTCCCTTCCAAGCCCAGCCACCCCATGAAGAACACACACAGCTGCTCGTCTTGCACCAGGTTCTATGTATTATCAGACCGGCTGACAGGTAATAACATGTCTTCTTGTAGCAGAAAGCACAACATTGCTCAGGAATTATTAAAACCAAACAAAACTGGAACCCAAAACCCCAGCCACACACACTCCAGGCACAGCTCTGCCAGGGGGTGAGCCCTCTGGATGGCAAATTCCAGGAGGGAATCTTCCTCCCCAGCCCAGCCCAGCCCAGCAGCAACGAGTCTGTGCCAGCTGCCCCAAGCACTGTAGTCCATGATCACCTCTGAGAAAGGTTGTTTTGTTTTTTTTTTTTAAAAAAATAAAAAAGTACATCAGAACTCATCCAAAAAAACACACAAGTTTGCTCCTCACATGAACAAGTATCCAGGCAAGTCGCCTTTCTGTCCTGTAACACAAAATTCTACCTTATTGCTGGAGACAGTAACGTTGCTGGAGGTTGTTTCAGTTTAGTAAGGGAGAGTTTGTAACCCACCTTTTTAAAATTTTAAGTTCCCAAAACCCTTGACACTTGCTTTTGTGGCCTAATTAAACAGGCAAATTAAACAAACAGGTTGTAGGGCTTTGTTTTCCTCAAGGACTAAATTGAGGCAGAAGGTGAGGGAGGACACGACCCCAACTAAACTCACACTGTGCTCCCTTCAGGGAGGCAAATAAAACCAACCACCTCCACTCCCATGATTTTACACATGCCAAGACATCCCTTCAGGACTGGGAGGCCCATTTAGATGGGATGCAGCAAGATTAGAGATGAGCTGGGGGAAGCCAGCACTGACTGTGACGGGGAGGACGACGGAGGAGCGCTGCTCCCCTGCACCGAACATTTTTGGGAATCACCTTGACTCTGCCAGGGATCCCTTTGGAAAAGAACCCAAAATCCTCCCAAACACTCAGCAGAGAGGGTGGTCAAAGCCTACAAGACCTACAAGGAGCAACAGCGAGGCCACAGCCCAGGTACAGCCAACCCAAAAGGCACCAACACTTGTACAACTCTATATATTAATCTTTATAAATACAGTGTTCTACCCAAGGAACTGCAGAAAGATCTCATTTCAGGCCAACTTGGTTTTTTGGTTTTAACAAAAGCTTCCCAGGGCTTTTGTTCAGCTCCCTGCCAGTCTGGAACACTCGGTCCTTTCTCCTTCTTCACCCCTTAACCCTGTCCCTCAGTGGCCCGGGCAGTTCTCTGCTCCACCCACTGGGAAGGGGTGGGAAAGAAGCCCCACGAAGAGCTGCTCCACAACTCCCAAGGGTGGGAAGCTGAAGCGTGAGAGGCAGGTCGAGGTGCCACAGAGCCCAGGAGGCCACGTCATAGCTCATCCCTGGACGAGGGCGCGTCGAGCGACGACTGGGAGGGCAGGGCCTCCTTGTTGTGGGCCTCACTGGGGATCTGGCCCTGCTGCCTGGCTTTCCACGAGTGCCTCCTGTCCCAGTCCGTGGACACGGTCTCGTTGTCCCAGATGGTGGAGGTCTCCGTGTCGCTGAGGTAGCCCGGCTGCCCCGTGTAGTGCGTGGGGTAAACCAGCAGCGGTTCTGCTGAGAAGGCTTTCAAGTCCCTGGGCTCGTAGTATTCCATGTACCTGGTGCTGCAGAGGGAGAGAAACACCACCAGACACGTGATGGATCTTCAGCAGTGTCCTGGTTATGGCAGCCAGGACCAGTTTGGCACTGGGTGGGGGTGGATTCTAAACCCTCCGTGGCATTTTTCTCATGAGCTGCTCCCCATGGCCCATTGGCAGCAGCTGCCCAGGGCACACCCCACCCCTCAGGGCACAGGG
>VXAU01005521.1:634294-646351 GCA_013399695.1 Formicarius rufipectus | reverse complement strand
TTACTCTGCACTCAGGGCCCCACGTGGTGATCAGCACAGGGGTTGGTGAGCTCCATCCTGCTTGTGCCCCCCTGGGTTGGGCTGCACAGCTGGTGGTTTTGTGGCTCAAACAAATTTTTTTTCCTTCTGTCTCAGTGTATTTTGTGATCTTTTTATGAAATTGTTATTCTGCCTTGCAATCCCATTCCCAGTTGGGTTCATTTCTCCTGCAGGTTTAACTCTAGACCAGCAGAAGCAGCACTGGGCATGGCAGACAGGCCACTCCACAGAGCAAGGAGGTCCCCAGGGAGTGGGGGCAGGTGCTGGGGTACAGCCTGGCTCTCTGCAGCCACAACCACACACCCCTGTAGAACCCAAACCTGCTCCCAGAGAAAGCCCAGCACCTCACAACCAGCCCACAACCTCCCCCTCTGTCACCTTCTCTGAGCTGAGCTCGGGAGGGCACCACCACCACCACCAAGGAGCCCTCACCGAGCAGGCCACCAACATGATCCAGCCTCAGATCAGTGAGCCAGCCCCACCTGGTGTCCCCCTGAGCCACGGAGGTGTCCCACTTACACGGGGTGCTTGTTGTACATGACTGGCAGGAACTCGTCCACGGGCAGCATCTTGCTGAAGGGCTCGGCTCCGATGAGCTTCTGGGCTCCGTGGAAGGAGATGGCATAGCCCAGGGTCCAGTAGGAGTAGTCAGCTTCCACCAGGTTCCTCACGTTGGGCACAGCCTTCTCAGGCTCCTGCACCTGCATCCTCTTCCTCCCAATGTAGCTGCAAGGGTGGGAAGATCAAGGAGATTGGAACCCAAGGGGCTTCAGAGCAACCAGGAGCACAGGACAGTCTGTGTGGCAGCCAGGGCAGGGCAAAGGGTCAATCCAAGGAGCTCACAGGTTTCTGTCCTGTACCACTCCCAGACACCCAAGTCTTAACCCAGTGGGTGGCACAGCTGTCAAAGGCTCCATAAGGGAGCTCAGATGGCACTGCCCAAGGCTCAGGACTGAGCTGTGCCAGCTCCTCTGCCACAGCAGCATCTCCTGGGCTGCTGAGATCACCCACAGAGGGCAGCGATGGTGCCCGTGGGGCATCTGTCCCCACGGGAGGAGCCACTGAGGTCTGCCACTGTCCCCTGCACTCCAGCATCAACCTGCACACCCCCTGTCCCCCTCCCCACGTGCCCAGGAGGTCCCAGATGTCCAGGAACCAGTGACTTACATAAGCTCCCAGTCCAGCTGGGCTTGTTCAATGTCAGCCATCAGCTTCATGAGCTTCCTCTTGAACTGGTGTTCAAAGCGCACGTCATCCTCAATGACCAGGGTCTTCTCCAGTCCTCTGTTCACCACCTGGAAAGGGAGGGGTCACAAAGTGAGCACAGGGGCCCACACGGGCAACCTGAAGTTGATGGGGTCATTCTGACCCAGTTAGGACACCTTCCACCAGCCCAGGTAGCTCCAAGCCCCATCCAACCTGGCCTGGGACACTCCCAGGGATGGGGCAGCCACAGCTTCTCTGGGCAACCTGTGCCAGGGCCTGAAGAATTCCTTCCTAATATCCCATCCAACCCATTCTTTGTCACCCATTCCCCTTGGACAAGGGCCTGGAGGGACAGGACAAAGTCCCTCTCCAGATCTCCTGTAGCCCCTCGAGGCAGCAGAAGGGGAAAGGGGAGATGTGAAAGTTGGACACTCTACAAGAAAACCCTCGTAACCCAAGGAAAACATTCCCCTCCTACACTCCCACAAACCTGTGCTGGATTTCATGCTCTTCCCCAGGCCTGGCTGTGCATTTAGGACCTGTGAAGGCACCCCAAACTTCATACCTCCTTCCAGATGTAGTAGTGGCTGAGGAAGCAGCCGATCTCTCCTCTGGTGAGGGGCCTGGAGGAATAGGGGTCTCGGTACCCCGGGAGCATCTCGATGCTGAGGGCTTTGAGCTGACTCGTGTTCAGGGCCCTGGGGAAGAGAGAGTGTCAGCAGAATTTCAGAGCCACAAGAGTCAATTCAAGCACAGAAAAGGCTGCTCCTGCTCAGGGAGAAGCCACACATCAAGAAGCTCCTGAGCTTGTCCTGCTCGAGAACATGGAGGGAAACACGTTTCTAAACCAAGCTCATCGATCACACCCTGACCTCTGCCCAAGACTCCTTGTGAGACCAATCAATTCTCCTTAACTCTGTCAAGTACTTCTGATAGGACCATCAGGTGCTTGGTTTCAATTATTTGCCTTCAATTATTTAGTTTATTTTCCTTGACTAAGATTATTCTTCCACCCTTAATAGGATCCCAAGTCTCCAAGACCACTAGATGGCATGTGGGCTCCTGTCTCTCCTTTTTGCAACTCACAGACACAAAAGTTCTGCCCACTGTGATTTTTCATCATCAAATCATCTTAACACAGCTCAGAACCACGGAGTCACTGAGATTGGAAAAGCCCTCTAAGACCACCAAGTCTAACCATTAACCCAAGTCCTGCCAAGCCCACCATGAACCATGTCCTCCAGTGCCACATCCTACACAATTTTCCAACATTTCCAGGGATGGTGACTCCACCTCTGCTCTGGGCAGCTGTGCCAGGGCTTGACAACCCTATCGGGGAAGAAATTTCCCCCACTATCCCACCTGCCCCAGCCTGATCCCTCCTGGTTCCTCCATCCTGGCAGGGACTTGCAGAGCCAGAAGGTGTCCCCCCAACTCCCTCAGCTGCTCCTCATCACACTTGTGCTCCAAACCTTAGAGTAAGCTTGGGAAGGGCTGGGTGAGCTGGGTGAGTTAACGCTGCAGCAAACACCTCTGCAGCACTGGGATGGACAACCTTCTCAGGAGATAACTGCTCAATTCACAGCAATCAGGATGATTTGAACCTGATTCTCACCTTAGTCTGAACTCCACTGCCCCGGTTCTCTCACAGGGACTGACTGATTGCAAAAGAAAGAGAGAAACACAGCAGGACTGCCCCAGACAGACTGTCAGGTAGATAAAAGTGGTGTCCACCTCCCCCCACCAAAAGGAGGTCAGGACACCCAAGGAGATGCTGTGGGGCAGTGAAACACATCCCACTCTTGGAACACATCACCAAGCCCAGCCAAAACTCACTTTCCATCCACAGCCTCCACGATCTTGACTGCAATCTCCTGCTCGTAGAGGGTCCTCAGCATCCGATCCCGCCGGTCTTTGCGACGCTTCAGGTTGATCATGAAGATCTGGGCAGAGAAGAAGGACATTCAGGCTCCTGGTTGGGGACTGAGGGAGAAGTCTTGATCCGCTCCTCTCCAGCAGCCCCTGGGGAAAAGCAGGTCTTGTGAAAACACCAGGTGGTTTGTTTTTTTCTGTTTAGAATTCATGAAGAAGTTGGGGTTGGTTTTGAGCTGTTCTCTTTCTAACGACGACTTCTGATGGATGTTCACGAGGGAGAGCTACTCTCTGAGGATGAACAGAAGTGGTTGGAGACCAGTTACAGCCAAGCCTGTAATTTCCAAAGATGCAGGACAGGTAGATATTAAACACAGCCATCTGCAGCCTCAGTCCCACAGCAACACTGACCCACAACACTGCCACTGAGGATCATCAGCGGGGCCACCATCCAAAAACACAAGGTCACGGTAAAGAGAGGACTTCTGTGATTCCTTCAGGCACTGAGAGCCAAGGCTGGGAACAGAGATGTCTGGGCAGGGCTCCATCCAAGCCTCAAGGAGACTCTGGAGGGCTGGGGGCTGAAGGCCTCGTTGCAGGTAAACCTCAGATGCTCAGGGACATTTTTCAGTCCCAGAAAGACAAGTACAATCACAGCCTTGTTGTAGCCCGTGGTGCAAAACCTCACCCCAGTTAAGAAGCAGAAAGAATTCCAGCTCAGGACAAATGCAAAAATAATAAATGGGATAAATAAAGTGCAGCCACAAAGACAAACATGGAAAAAAACCTGGAGCAGCTGTGCCCTGAACACAGATGCTCAAAACACACACGGCTGGATCGGGTTCAGCTTCATGAGTTACACCAACAGATGGAGCAGAAGACACCAAGAAGACAAAGGCTCCTTGATCCCCACAGCTCCCAGGGCCACAAAGCCTCCCTGGCAGCTGCTGGCTCTGGGAACAACACAGGCACCAGTCCATTAAAGCATGGCAGATCCACCTCGAATCTTCTCCCTCTGCCTGGTCTGAACCTCTCCTGGAGGTGGCCCAGCCTGGACCAGAACCCAGCTGAGAGAGAGCTTGGACTGCCTGGCTGCTCTGGGACCTCCAGTGTCCCTCTGAGGGGAGAGAAATCCTTATTTCCTGCCTCTGGGAAGCAGGAGGGCTTTGCCAAAAGGCCAGTTTGTGTCATGAAGAGGAGGAGAGCTGAGCTGCTCTGTGGAGTTGCACAGAGGACAAAGAACCTCATTTCTGCCACCTCCTCCTGGCAGGATTAAAACACAGACTCACAGAACGGTTTGGAGTGGAAGGGAACCTTAAAGACCATCTAGTTCCACCTCTCTGCCATGGGCAGGGACACCTCCCACTAGACCAGATTCTTCCAAGCCCCACATCCACGCCATCAAGAGAGGAAGACCAAGGGTTCATTGAGCACTGCCCTCGGACCCAAATGTGCCCTTTCAAAGAGGGGTCTTGTACCAGATACCAAGTGCCCACAGACCTAATGGGCCTCCTTTCTCCACTGCAAACATCAGACCATGATCCTGAGCCCCTTCCCCTCGGCTCCCCTGAGCTCAGCAGCTCTGGCCACAAAAGGATGGCTGTCTTCTCCTCACAAAAGGTCTCCATCCACAAGATGAGCCATCAGAAAGAGGTAACTAACCCAAAAGATAAACACACTCCAAAGGAAGCTCTGTTAACAGGGAGAACCTTCCAGGTGATGAGTGGGAAGGCAAGACAACAAACAGGGTCCTTACTTCATCAAATCCCATCTTGTCAGGGTGCTTTGGAGGAACTGAGAGGTACCGAGAGGGCTCCACGGGAGGACGATCGACTGCAAAGAGAGCAGAGATGCCACACATCACCTGCAGGGACAGACAGCAGGAAGAAAACATGGTCCTGCAGCGCCCTTCCCACCTGAAAGACCACCATTCCCACGTGGAAGACCACCCTTCCCACGTGGAAGACACTTTTCTGCATTTGATATGGGCAGCTTGAAGGATTTCGTGGATGGGGGTTGACCCGACCGTGAAGCGACTCCAACTCTGGGTAGAAAAGGGGTGGGAAAATGGAAAAACCGTGCATCAAAAAGTGGTATGAGAGCAGTCAGACCTCGAGGGAGCTGGGCCACTGGAAAGAGAGCTCTGGAAAGCCGGTGGGGGATCCAAGGGCACAGCAACTTACTCATGGCCTCGATGAGGGTGTGCACGAAGTTCTCCGCCTCCTCCTGCAGCGACTGGTGGGGTTTCAGGGGCATGGGGAGGAACCCGTAGTGCTCCTGGTTGCAGATGAACATCTGGATTCCTGGGAGGGAGGGTCACAGAGAAGCAGCAACTAGAAATCAAGCCTGGCACTGGAATGAGATGATCTTTAAGGTCCCTTCCAACTCAAAAAGTTCTACTCTTTATCACTGTTTCCTTCTGTGTTGGCTGGAAAAATAGAAGAAACACATTTTCACCTGTGCTGGCAAAGGACTTTGAGGAATATGTCTGACAACCACTTTAGGAGTGCCAAGTCTACCACCAAACATGGCCCTTTCCTCTCCAAAAAAGGACCTGTGCCTGGTAGATCAGATGAAAATCCTGGAGACACTTCATGCTTTCAGAGAGAGGTGGTAACACTCCCTTCCACTCGAAAGCTTTTGCAGCTGCTTTTTGGAGGGGAGCACCAAAAAGAAGGTGCAAAGCCCCTCCTTAATGCAGATTCCTTTGTAGGGAAGAGACCCACCTGCTCACTGAGGGCATCCAACCTTGGCAAAAGGGGATGCCAAGGCTTTGCTCACCCCTGGCTGTACTGTGGGCCTGCCGGCACATCACTGAAAAGCCCCACGGAGGGAAGCAGTGCTGTTGTTTTCCACTGAGTTCTGGTAAACTCCTTTATTTCCCAATCCCAATCAAAGCTGCTACAACCCACACAACTGGCCCCCCCCCACAAAAAATGCTTTTCTTTTTTAATGGAACAAGGACAACCACCCCCTTTTCCCTCTAGGAAATAAATGAAAAGCAGACACTACCTGGGGTGCTGGTGCTTTCATCTCTCAGTTGCCCTAATCCCTGGTATTTTTAGCCGAGTGGGAATTGCTGCCACTAATGACCTCCGTGTTTCTCTCCTTTTTAAAAGTTCTGCGAGGAAAGTGCTGGCCCTGCCCCTTGCCAAAACACATTCAGCTGTCAGCTGCAATTTGGGCAAATGGCAGAACAAAAACCTCCTGACAGGAGTGGGTTTGGCACCGACCTAATCAGATGTGGCTCTCTGATCTCTGCTCTGCTAAAGACCCTTAATCTGCAGAGATTCACGCCACTGTCGCTGCTCGTTCTGGGGGAAATGTGACTTTAACGAGGCCAAAGATCCCCCTAAAACGGGGAGAGGAACACTCTCTGCAGGTGTCTTTTGATAACAACACTGAAGGATTGCTACAAGGGACAGAAAAACCACAGGTGTTGTTGTAGTTATTATCATCATCATTATTATTATTATAATCATTATCATTATTATTGTTTTATAGGTAGTGCCCAGGATTCACAACCATGCCCTAAACCCACAGCCATAATGAAGCAACCCTAAATGTCCTCCAAGTCCACGAGCAGACCTTCCTGCTGGCTGATGGGTTGGAATCCCTGCAGTATTTCTGGAGCAGCTGGAGCTGATGCCCTGTCCTCACCACGCTGGGGGGGTGGGTAGGTGTGAAGCAGCCTGCTCTGCTATCCAGCCTTCAACTCAGTTCTCATCTGGAGACAGGACATAGCCCTTGAGGACCTGGTTTAGTGGTGGGCCTGGCAGGGCTGTGGAAATGGTTGGACTCGATGACCTTGAAGGTCTTCGTTGTGTGACTCTGTACCGACGTCCTGACCCTGCAAGTCAGAACTCTGCAAGTTCCCATCTCCCCTCCGCCTCCCCAGGGCTCCAATTCCAGCTCTTGCTGCCTCTCCTCCACACTTTGTCTTATTTGGTGCTCCTCATCCTCTCAAAGCTGACTTTAAAAACGCCTTGCTCAGTCTTGCCAAGGAAACATCATCTCTTTTGGTGCTTGTCAGGACCTTCCAATCGGCACCACCACGACGAGGGAAGCCACAGGCAGCTGGTGGCTGCTCTGCTGGTCTGGGAACGGTGGGGAGGCAACCCAGTCCTGACCTCTGAACAAAAAGGTGGTGTTGAGGTCTCACCAACCTCTTTTTTTATCCTTACAAAGCCCCAAACTCCTCCCCTCCCAAAGAACACAGTTGGCCATCGCTCTGCTGTCCTTCCTTGGAGCTCCTTGGAGCAACCCCACTGCTCAGGGTTCTCCCAAGGACCCCTGGCACAACGTGAAGCACATGGAGATGGTCCTGCTCCCATGCCAGCTCTGACTGGCTCCTGCCTGCCAGAAGAAGATTTCTTCTCCCTCAAAGTGGTCCAAGCCAGATTGGATAGGGGTTCAGAGCAACCTGGGCTAGTGGGAGGTGGCCCTGTCTGTGCCAGGAGGATGGAGCAAGATGAGCTTTAAGGTCCCATCCAACCCAAACCATTCTGGGATTTAAGAAGAGTCTCTTGCCCTCACCCCTTTCCTCATGGATTTTATGGGAGCAGTGACTTTAGATACCTGACCTACAGCCTTCACAACATCTTCTGCTCTCACCTGTGCTGCCCTGCTGTGACACAAATTTTGTCCCAGGAATATCGTCCCCACGCCAAGGACAGCTCCCACATCCTTTGAAGGCAGCTGCAATCCAAAACTGCCTTTCCAAGCTGCTGGTTATCCCTGAGCAGACCCCTCAGAGGAAAGGGGACAGTGTCTGAACTCCCCACTGAAGTCACCACAGGACTGGTGGCCTGTGAACTCACACTGGACATCCCTACAAGTGACTCCTCCCCCAGCAGAAGCTCCAGACGCACCTGCCTGCCGACTGGAGAAGGCAAAGACCATGATGTCATCAAAGCTCCACGTGTAATCCTGGTGGGGGGGGTAGAACATCAGCTTGGAGGAGGCCTCCTTCCTCAGGTCGATGAGGAACGTGGAGTGAACCATGGGCACAGGAAAGCAGCCCATCCTCTTCCACTCCCGAATGAGGGGGTACTCCAGGGTCCTTCTGTAATAGCCCTGAAAACACAAAGAGGGAGCTGCTTCTTAGGAGACATTCCTCCTCCAGAGGTGCTCCTCAGCAGAAGTTCTCCCACTCTGGTATCAGTGGGATCAGCAGAGGCTGATCAGGGCTCAGGGCCAGAGGGATGTCCTGCTCCAGCTGATATTCCCTCCCCAGGCTGAGCCCTTGAAGCCCTGGGACCCTGCACAGAAACGAGACGCAGACACCAAGAGAACATGAAAAATGAAAGAGGAACTTCACTGTTCACTTGAGCAGCTTTTTTAATTTCCCCTCCCTCCCCTCCAAATTCTACAAGATGCACTTCCTGCAAGTTTTTTTCCCCCCCTCTCCTTTACTCAGCTGACGCTGGTAATGATGGGAACCTCCTCCTGGGTGCACACGGGCAGAGATCCACTTCAGCCTGTGGAGCTGAAGGAATGGAAATCAATGAATCAATCAAAGCTGAATCAATGGAAACCCTGCCTTGCTCAGGATTTAGCCTTCTAATCTTTCAGGACACTCCATACCTTCCCCAGGAAATGTGTTTTTCCATGTTAAGCCCAAAAGTGACACAAGGAAACACACCTCCCTGCACCCCTTTTCTCATCTCCACCTTTCCCTCCCAAGAATTGGGAAAGTTCAGGACTTTTCTCTGCTATTTTTATTCAATGACACGGCCTGAACTGTGGAAACTCTTTGTCATAAGATGGTGCAGGTGCCACAAAATAGATTTAGACAGTGATTTCTGGAGAAGAACAAAATCCCTGAGATACTTAAAGATAAGTATATTCCAAAAATAGATTCAGACAGTGATTTCTGGAGAAGAACAAAATCCCTGAGATATTTAAAGATAAGTATATTCCTAAAAAAAAACCAAAAACACAACAAAACCAAAAAACCCCCAAAAAAAACAAAGCCAGAAGGGGGTTGTCAGAGGACAGAGAAGCAATTTGGGGAAGTCTCACACCCTTCTTTTCCATGTTCCTATATTGTTCCCTAGGAGGAACTGTCACTATCAGATGGACCTTTCAGTTGTTCTGTTTTCACCTGGCTTCTGATCCCTGCTGGTGCCTTGAGTGACACTGGGGAGTAACAAAGGTGTTTTGCACCAGATCAACAGCAGAAATGGGGAAATGGAGTTTGCTCTTTTATTTCACTCCAGCAATCAGAACAATTAATATCAGATTAGGTCTCTGGAATAAAGCCAAGGGGGGATGGCAGGGCAGGAATATGGGAGCTCAGGGATGCAGATGCAGCTCAGCATTCAACATATTTCTCTTTGCAGTAGCTTTATGAATAAGGAAAAAAGGCTCAGGAAAGGGATTTCAGAAGGGAAATCCTTCAGCTCTGCAGGGCAAACAGGGAAAGTTTTCCACTCTCTTGCTATTCCAGAAGCTCAGGATTCTGACCCAGCAGCAGGGTGGGGAAGAGGTCAAAAAGCTGACCTCATTACTGGGGCTTACCTGGGAGAAAAGGCATTAATTAGAGCCCTCATTTCAGCCTGAATGTCTTGGAAAGCCTGCCCAGAGCTTTATCGAGAATATTTCAAAGGAGAAAAACAGCAGAGAAGCACTGTGACAACAGATCTATGCATTGGATTCTCATAGCAAAACCCTTTTATGGACAAGGTGACTGTACTGGTTTTGGTGGTGTGCAGTTGATTTTCTTTAAAGCAGCCTGGATAGTGCGGGTTTTGTATCACCTGTTTGGGGCTGCTTTCCTCTTCACTTCTTAAATTATCTTTATCTCTACTCATGAGGGTTGCTTTTGGATTCATTTGGGTTTTTTTTTTCCTGCTTTTGCTCCCTCATCCCACTGGGGCAGGAGCCAGCAAGAGGGGGACTTACCCACCAGCTGCACACCACAGTGGCGTAGGGCAGCTTGTGAAGTGACAGCTCAACCTCCTTCTGGACCTAAAGACAATGCTACTTTCTAACACGTTTTTGTTTTCTGGGGTTTGAAAAGGTGACATGAAACTCGGATTTTTAGGCTTAGCACCAGTGCCAATTATACACACACATCAACACACACACTCCCTACGAGGTGAAGGGTGTGTGTAAGTGTGAAAAATAACCTCCACACAACGGAGAGCTGGGGAAAGAAAAGCAAATTCCTCTTGGATTAGCAACACTGTATGGGAAAAATGAGCCTAAAATTATGCAACAACAGTTTTAAGGCCATTAGAGAAACATATGGAACCACCTTAAAAAAAAAATAACTGCAAAATGTCTGCGTGTCAGCAGTTTTTGTGAAGTGAGGTGGGACTGCATCGCATGTTAACACCACCCCTGCACACCTCGGAGCTACAGCAGCTTCTTCAGGAGCAGGACACCACAGCAGCAGGTGGGAAAGCCCACAAAACAGAAGAAAGTGCCCACAGCTCCATGGATAGGGGGTGGGAAGTCTCTGAGAACACAGTTCAAGCAGCCACCTAACACCCTTCAGGAGGTCACTTGCCTGGGGGGTGATGCCACACCAGAAGTTGGAGTACAGGGAGCGAGACTCAAGCATCGGTGCCACCAGGGTCTTGTTCTCTGCTATCAGCAGGTTCAGGGTTTGTGGGTTGGTCAGTAAATTATCTGCATCAACAAACTAGAGGAGGAAGAGAGAAAGAAGTTTGTTCACAGATGGAATTCTGTGCTGCCCCTGACACTTCCTTGGGAACGAAGCCACCAGAGACACATGATCAGCAAGGCACTCGCCTCCCTAGCAACAAAGCCTCTGGCTCACCAGACCAAGAACTGACCCACACCATCTCCACTTGTCTTTAGATGGAGAAGAAACCTTCTGAGGGTCCCCAGCTGTCATGGGTTTCTGTAGCTGAATTTTAGTGGAACAGGGTGGGCTACCAGGGTGGCTGCTGTTGGAAGCTGCCAGAAGCTTCTCCTGTGCTGTGGAGCCAAGGACAGCCAGGGCCAGGAGGGACCTCCTGCTGGTGGACAGAGCTGAGCCAATGAAGAATCCCAGTCCCAGCTCTGGGATCACAGAGTTAAGAATTTAGGATCCCCATTCCCTGCTCCCTGGAACTGCTGGAAAGAGGGAGGAGTGGGAGGAGAAAAGTGTTCTTAAGACTGATTTATTTCTTACTTTTCAGTTTTAGTGCTTTTAGTTTTAGTTCTTCTCTTGTCAGTAATAAATGTCAGTATTTAGCCACTCTGAGTTTGCTTTGCCATCATCTCTCAGCTGTTCTTTTGCCTTTTCTTCTTTCCCTTTCCCTCTGGGAAAAGGAGCGGGGTGACCTGAAGGTTTGGGTGGGCATCAGGGTGAGAACCTCCACCCCAGGACCCGAGTGGGCACTCCGAGGGCAGGCAGGCTGCGTCCTTACCAGGATGTAGTCTGCCCAGCGGTCCCGCGCGGCACGCAGGGCAGCCTGGCGCAGCCGCATCACGTGCGCGAAGCGGGAGCTCGGCCAGTGCTTGGGACCCGTCTCCTCCGGGTAAGACCTGGGGAAAGGGGAAAAGAGACAGCAGAGAACATCTTGGCCTTGGTATATGTTTAGTTCAGGTGTCTGTCCTGGTTATGGCAGCCAGGACCAGTTTGGCACTGGGTGGGGGTGGATTCTAAACCCTCTGTGGCATTTTTCTCATGAGCTGCTCCCCATGGCCCATTGGCAGCAGCGGCCCAGGGCACACCCCGCCCCTCAGGGCACAGGGGGGGTTTGGGAACTCCTGGGGGATAAGGAAGGTTTCCTGCCTTCATCCCCACCTGAGGGGTCATGTCTGCTCAGGGGCCAGCAGGGGTGCCAAAAATATGCCAGGATTGACCTCCCAGAGTAAATCACCCCTTGGGAAACTCCCCACCCTGGGGGAGGGACTGGGCGTTCCCATCTGAGCCAGGGTAGAGATAAGTTGGGGTTTTGGGACTGGGGGCTCTCTTCAGAT
>VXAU01005521.1:615411-630085 GCA_013399695.1 Formicarius rufipectus | reverse complement strand
AAGCCAGGAGAGCCACCTCAGGACACTCCACGCTGTCAACACTTCTCTAATAGACCATTTGTGGGACCTCAGGAAACCAAGTTAAAGCTTCAGGGCTCTGACTCAGGTGGATGGACCAAGTTGGACCCTGTTCCTTCTTAATCCCTGGACTGAGAAGGTCTGGAAAACTGGCCCTCCTTTCCTTGGGTGACGACAGCGGGAAAGGTTGAGACACACGGACACGGCAGCCAACACCTCTGGAGATCATGGGATGGGACTGCTCATGGGGTGAGGGGACTGCTCATGGGGTGATGGGACTGCTCATGGGGTGAGGGGAGGGTCAAGGGGAGTCACCAACGTGTCCCCTCTGCGTGCCCGGCAAGTCCACCTGATGGTGAGAGCACGTCTGATGAGATGCTGTCACCTCTCCTCACTTGCCTGCCCTGGAGAAGGGTGTTTCCTACATCCTCTGGTCCTCACTGGCCCGTGACCTGCACTTGAGAGGGAGAGGAGTGGGATCCACTGCAAGCCAGCTCAGCTTGGCTCCTCAGGACACAGCCCAGATGCCTTCCTGGCCCTCAGGCTGAGATTTCTTGGTGTCCTTTTTGGAAGCAGGTTGGTGACCCCAGCATCATTATCTGAGTGGGGGTCTGTCAGCATCACTGCTGACCTGGCATCAGGTTCAAACCACGGGCTTTGAGTGGATCAGCTGGAAGCATCTCTGCAGCCAAGATGAAGCAGGAGCTTCGAGGAGATGCGTCAGTCAACACCCCACCACCTCCATGGCTCTCCACGGGACTCATTCATGTTTGTTAACACCTTTCTCCACCAAGGGGGCTCCAGATGTGGTGTTTCAGAAGTGATCGAGCATTGCTGCCAAAGGTTCTCCCATGGCAAACTTCAGGAGTGTCCTTGCAGGCACCTCTCCAAGCCAACACAGTGCTTGGGGGAGAAGACTGAAGCAGCTGGTTCCTCTCCAAAGGGACAAGTGACATCAGCGATGGTGGCACCAAAAGGGGGGCAACTTCACGTTCAAGAGCTGACTGACAACATCCAGAGTTCAATTAAAGACAAAAGGTCCCCTCTGTAAGTTTTGTAATCTGAAGTCCGTGCAACACAACGTGGAAAAAAGGGAGTGACAAGGAAGAAAAAAAAAAAAATCCATATCTTGCCACTGTTTTTAAAAAGAAAAGTTTAACAAATAAACCTGAACACACCTCCAGGTGGACCCACCCCCCATTCCTGTGACGTGGCAGCTTTTTCCACCCCAAGAGAAACCCATTCCCAACAAACCCGAGCTGAGTTTGGGAAAAATTTGAAGGGGAACGTTCCTGCAGGGGCTTCTGTTGGCAGAAGTATCACCAGTGCAGTGTTTAGTCTGGCTTGGACCAGCAGGCACACCATGGACACAGAAACCCTTATTGTCCACATCCAGCAAAGAACCCCCCTCCAAAAAAAACCCCCAAAACCCCCATGGGTTCTGAACAGGGGGAAAAGCAAAGCACACCATTAAGCACCCTCTGTTGCAATTAAGTAACACGAGTAGCAGTGTAAGAGAACAGCTCCTTTTACAAACTTGCTCCTAATTTTAGCCTGGTAATGTCACCTCAAACCAGGCTGGCGAGGAGGAGATAATTTAAGCTCCGATGGTTGTTCTCTTTTCTCCCCCCCCGCTTCCTCCAAAACAGGAACCAAAAGTAAAAATAACACCTCCCCTTTTTCTCACTCCTTTCCCACCCGAGCCCGCTCTCCCCAAGCTGTTTACAGCTTATTTCCCTCAGGCACTGAGGGCAGAGGAGAACATTCCTTACCTTCACCCTCCGTGTAGGAAAACCATCAGAGGACAAACTCCCCCTGTGCGCTGCCGATGGGGCTGAGCCGCGAGCTGGGGGGAAACTCCACAGCTGGGAATTTTCCTATGGAATTGTGGTGGTTTTCACCTGGTGTCCACCCAAACCTCCAGCCCCCCTCTTTCCCAGAGGGAAAAGGAAAAGGAGAAAAGGCAAAAAACAGCTGAGGGATAATGGCAAAGCAAACTCAGAGTGGCTAAATACTGAAATTTGTTACTGACAAGAGAAGAACTAAAACTAAAAGCACTAAATTGTTATGCTGCCTTGCAATCCCATTCCCAGTTGGATTCATTTCTCCAGCAGGTTTAACTCCAAACCAGCACAACTCCCAACAACCACAGCACAAAAACTGGCGCTCAAAGCACCAGGAGCTCCCCATGGCCCCTTTCTGACAGCTGAGCAGCAAAACAACGTTCAGAGAGAGAGAAGCTCGAGGCAAAGTGATGGAGGGAGCCCATTTCTGTGTGCTGTGTGCCACAGCCGGTGCCAACAGAGGTGCCCAAACGCTCAGGCAACAAAGCTCAGCTCTCAGAGCAGGACTCGGTGTCCTCCCCGACCACCTTGAGCCTCGAGCCTCTGAGCAGAGCCGAGCTGTGTCACCCAGGCTGCTCTGAGTGGTGACTCTGCCGGTTCAGGGAGTCAGCCCAGCCCTTTCAAAAACAACAGAGTCCAGCCACGGAGCCCTGACATGAGTCAAACCACAAACTGGGATTTAGATTCCCCAAAAGAAGCGGTAAATAAAGGAAGGGACAAGTCATTTCTCCCCGTGCTTGTTGTCTCAAAGCTGCCAGGCTTAGAGAAAAACCAATTCCAAACATAAACCAGTTTCCACTGGGAACCAGAGCCTAATTACCTTGACTAGCTAGGAGCCACTGGAAGAGGTGGCATGGATCCTAAAGGGGAGGAGAAAAAACTGAAAACAAGACAGAGGGAAAACACTTCTGAAGCCCAGGGAGAGGGAGCTCGTTGCAGCTGTGAAAAGGGCTGTCTTTGCCACAGAGGAGCAAGTGATGAAGTCCCTGGAAGGGTCCAAAGGCCAGGCTGGACAGGACTTGGAACAACCTGGCTTAGTGGACAGTGGCCCTGCCCTTGGCAAGGGGTTGATCTTTAAGGTGCCTTCCAACCCGAACCATTTGATGAGTTGTTGTGTAACTCTAAATGGAGTTGTTACTGTCAACTGCTTCACATCCTCCTGCCCAGGAGCTTCCCAAAACAGCAGGAAACCAAGCAGGGCTCCCTGAGTCTTTCCAAGCACCCTCCCACAAACAGTCCCATACTGGTTTTGCTCATCCAGCACCAAGGAGACTCAGGGAACATATAAATAAATGTCTTTTCCTGGTCTGCCAGCCCTATTTCACATCTATTAATCCAAGACTCGGTACCAAAAATCCCCCAGGTATCAATAACAGGCCATGAGACACCAGTTCTCATCAACCTGGTCCAGGGACTCTGGACAAGATCTAAACCTTCTAAATCACACTGCCCCAGAATGAGAGTTTTCCTTGCACACTTCATTAACAGGCCCTGAACATCCAGCCCAAGCTCCAAGAACTGTTGAAGCATTTAAACAAGTTGCCAAAATCCCAACATACATATAAGACTTTTTGGCTTCATGGGGACTTGGCACTTGTTTTAGGGTTTCCTTAATTAAGGACAGACTTGTTCTAGGGTTTCCTGAAATTAAGGACAGACTTTTGGAAGCCCTTTCTTTTGGGTTTGCAATGATTTTAAACTCGGGTCCCCAAGATACCTGAGCCCAGACCAGTGGCAGGGAGCTGCGTGGGAGACTGGAACCAGTAACCCAGGCACAGATAGTCCCTGGGCTGGGCAGCTGGACAAGAAGAGGACCTCAGAGCACAGGAATGCAATACAAAGGGCTCCTTTCTGACTCCCTCCCCTGCCCCAGCAGCTGTGGATAATGCATTTTGCTGGCAGAAGCACCAATTCTGAAACCTTCAATGGTCTCCCACGTCCAAGAGAGGGAATGATTCACAGATTTATGTGGATATCCTTTTGCACACACCAGGCTCTTTGCTCTTTCCATGCTACCCCAAGAAATCCCTCCCTTTCTTGTCCCTCATTCCCCCAGATAATATCCTGGAATTCTGCAACGGGATGGGTTGGAAGGGACCTCAAAGCCCATCACATTCCACCTCCTGCTGTGGCCAAAAACACCTTCCACTGGAAGTTGCTCCACCAAGTTGCTCCAAGCCCTGTCCAACCTGGCCTGGGACACTTCCTGGGATGGGGCAGCCACAGCTTCTCTCTGCCCAACCTGTGCCAGTGTTTTAGTACCCTCACTGTGGAAAAACACCTTCCTTGTAGCTCATCTAAACTGCCCCATCTGTGCAGGGTCAGGGTCGGGACAAGCCTCTGAAATCAATCATTTGTTGAAATGATGTCCTGCTTTTAGTAACCAGGACCAGTTTGGCACTGGGTGGGGGTGGGTTCTAAACCCTCCGTGGCATTTTTCTCATGAGCTGCTCCCCATGGCCCATTGGCAGCAGCTGCCCAGGGCACACCCCACCCCTCAGGGCACAGGGGGGTGTTTGGGAACTTCTGGGAGATAAGGAAGGTTTCCTGTCTTCACACCCACCTGAGGGGTCATGTCTGCTCAGGGGCCATCAGGGGTGCCAGAAATATGCCAGGATTGACCTCCCAGAGTAAATCACCCCTTGGGAAACTCCCCACCCTGGGGGAGGGACTGGGCGTTCCCATCTGAGCCCAGGCAGAGATAAGTTGGGGTTTGGGGACTGGGATCTCTGGTCAGATCCAGAGGAGGAGCAGAGCCTCACCAGGACTGGCACTGCCCCCAGACTGCCACCATCATTGTCACCAGCAGGTTTCTTGTTTTCTTCTTACTCTGCACTCAGGGGCCCCACGTGGTGCTCAGCACAGGGGTTGGTGAGCTCCATCCTGCTCGTGCCCCACTGGGCTGGGCTGTACAGCTGGGGTTTTTGTGGCTCAAACAAATTTTCCTTCTGTCTCAGTGTATTTTGTGATCTTTTATGAAATTGTTATTCTGCCTTGCAATCCCATTCCCAGTTGGCTTCATTTCTCCTGCAGGTTTAACTCCAACCCAGCACAAATGAGGAATTCCTTGCAACGGTTCTGCACGTTCTTGTTCCCACCAAAGCCAACTCAGACAGCAGCTGAAGCAGCTGCTCCAGACTCAGGGGAGTGTGCAAGCCACTGGGAAGGAACACTGGGGTTTAGTCATCTCCTTGGCTGTGGCAACAAAAAAAATGGAGAGGTCGTAAAGGGTAGAACCAGCTCCCATTGAGGGGCCCAGGAGCACTGATTTTCCACCAGGCACACGGATATGGGCTCACACCACGGTGCCAAAGGCTCCCCAAAATGAAAGCACCTCAAAAGCTCTCAGTGTCTGTACCAGGCTTGCAGGAAGAAGCCATGCAAGGCTCCACAGCCTGCCCCACTCCTCCTGAGAAGGCTCAGATCACGGATCACCAGACACCCAGTAGGGAAGGACAGACAGGCCCCAGTCCTCCCACTCAGTAGCTTCCTTTTTTTCAATTTATGATTTCTTTTTTTTCCCCCAAAATAAAAGTTAGAACCATGTCCTACAAGTACTGATAAGCAATCAGTGCTTGCTTCCCTGCCCCACCCCTCTCAAGGAGAGCTCTCACCAGCCCTACACAGAAGCACAAAATCCCAGAGCCATCAAATGGTTTGGGTTGGAAGGCCCTCAAACCCCCCCCAGTGCCACCCCTGCCATGGGCAGGGACACCTCCCACTGTCCCAGGGTGCTCCAGCCTGGCCATGGACAATCCCAGAGGGATCCAGGTGTGCTCCATTCTTCCCAAGTGGTTAAGACTGGACCCTCCCAGCCAAGACATTTCTAGGAAGTCCTGACTTCAAACAGGAAACACGACTTCATTATGAACTGATTTGCATCCTAAACACATCCTACAAGGCTTAATCAAAGTCACTTCCACACACACAGAAACACTTCTTGTGAGAATCCAAATGCTGTATAATTAAATGGCCACAAAAATGGGTTTTCATCTCTTGTTCAGTGCTGGCTGACAGAAACAACAGAAGAAATCAGAGAACAAAACCAGAATATTTTAATTCACGCCGCTAATGAGGAGGAGTTCAAGAAACAGTAACAAACACACCAGGCTCATTGTGGAGCAAAGAATTTGGTTTTACCAGTTGAGCTCATTCAGACTCTGCTGAAGCCAGCATGGAACTTGAGACTTCATCATTTTGGCCTCACTTTCCTCCAGTAGCCCTGGAAAAAAAAGAGGTTCTCTGGACTGCCTGGAATGGTGCAGGATCCAAAGGAATGGGTTGTGTCACATTTGCTGGCAAAGGGCTGGGAATGTTTTCTACTCAATGAAGACAACAGAAAAAACAACAAGTGCAGCCAAGCAGGGGGGAAAAAAAATATTTACCCTTCAGAGAGAGAAGGAGAGAGTTTTCCTGGATGTCAATTTTGTCCATCACATTTCCCATGAAGAAAGAGCCAAAAGAGATGACACCACCTCATATGCTGAGAGAATACTGAAGATGAGGGGGGAGGAAACACGCCAAACACCCCTGAAATAATCCATTTAGGAATTCCCAGCCGCTGAATTTCTCCCAGATTTTACTGTTCTTGCTTTGAATGGCAAAGTGGACTCTCTTGGATGGACCTCTGGGAGTTAGACAGGAATGAGAGAGGGCATGGCCAGAGGCCCCCAAAGCTCAAGGCAAAGGTCTCAACCTGCACTGGGGCAGCACTAAAACCTCATTTCACAGAGGGGGAAACCAAAGCAATGGAATTAATGCCTTTTCACAAGTGTCCCCCCCCCAAAAACAAAAAAAGGAGTGGGTGTGAGGGCTGGGAATGGCAAAATAAACCAAGAGGGCTTCCAAAACACACACTGAAATAAAGGAGAGATATTCAGCTTTTGTGGAGTAGTTTATTTAGCACATTCACTGAGTATTTGTCAGGCTGGTGGTGAATCTGTGGCCGGGGCAGCGTCAAGAAAACTTTTCCTCTGTGTTGTTTTAAAGAAACTCTCCCAAGCTCCCCAAAGTCTTCCCATCCAAGTATTTTGCCTTCAGCACTGAAGGGGTTTTGGAGATGAGGTTCTGGATTTCCAGGGTTTTCAGGGGTTTCAAAGCAGTGAAGAACTAAGATCAGAGGGAATTAAATAAAAAACCAACAGCAAAATATTTCTGCTTTGAAATACTATTGGAGAGGGACAACCAGCAGGAGCATCCCAGGAGAAGGACAACCAGCAGGGAGCATCCCTGGAGAGGGACAACCAGCAGGAGCACCAGGAAGCACCAGGCCACCAGAGGGATTTCTTAAAGCCATCACATGAAGATAATCCATGGAAAAACCAAGAGACTGGTTCTGTCTCCTCTGAGAAATGATTCTGCTCTGAAACATCTGGCAGTTTCCCAGTGGATGCAGCTGGGCAGGACTTTCGTTTCCAAGAGCTTCATTAACCTCTCCAGATCATGCAACACAAGGCAGGACCTCATAAGCTGAAATCTAAAGGGGTTTTTGCCTCTTTATTTGGATTCTTCTAAGTACATTCTTAATTTTTATGACAGCAGCTCTACAGCTCTGTCTCCACTGTTGAGTCAAAAGATGTGGAAAAAGGACATCTTTATGGGTTCAGCAACCCTGGAGGAAACACATCCTCCTGCAGGTTGGGTCCACCTGGTTTGGTCAAATCTGCTAAAACCAGATGTTGTCCTTAACCCCTGTGGGCTGTCCCAGAGGTGTGTGGGGGGCAGTCAAGGAGCTACACACCTGCAGGAGGAGCAACAGGAGCTGCTCAGGTTGGTCAAGCAGCTGGACACACATTTATTTCTCCTTAGAGCTCTCCCCTGCTCCCCTGGGGTCCCTCCCACGGGGGACAGTCCTCGATGGACTCTCCAAGGTGAGTCCACCCCCCCGGCAACACTCCTGCTGGGGGAAAAACCTGCTCCAGGTGGGTCTCCTTCTCCAGGAGTCCTGGCTGCAAGTCTCTGCCAGGATCTCCCTCCATCCTGGGCCTCCCCCAGGGCAACAGCTCCTTCTGCATCCACCTGCTCCTCCAGGGGCTGCAGGGGGGTCTGTGCACCCCGAGGGATCTCCAGGGGCTGCACAGCTTTGAGTCCTTCCCCCTTTCCTGCACCCGTGGGGTCCCTCCTTCTCTTCCTCCTGCTCCCACCTTGGTCTCTGTGTTGTTCTCCCATGGCTGGAATTCCCAACTGCCCCACACTCCTGAATTCTTCACTCTGTGATCCCAGAGCTGGGACTGGGATTCTTCATTGGCTCAGCTCTGTCCACCAGCAGGAGGTCCCTCCTGGCCCTGGCTGTCCTTGGCTCCACAGCACAGGAGAAGCTTCTGGCAGCTTCCAACAGAAACCACCATGGAAGCCCCCCCTGCTACTAAAATTCAGCTACAGAACCCCATAACAACCCCTTCCATCAGGGAAAGGCAGGCTCATCCAAAAAGCAGAGCTGCTGGAAGGACCCCCCGACTCTTGCCCTGGGAAACAGAGCTTCCTTCAGGGCTCAGGTTTGAGGCCAAAAAAAAAATAAAAATCCTGGCAAAAAAATCTGTCTTCATTTGCATGAAGTCAGAGCAGGCAGAGCTGTGCCAGCAGACAGCCATGAGCTCACTGCTCTGCAAGAATATTTCACTGACAAGGGGTGTTGTTGGAGCAACAAAACTTGTTTGTGTGAGAAATAAAAGGGGGCAGCGAGTATCAGGAGGGATAAAACCTTCTCACGAGCCCTATCTGTGACTTAACGATGGTAATTTGCATTTAAATCCTGCTCCAAGTAGAAAAAATAACACAAAACAAACAACTTTCAAAACAAATCATAAATTAAGAAAAGGTATTTAGCAGCAGTGACATTTTCATATTCCAGTCACACACACTGAACTTATTTCAGAGTAGGGCTTTGAAAAATGAGTGCAACCAAAGTCTCTGACAGCCAGAGCCAGAGGGAGAAAATATTTGAAGAGGCAAAACACCCAAAAGGAATTATTCTTCTCTGCTAACCTAATTTAGAGAAGCCTGGGTAGGTTACTCCAGAACCCTGGAGCTCCTCTTGGAGACAACCAAAAACAAACTCCATGCAGAGCTTCCTACTGAAGCAGCAGGTTCTCACCTGGAGCAACCATCAGCACCATCCAAAAACTGATTTATGGGCATGAGTCAAGGAAAATCTCCTGGCCTAAAACCTCCTGGAGCTGAGCACAAAGCTGGGCTGCTGCTCCTCCCTTGCTTACAAGAACTGCTGATGTCAACCCAGAGAGCAGCAGGGTGCAGAGCACATGCAGCGTTTGGTCCCCACCATGAAGTGGCTTTCCTAACCCACCCCAGGACCCAAATCACCTGCTCCCACCAGCTCAGTCTGCAGCAGCTTGAAGCTCCCCAACCCCAACCCTGAGCTAAGCTGCTCCACAGGGCAGAGCAGAGCAGATGGAATTCGCCTCCACAACCTCCCACCTCCACCCGAAGGTGCTGGAGAGGTTGAAACCAAGACCAAGCAGACAGAGGGACCCCAGGGGAGCAGGGGAAGGACTCAGAGCTGTGGCCCCCCTGCAGCCCGTGGGCAGGACCGTGGGGGAGCAGGTTGTCCCCCTGCAGCCCACGGAGCCCATCGGGGGGCAGAGACCCGACTGCCCCCCATGGAGTGACCCCCAGGACAAGAGCAATGGCAGCAACAACACCCACCTGCAAACCCCCATTCCCTGCTCCCTGGAACTGCTGGAGGGAGGGAGGAGTGGGAGGAGAGGGGTGTTCTTGGGACTGATTTATTTCTTACTTTTCAGTTTTATTACTTTTCGTTTTAGTTCTTATCTTGTCAGTAATAAATGTCAGTATTTAGCCACTCTGAGTTTGCTTTGCCATGATCTCTCAGCTGTTTTTTGCCTTTTCTCCTTTCCCTTTCCCTCTGGGAGAGGGGGGACCTGGAGGTTTGGGTGGACACCGGGTGAAAACCACCACAAGGACTCAGTTCCATGGACAAAACAAAGCCCTTTCTCAGCTGTGCCACATCTGCGAAGAGCAGGATCAGCACATCCCGTTACAGTGTCACAACCAAAGAGGTCTGAAGGAAACTTTGGCACTCGAACCCCCTCTGAAGGCAACTGAGCTGAGCCTGAGCTGAACCTGCTTTGGGCAGTGTGATAAATGTCATTATGATTTGTGCCAGTAAAAGCCAAATTAATTGCAGCCCAATAAAGGGAACAAGTTGCAATTACAAAAGTGCTGTAAATGATGGTAGAACTGGTTAGTTTCTCTTCTTTATCCAGATAATGTGAATTTGGTAGAACTGTTTAATTTCCCTTCTTTATCCAGATAATGTGAGTTATGGTAAGACAATGTGAGTTCTACTATAACTGTTTAGTTTCTCTATCAAGACAATGTAAGTGATGGTAGAACTGTTTAATTTCCTTTAGAATGCATGAATTATAATGGACAGAACTGACACAACAAAGAAAAACATGTTGAAGACTGTTAAACTTGTAAAATGTATATAATCTAATGAATATGTATGAATGAACTGGATAAACCCACAACCTGTGCTGTGCTTGGCATGAGGTTTTGGGGAGTGACTCCCACCACATCCAGTGCACTGTTTGCTCTCACCATATAATAAACTTTGATTCTAAAACCCATTCTGGGGCTGAGACTCTCTTTCTCACAGCAGGGACCAGGCAGGCTCTGGAGGTGCCTTCCAGTGCTCAACCCCTTCTGTGAGATCCATGTGGGAGAAGCACTTACTTTCTTTCTCTCTTTCTTTCTCTCTCCCTGCAGACTGAACTGGGTGAGGATCCCCAACCCCAGGAGATGAAGTGAGAGCCTTCCCTGGCCAAGAACCAGCCAGACTGACCCTGGAGGTGTTTTCACCCCAACTCTGTGCACATTAAAGACATCTTGAAAATCAGTTCTCCTCCACCTTCCAAAGCATCCAAAAGCCTTACCGTGAATTCCTCTACCAAACTCTGTCCTGCTTTTTCATGGGAACATATTATTTTATCAGGTCCTAACCTCCAAACGTGCCAACCTGCCCCACAGGGCACCAGGAGGACAGGAACACAAGGGCCAGACTCCTCTCAAAATGTGGTTGCCAGAGGACAGCAGACAAAAGGAACAGTTGTGTGTTCAGAGACACAGAGCATGCAGGATTCAGATATAAAATAAACAATAAATCCAACACACACACTGGGTTATATTTCCTGGTCTCACAGAGCTCCTCCACATTCCAAGACAGAAGTTTTACAGTCTAATCCCTGCACCTCTGGGAGGGCATTTATTCATCTCCTGAAACATCCCAACATTCACACTGATGTGTGGCACAGCCTGATACAAAGTTATTGATAAATATATTATATAAATATAAATACATATAAAGTTATACAAAGATATAAAGGCACAAGTTGCACTTTAATGGCATCAAAAAGGCATCAGAACCTGTCCAGGAAAAAAAAGCAACCCCTGCCACCCAGCAGTGGCCATCACACCCCCCAGCTGATGCCTCCTCCAACACCTCCCTGCAGAACTGCAAGGTTTGGGGCAGAAGAGCAAGGTTGTGTCTTGCCCTGAGGACCTCAGCAAGGCAGGGGGATAATTTCTGCTTCCACTTCAGAGGTTCCTACTGAACAGTTTCATGATGTCACACTTGCTTCAGTTTGCCAAGACTCAGATGAGGGCAAAAAAAAAAACAAAACAAAAAACCAGTGATTGTGGCTGCAGGAATGGGAGAGCAGCTCTGGAGCATCCTCTGGGGTTTCATTGCTCACACAAATTCACACTCAAGGTAAAAGTGACCTCAGCAGGGAAGGAGAAGCAAGCAAAGGGGTCAATACTCTCTCCAGTCCTGGTTAACTCAAGAATTTTGCGCAGGTTACTTAACCTTTCTTCCCTAGGCAGAAACTGGAAGTATTTACTCCCATTCAGTGCTTTGATGTGGTCACCTAAAGGCAAGTTCTCTGGTAGGAAGGCTCTCTGTAACATCTGGCACAGCTGGAACACCACCTGAATGACAACTCCAAGGCTGTGCAAGTCCAACATCTCTTAGCATGACTTAGTCCACGACTGTTATTCAAACTCCACAATAAATGAACTTAAAATACCCACCAAGGGGGAACTAAATCCCACAGGTCTGATCAACAAGTGAAAAGCCAATTGGAATTGTAAAAACCTGCATTTTAACACTGCCATGGGAAGCCACAGCACAGGTGCCCACGCTGGAAGGGGATGCCAAAGACCAGCAGAGCCAGCAGACTGGAACTTCAGCCTTCCTGAAACTGTGGCCATGAAGATTCAAGTGACCTCTGCTGCTCGAATGGAAACAGGGACAGAAAACACAGGGGGTTTGAGAGCCAACACTCCCCTGTATGAAGCTTTAAATGATCCCTGCATCTCACTGGAATTTGTCTCCTATGTGGAACTGTTCACAGTTGTGAAGTAAACTGTTCACAGTTGTGTTGAAGAGTAAGAAAACACTCAGAGCACCATCAACTAGTTCTAAACTAATAATATATAATTATGAAATATAATTATTACACTGATCTCATCAGCTTCTATTTTTAGCTGCAACCATTCCCTCCCTTGGAGCAGTGTCACAGCACATCCACTGAGCTCTCAGCTGGGACTTCTTCCAGCTTTCCACCCATCCATCTCCCCGTGCTCACATTTCTGAAATCCCCAAAGCAGCCCCAGCTTTCCAAGCACAAAAGAACCTCATTATTGCTCTCCAGCAGCAGGTCATTTATTCAGGCATTCCATCCCCAGGTGAGGGAGAGAGAGGGGAGAGCAGGTGGCCCCGCAGGCTGGAAAGAAGAAGGTATTTAAAGCTTAAATTACAGACAACTTTTTTTCCTACACCACCACTTCGGGGAAGTGCAAAGCAAGGTGAGAAGCTCCTGAATACACAGACTTTTAAGCAGAGGAGATGAATCTGTCTGACATGCAAATCCCCCGTGCCTGTAATCAAAGGGATCTCGAATAAACAAAGTCAAGTACAGAACAAAAACTACCCAAACTCAACCCACCCAACGGAGGGTTGGGCCGTGCTGACTGGGCAACTCTGGGTCATTTTTGCCCGAGATAAAGATCATGTTCTCTCTCTCAACAGCTCTGCAACACCTTCCCAACCTCTCTGCCCAGCTTTTCCAGCTTGGCTGGACTCAGCCCACCCTGGTGGTCACACCAAGCCCAGCCACACGAGGAGCACGTTTTAAGAACCCTCCCTGGCTATAAATGAGATTGTTTGGGGTCCAACAGCCAGACCTTCTCATGGCTATCCACTGGGGCTGGGCACCTGCACGTTGCTCACAGCACTGTGGATTTTGGAGCTGAATGCCCCCAGGGGACAGCTGTGACCTTTCCTCCTTCTCCTCCAGCGTTTCTCCTCCAAGGCACCACAACAACAAGCCCCAGCTCGGGTCCTGTGGCCACATCTGGGAGCCCTGGCTGTTCCCATCTGGACAGGCAGCTCCAAAGGCTCACACACTGCCCCATGGCCAAGTCCATCAAGCCCAGCAGGACCAGGACAGAGATCTGAGAGCTTTTCCAAGGGAATTCCCACCATCGGGTCATCAACACAACCCTGGCATGCTCTAGAAGTTTCCAGAATTCTCCAAAACCAGGACAGATGGAGTTAACACAAGCCAAGGACCAGCTCAGATGCAACTTCCCCATTCCTGGAGAGGGAAGTCTGAAAGGAAGAAAGGCTTTAACTGCAAGGCCACAGGTCCCACCACCACGGTGCCAGCTGGCCCCACACCAAATGTCCTGCTCAACTCATTAGCAGCCAGCAGGTCCTTCCAAGGCTCAGCAACTGTCTTCAGAATTAAGCCACAATTAAGCCCAACTGGAAGAAGCAAACAGGAGGCTGCCCAGGGTACCTCTTCTGCTCAGTGTCAGCACAACAAAACTTGAGATTAATTGATGCAGACTGCACAAAGGAAATTCAGTGCCTGCTCCAGGCTCGTTATCTCTTAATCCACCTTTGCTGTCACTCATAAAACTTCCCTCCAGGAATCCGTCTGAGGAATCCACTGTTGAATTTCAGCCCTGGAGCCACGCACAGAGAGCATATGGGAGGCTGAGAGCTGAGATATGCTTTTCATTTTCATTCTCAAGATCCGCATTTAGGCGTTGTAAAACGCTGACTTACTCTGAAGAATGTTGAAGTAGAACACAAGTGGCAATGGAGGAATGCAAGGCCTTGACAAAAACCCTGTCCTTCACACCAAGCTCTCCCAGCAATGCAGGGGACACCCCTAAATCCTGGAATTCATCTGTTGAAAGGATCTGCCTGAAACACAAGATGCTTCCAGAAATGGCCTGCATGGTTTCATTTGTTCTCATGAGACTTGATAGATACCATATGTGAGCTTCCTCTGGGTGGGGACTTTTTGTCCTGAACATCCCCAAGCTCTGAAAAAGGTCAAGTCTTACAGAAAGAGCTGAAGTTATGGGGACTAAAACTCTCCAAGGAATTGCCGCCGCCCTCCAGGTGCCTCTCACTCTCTGTGGCAACCCAGAGCATCCCCAGAACCTCCCTTCCAGTGGCTGTGACATTTGAGTCATTCCCATTTCATAAAACTTGGCATTTTCAACTGCAGCTTTTCCACTTTAACCATGCCTTGCTTCTGTGTGCAATCCCCGTGAAAAGAGGGAGATGCTTCTCTAAGAACCTTCGCACATTTCAAGTTCTCTTTAAAAAACCTTAGCACATTTGAAGTTCTCTTAGCACATTTAAAGTTCTCTTAGCACATTTAAAGTTCTCTTCAAATCAGTCCCCAAACCCGGGCGATCCCCCAATCTCCTGTGTGCATCTTTCACCCCAGAGGATTAAAAAGGGAGGGGAA
>VXAU01005521.1:578974-615396 GCA_013399695.1 Formicarius rufipectus | reverse complement strand
TACAAAGTAAAACGAAACTTTATTGACTTTTTCAGTCAACAGGAGCCTCTCCCCGGACTCCAGCGGACTTTGGATCGGGCTCTCCGGCACTGACCTTCCACCACAACCACGCTTCAAAAGAAAACCTGTTCGGGGGGCCCTCTAAGCGACTCGCGTTCCTCCCAACACTTCCCTCGGCTCGAAGGATTCCTTTTCCCTCGACTTGAAGGATTCCTTTTCCCTTTGTCCCCTCCCGAAGGCACACTGACCCGCTCCCACACCGAGGACCCGACCGGCACAGTTTCCCTCCCCACTCCGCAGTTCCTGAGCTCATCTCCGCATCCACCTCCCGGCTCCTCCACAATGCTCCTTTCAGTGCCACCCCCCAGCCCTGACACCACCCCAAACCTGGCACCGCATCCCTCCTTTCCCCCCACGGCCCGGGGTGGGGGTCCCGGCAGAGCCCCGTTGTTCCCCGAGGGGGTGGCACCGCATCCCCCCATCCTGTCCCGCAGCCCAGGGTTGGGGTCCCGGCAAAACCCCGCTGTCCTCCGATGGGGTGGCACCGCATCCCCCCTTTCTCCCCCGGCACGGCCCCGGGGTGGGGGTCCCGGCAAAGCCCCGCATCCCCCCCTCCTCCCCCGCGGCCCTTACCAGAGGGCGATGCGGCTCTTGGGGTAGCGGAGCCTCTCGATGCAGCCGAGGGCGTGGGGCAGCGTGTGCGCGGCGTTGCGGGCGAGGATGGCGAGCAGCACCGTGGGCGGCTGCAGCGCCGACTCGGGCAGCGCCGGCGGATCGGGGTTCGGAGGCTCCGGTGGCTCCGGAGGGGACGGGCTGGTGCCGTTCGGCAGCACCAGCAGCAGGAGGAGGAGGAGGATGAGGAGGATGAAGAGGAGGAGCGGGGGGCGCCCGGCGCTCGCAGCCATGATGGGCGCGGGAGCCGCGCCGGCTGCTGCGGGGCGGCCGCGCCGCGGGGGGAGCGGCAGCAGCAGGAGGAGGAGGAGGCAGAAAGGAGGAGGGAGGGTGGGAAAGGAGGAGGAGGAGGAGCGAAGCGGAGCAGCGCAGTCTGCCCGCCCGAGCCCCGCACGCCGCACCGCCCCCGGCCCTGCCCCGGCCCCGCGGGGACGCCCCTCTATCCCGGGGTGGGGGTTCCCATTCATCCCGGGGGGGATCCCATCCATCCCGGGCGGGATCCCGTCCACCCCCGGGAGATACCCCTTCATCCCGCGGGGGATCTCGTCCACACCCCCAGGGGATCCCATCCACCCCGGGGGGATCCACCCAGTGCCACCCCCTGCCATGGGCAGGGACACCTCCCACCAGCCCAGGCTGCTCCAAGCCCCAGCCAGCCTGGCCTGGGACACTCCCAGGGATAGGGCAGCCACAGCTTCTCTGCCCACCCTGTGCCAGGGCCTGCCCACCCTCCCAGCCAGGAATCACTTCCCAATATCCCATCTAAACCTATCCTGATCCAGTTTAAAGATGTTGCCCTTTTCCTGTCGCTGTTTGCCTGTTTAAAAAGTCACTGTCCTTTTTTATAAGCTCCACTCAAGTTCTGCAAGGGACTTTAAGGTCTAGCTGGAGCTGTCTTCTCTCCTGGCCATACAACCCCAGGTCTCATCACCCCTCCTCTGAAGAAAGGGAATACAGGGAAAATATTCCCTGCGTTTCATTGACTTTTCTGCCATGGAAACATTCCCATGAATGGAAACATTCCCATGAATGGACCGACAATTTACCATCAAAATAAATAAAACATGTTCCAGCAATGAAAATTATTGGGTCAGGATCTTAAAAGGGGCATGGTAATCACAGGTCTCTTAGAAGTTAATAGGATTTGAGCATGCTAAACCCTTTTAAAAGATGAAATCTCTAATTAACTCAAAGGGCCCCTGGACATTCCAGCTGGGCCACAATTCTGATTTTAGGAGACTTCAGGAGAAACACCTACCTCCCGTGGCTCCCCTTGGCCAGGCTGTGCTTTTCACCCTGTTGACTTTTGACGTCCCCAGCGAAATGTAAAGTGCTTTCAGTTCTCTTCAGGCTTCTCCCCTCAGAGTGACCTTCCACCCCAGCAATGCTCACCAAGGAGAGTGGCAGATGTCTGAGACACGAGATGTTCTCCCAGGGAAAGGAGTCACCTCCGCTTAACCCCTCACTCCCAGCCACACAGCTGGGGAGTCCAGGTAGACAATTCCTGGCATTCCAGGGGGAAGTCTGGAGAGTCCAGGTAGAAAATTCCTCAGCTGGCACAGCTGGATCACCCGGCACACATGGCACACTTGGATCACCTGGCACAGCTGGCACACCTGGATCATCTGGCACAGCTGGCACACCTGGATCACCTGGCACACATAGCACACCTGGATCACCTGGCACAGCTGGATCACCTGGCACAGCTGACACAGCTGGATCACCTGATACGCCTGTCACACATGGCACACCTGGATCACCTGCACAGCTGTCACAGCTGGATCACCTGATACACCTGTCACACATGGCACACCTGAATCACCTGGCACAGCAGGCATAGCTGGATCACCTGGCACAGCTGGATCACCTGGCACAGTTGGATCACCTGGCACAGCTGGATCACCTGGATCACCTGGCACACATGGCACACATGGCACACCTGGATCACCTGGCACACCTGGATCACCTGGCATTCGGCAGAGTGTGTTGTCCCTATTTTAGCCAGGGCTTCAACTACACAACAAACAAATAAACAGGGGAAAAAAATCAGCCTTTAGAAAGAGGAATTGCAAAAGGAGCCTTTGGTGATAAGGAGTATTTATATCTCCCTCATTCCCAGGGCTTAAAACAGCTGCACGAACATAATCTGAAAGTGCCAAAAAGGTTGTTCTTTATTAATTAGCAAAAAGGAGCAAACACTTGAGAGGAAAAAAATCCTTTACCACAAGTATTTCCTAGACAAGGATTTAGGGGGTCAATGATCTTTAAAGAGCCTTTAATGAGTTTCACAACTCACTGAATGCGAACCATTAAGATGTCTTCTTACCCTTCACTTGCAGAAGGAAAGTTTATTTATGAGCTTGTTTATACGACGTCTCGCCGGCCGTGGAAACTGAGGAAACCCAAAAATACTAAGGGAAAAAAAACGACCGAGCTATTTGAAGAGAGAATTTCCCAACCTTAAAACGCCATTTGCGCACCGCGAATCAGCCTCCTTTCAACAGGACTCTGCCTCTCAGCAATCCAAGCCATGGGGTTAAACACGACACCCTCAACCCGCTCATTTATCCTCATCAAACGCAGTAACTAACACTCAGCGCGGGGCGGAGGAGGGGGAGTAGGAACGGAGTTGCGGCGGAACCATCGTGGCGGCGCTGGCGTTCCCGCGGGGCGCCGGGCCGTGAGGCGCCGCCCGGAGCGAAGCCGCGTTGCACATCCCGGGCCCAGCATGGCAGCGGCGGCGGCCGTGCCGGGTCGGGTCGGGCCGAGCCGGGCCCGGGGTGGGTTTTACCCGGCCCAGGGAGGCGAGGAAGGCTCTGACCCGGGCCAGGGCACCTCCGCGGCCGGGCGGGCCCCGGGCGGCCATGTGGGTGCGGCTGGCGGCAACTGGATGACGGCTCACCCCACGGTAGGCCGCGCTGTGCCGCCGGGCCCCCCACAGGAACCACCCCCCCCATGGCCCTGAGGGGCACCCCGGGGTCCCTCACGGATGGGTCCTTCGGGGTCCCCCACGGAGGGGTCAGTGTGACATACAGCGGCGTCTCCGACCCCTGTGGGAGGAGGGGAGGGCGTTGTGAGTCGTGGAGCCCCCGCTGGGAAACGTAAATGCCCCCTAAATTTCGGCTCCTTCTTAATTACTGATACGGGGAGGGTGTCCTTCGGCCGTCGCGGTGCGGGAAAAAAAAAATAGCAGGTGAAACGACGCAGCCAGGAGTAGGTGTGATTCCTCATTTATTTGTTTTGCTCCCTTTCTTAAGTGGCAAAATACGGGGAGCGTCGAAAAAGGAGCTCTTGCGGCGCTGTCAGGGAACGGGCCTTCCCCTTCGGTGGCCTCAGGGCTGGTTTCAGGTTCCGGGGGCTGTGCAGATCCCGGGGTGGGGCCGTGCATCCCGAAAGCAGCTTGTGTTTGCCCTCCTCAGCGTCCCTCTTTGGCTCTCAGTTCACAGAGATGATGGCCCTCGATGTTGCTGACAGCACTCAGGTTTACGCTGCCTTCCTGGTGTACCTGGACCTCCTGGAAGGTAAATCTGAAGGGAATCCACCGGGTGGGCAGCTCAGCGAGGGGTTTTGGCTTTAAAGGAATCGGTGGTGCACTTTGGAGTCCTTGGGGGGGGTGTTTTTTTGGTGCCTGGAGCCTTTGCAGAGCTCTCACCGAGCAGGTGGAGGTGCAGGGTTCCAAAGGGGGAAAAAAAGACAAGGGGAGTAGGAGAAGGAAAAGGAAAATGGGAAGGTGGAGTTAGAAGTTCAGTGGTTGTGCTTAGAGGCCACACGTGTGGATGAATGTGAAGTTCCCAGGTCAGAGTGCTTCACTGAGGTTGAACTTTAGCAAAGAGCTGTTTTCTGGACAGGGATTCCTCTAGTGAAGGAGGTCAGGAGTGGATAACAATTGTAGTAATGTTAGATTATAAATATAGTAATTTATAGCCAGTTGTGGAGGTTGTGCTTAGGGACATGGTTTAGTGGTGGACCTGGCAAGGTTGGGGTTTCATCTCAAAGGGCTTTTCCAGCTGGAATGATTCTGTGGAATCCAGTATAGGATTGTGGTGTCTGCTGGGAGTGGAACAGAGCTATGTGATCTGTAAACTTCTGCCTGGAGTCTTCCAAGTTGGTTTTAATGCAAAGAGACTGGGTGTAGGCAGCCAGCCAACCTAATAATAATACATTTCAGTGTTGCTTGGAACCTAGTGGTTCTCAAGGGCAGGAAAGAAGGGATTTTGGAGGCCAGAAAGCTCTGTGCCTTGTTAATGTTACACCTCCAGAGAAGGTGCCTTAATAGGCTTTCAGAGGAGGTGTCTGCAGTGCTGCAGCAAAGCCTTCAGCTGTGTCCCTTCAGGCACTGTCACCACTCCGGATTTCAGTTCAGGGGACTGCTAAAATCCCAATTCAGATTGCAGTGCTAAAGGTGCGTGGTTCTTCTCTTTTTTTTTTTGCTTTTTGAGCTTTGTAAGAGGTGTCTGTTCAGCATCCATCAGGCTGCTACTGCTCCACCCATTCCTTTAACGGAGGGGAATTCGGCACACGAGTGGGGGGAGTTCCCCCGGGAGGAGAGGGAAAGAAAACAGACCCCAAGGTGTTAATTTAAATATCCCATGTGACAGTTGGAACGATTAAAGGGTGTGTTTTGGGTCCCGCGCTCTTTCTCGCCGCTGACCTCCCGACCTTTCCAGGCAGAAACTGGCACGAGGTGCGGCCCGTTGGAGTGGCAGAACTGCAGCTGGTGTGTCTGCAGGCACGGGCAGCAGAGCAGGAGGGGCTCCAGGTGATGGTGCCGGTGCCTGCCCACGTCCTCATGAGTCCCGAGAGGTGAGGATGTGTCCTGATGAGTTGTGAGAGGTGAGAATGCGTTCAGCGCTCCTCCCGCGAAGCACCGACAGATTTTATAGCCTGCGGATGGGAGGGAGGGGAAACAAAGGAAGGCAGCGTCTCAGCCTGTGAGCAGAGTTAATTTAGGTGCTGCAGTCCCACAGGCAGCTGGGAACAGTGAAGAAAGCTCAGCTCTGCTTCAGTCTAGAAGGGGTTGCCTGGATGTCAGCTTCCCACAGCAGCTGGTGAACACTTCTTAATGTTTAGAGCTGCATATGGTAACAGTGGATGCCAAAGTCTGTGTTTGGGAGACAAGGTCAGAGCAAAAGACCTTCACAGTTTGTGTTTTTTGCTCATTTCGTAGTCTGGGCAATCTACTGATGCTTTTTGAGTTGCTGGACTTAAAAGTACCTAAGAGGAGAAAAATCCTCTTGACCCTGTCCAAGGTTTTTCTTGTTGTCAAGGCTGTGGATAAGCCTTATGTGGTTTGCTTTGCTTTTGTTTTGGAACTGTAGTGTGGGTACTTTCAACAGGAAATTCTTACTTTTTATCTAGAGTTTAATGTGTCTTTTAATGTGATTTTGACTTGCTTGCCTTACACGTGCAAGGGCAATTCTCAAGCAGAAGACAACACAGCTATGAACTTGTGATGTTGTAGCTATTTTCAGCCTAGGGAACTTTCACTTCAGTAGTTTTGCAGTCCATTTTAACTGGCCCTTAGAGCAGTTCAGACACACAGTGGGATTTACCCCCTGACAAAAGGTGCCTTCTCTTGCTGTGTTCCCTCTGATGTCTCTGAAGACCTGGATTATTTCATTTGAATATTTGAACATTTCTCAGTTCCTTCTGTCCCTGCTCTTCTTAGCAGCTGGCTCAGGGCTGGCTTTTCAACTCTTGCTGGTTTTTGCTGTGTCCTCTTGCTCTGTGGGCAGCAGCCTAACACAATAGCAGTCAGCTAATTAATTGCACTTTGTGGATGTAGGAATGATGCTTCTGCTCTTTCACTGTAGGTTTTAGAAGTGACAGATCACTGTCTTGCCAACAGACTTTCATCTTCATTTTGCTGTGTGTTGGGTGAGGGGGAAGAAAATGGTTTACCAGGTATTGATGGGTTTTAGTGCTATTTATGTACTGAAAAAACCTCATATATACAGAAGAATGGTTCAATCACTTTTGTGGGCCTGGTCTTGCAGGGAAATATGGTGTGATCTCCACAGCAGAGGAAAGCTGCTGGGGGGTCTTGCAGGATGAAATGCTGGCTGTCATCCAGCCTCTCTGCAAAGAAGCAGATCACTCTGTGTGTGTGTGTGAAAAGGATGCACTGCAGTTCTCCTCTCAAGTGAGACTTCAGGTGGGAAGGGAAGGCAGCAAAGTGGCATGTGGGAACTCGGAGAAATTCCACCGATGTGCCGAGCTGTTGTGCTTGTTTAACGTAGTGTGTTTCCCCCCAGGCTGGAAACTTGGATTCCTGGCATTGGCTCAAGGCCAGAGCATGTTCTGATTGACTTTTAATGACAGGTATTCCACTGCATGCATGTCCTATCTTTTACTGTCTCACTGGAGCTTTTCAGTGGGAGCCTCTGACCTTGTTTGTTCTGTGGTGGTGCTGTTTGCTCTGCCTCTGGCACCGGGGAGTCTGGAATCCATTACTGGAAGGATGTGTGCTGGAGAGGCAAAGAGTGAATGCATCACATTGATTAGAAGTACACTTTGTGACTGCACAGCAACCACATAGGGGAGTGTTGTCACTAAAAGGAGCTGGATTCCAGGCTGCAATGCCAGGTGAGTCTTTAAAAGCCTGTATGTGTCCAACATCCATAGATGTTGTCAGGTTGGAAGGTTGTCCACGCTCGTATCTGTGTGGTTGAACGTGCCTGAGCAGTGCCCTGGGTTTTGGGGTTGCCTGTGAGAAGCAGGGGGGAGGCAGCATGTGTCCAAGTGACTGCACCTCACTTCAGGTTGAAAAGAAGGCACTTGGGAAGGTGGAAACATCCATGCTCGTTTCTGGGCCTGGAACTGTGCTAACTGCAAAAGCCGCCAGGCAAGGGCAGCATTTAGGAGCAGCAGTTCCTTGCTTGGGGAGGTTTGGAGGTCACAGATGAGGCCCTTGCAGTCAGACTTCCACCTTCCTTCTGCTCTGTGTTGTTCTAAGAGCTTATTGGTGAGGGGGAAGAAGATGATTTACTAGATAGTGATGGATTTTGGTGCTTTGCATCTGCTGAAACAATCTCACACTTGCAAATATCAGTCAATCACTCCTGTGGGCTCCATCTTCCAGAGACATAAAGGGTGGTTCTCCTCTTCAAAGCTCCATCAGCCAAGCTCTGCCTTCCCAGGTGTCTCATAAAGGTTCCTGCTTTGCTGCCACTGAGAAGTATGTCCTCAAAAGGCCACAGTAACGTTGCTGTGGAAAGGACCAGCAAGACACCTGAGCAAATGACAGACATGAGTGTCCTGCAGAATAAAAGCAAATAACCTGCTCAGTGTTTTTTTCAGCTCCATGGAAGCTTCTCAACCTGCCCTGCCAGTGTAGGGCTGCACAGGAGCCTGCTGAATCACAGCATGGTGGGCTCTGAAGCAGAGAGACCACCAGTGGAAATAGTCTCACACAGTCTGCTTCGTGCTCTGCGTGCCTGCTCGTGCCATGGAGATTGCTGAACCTTCTGGGAGCAGGGACCTGGAGAAATTGGGGCAGCTTCTGTCTGCCTTGGCCCACTCTCTCAGCCACACACAGAGCTGGCTGAGCTTTTGGAGAGCCAAAAGGTGTCTGTGCACCTGTGAATTCAGCAGGGATTCCTTCGTGCACACCAAGCCCCTCAGTGTTAGTGCATTCCAGAAGGGTGGCTCCCCCAAAGGTAAGGAAGCAGTGAAATCCTGGGAGTGCTGCTTGGGAGCTGGCAGAAATGACTGGCACAAACCAATCTTGGTAAATGCAGGAGAGCTCACGGTGTTTGGCAGCTGGATTTTTCAGAGAGCCTCGAAGGCCTTGTTCCTTCAAGGAGTTCAGATTCCAGACCTAATAGAATTAGGCACTGTCTGTCCTAGACAAATAACACTGTCTAAGCAAGATGTTGCTGATAAACTGTCAGATTAAGTGACACATGCTTGCCGTGTTTGTTTTCTGTGGGCACGTTTTGGAAATGAAGGATGCAGTCAGTTGCCCGAGGTCATGGAGACCTGCAAAGTTTGGCTGAGGCTGAGATGGAAAAGCTTATGTTAAAATGCTAACTTGGTTTAAACGTTTCATTTTAAAGCTGATGAGTATCCCGAGAGGGAGGTCTGAGGGCTGGCAGTGATTTACTCTATTCAAAAGCTGTAGATTGTGAGATAAATCCGTGATCTGAAGAAGTGCTGTTATTTTAAATGCACTGGAAATGTGACGTACTTCTGGTCTGGCAGCCTCTTGAAGGTTTTCTCAGTAACTCCTGCTCTGAGCATCATTTCAGTTTTCTGATACAGTAGATCACACTTTGAAAATATAATTAAAGGCTCCTAAATGCTGACTATGGATATTGGAAATGTGATTGCTGTGGCTCCTACAGCAGAGTTGGTTAATGCAGCTCTGTGGTTGAACATCCTGTAGTTGGTCCTGTCTTGCAGGACTTTGCTGATTTCTGATTCCTCCCGTTTGCATGGCTTGTCTTCACCTTCCATGGAAAAATGGTCTTTATATTCCTCAGGGGTTCAATTCCTTTTCCTGTCCTGGCATGTGGTGTTTCCTTTGCCTTTATTTTTTTTTCCATTACAACCCCCCGAGTTCCTTCTGGCATCGCCCATTCCTTGTCATTTGGAAACAAATGTCCTTTCACACCTTATCCCCGCCACCCTGTGCTCCCTCCCCTGTCTTCAAGGTTAATCCTGCAGGGTCTGGAGCAGCGTTCCTGCTGGTGAGCTCTGCTCAATTTTATGGTGCTGGCTAAATCCAAGGAATTGTGCTTTTTTTGGGAGGTTCCCCTGCCTGGGTCCCGAGCCCCCGTGGTACAATGGCACGCTCCGCTGCACCGGGTAATGATCCCTGTTAGTGGCACAGAGACCAACTTGTGTTGACTCTGCAGTCCTGCCTTGGGTTGGAGGGGAGGGAGCTGTGGGGGCTGGCCAAGCCTGCAATGAATTATTCATCCAAGCATAAAGGGCAGATTGAAAGCCTTTGGCTTTTATGGGATGGGAGGCAGTGGTTCCATTTCAGCTCGGTGGAGCACTCTGCAGTCTCCATAAAGCTGCTCTGAGCTCTCAGTGTTTTGCAGCTTTTCAGAGGCACTTCCATGGGCTCTGGCAGTGAAATACCCTTTTGTTCATCACAGTTTCTGCCTCTGTTATCTTTCTTTTATGATTCTCCTCTTAGTAGTTGGACAGTCATTTGAAACTTCAAGCTCCAGCTGCCTCGGAGTCACCAGTTGTACAGCTGGTTCTTTCCCTGGGGAGGAAAGGGCAGTGCTGTTTTATTAGGAAAGACAGAACACATTTCTGGTGTTGTTCAACACCTTCTGTTGAACACCAGAAAGAAGCTTCCCCAAAACAAACAAAAAGGAAAGAAGTTTTCTTTGTTTTTTTTTACTTTGGGTTATTAAAGTGCCTGGTCTGTGCTCTCCACGCAGCGTGGGGGATGTGAGAGGCTCCGTGGACAGAGCTCAGACCCAGGGAGGGCTTCACTTCCCTAACAAACAAATCCATTCCTCTCCCTGCTCGTCTCTCAGGTTTGTTCTGTGCCAGGCAGACATTCTGGGAGGGCTCAAAGTGAGAGTCATGGTAGTGATTGTTGAGTGAAATCTGCAAAACTGAAATACTCCTCCCTGCCCAGGGACTGAAACACCTTCTGGTGTTGAAGGCCAGCTGAGTGTCAAATTAGGACAGGGGGAAAGATGGAAATTTCCCCTCATCTCTTTGGGTGGGTTGGTATGGATTTCTTAGTTTTATTTTATTGTTGGGTTTTGGTTTGGTTTGAAACTAATAAAATAGCAGGTAAGTTCACTATTGCCATTTATTTTGAAACCAACAGTAAAGGCAGATACAAGTAACATTTTTTAGTGCTGTCACATTCACTGAGTGGTCCTTGAATTATGTTAAGGAAGTTAAACCTGCTCTTAAGACTTAAAAAAAAGTAATCCCTCTTGACAACAGTTTGTAGGCATCTAGGAAACCTTTTCTAAGCCCTTTTTCTGATGCGAAGTGCATGAGAAATGCAAGCTCTTTACTCTGGATTACAGTGTCTCCTTCATGGGTTGAGGTGAAGTCCTTTGCATCTCCTGCAGTGTCAGGTTAATGTGAGTTTGCTTCCTGGGTGGCAAATGAGGGCTTTGTCCTGATTGCATGTGGCTTTTTGGGAGCAGATCCTGGATTGTAGTGAACATGCAGGTACCATCAGTGTTTAGAAATGGGTTTTCACACCATATTGGAAGTTTTGGAGTGCATGATCTGTAACAGGTGAGAATACTTATGAAAATTCTTAATCTTTTCCTCCTTATGGGACTGGAGGAAGACTTTCCAGTGATTGTTATGGTGTCTGTATTCCCCTACCTTATCTGTGCTATTTCCTTTTCACAGTGCCTTTGTTCAAGGCATACATTTCTGGGTGGGAAACCTAAAATTTCTGGAACTTCTTCACCTGCTCCCTGGCTTTGCTTCACTGGGAGGGAGAGAGGATGGTTGGCAGGGTGTTTTAACCTCCTGTGCATTGAGGAACACCCAGGAGTGGTTGTTCTCTCTGCTCTCCTGGGGCTCTAGATGCCTTTTTTTGTTTCTTTGTTTGTTTTTTCCCATGTAGTTATTGGCATAAATCCTGAGAAGGTGGCATGGACAGGCTTGACTGTCCCTGATCTCCCTGGTCAGGCTGAGCCTATGGATGAGCACGTGCTCAGGTGACAAAATGCTGTGTCCTTCAGGAGGTGACAGAGTGACATGGTGTGTTCTTCCAGCACAGGTTTTCCTTGAGACTGTGTTGCAAACACACCAAGCTTTTATTCAGACTCCTCAGAAGAATATGAACTGTTTCTCAGCTGCACCTTTTCTCATCTCAAGTCTCCACGTTCCACTGGGAATGTGCAGCCAGTGGAGTGGCCATGCTGGAAATGCCTCTTGAAAAGGAGGACCCAGGTAGAGCCAGCCCACGTCAAATGCTTGATCCCACAGCTTCTGTGGGGTTCACACTGTTGGCCATGGCCTGTACAGGCTAGGAAACCAAAACCAGAGTCATTTTGGCCTCCTTGAGATCAGTGGGAACAGCAATTACAGCATATTGTCCTAACAGAGTTGTGGCTCATGCTGGTGAATGAAGGTGATAAAACATGTGCCAGAATCCTGGTTGTGTTGGTTTCCTTTGTTCCAGAGGCTTCTGATGCTTGACACTTCCAAAACCAGGAAATCCACTGTTATTAAAGCAAACCCCATCTTTTATAAGTGCCATCACCTGGATGGGGCAGCAGCTGGACTGGTCATTAAGGCCTCATTTGTGACTGTTGCCCTTGTAACTGCAATCAGCTGGCTCTCTTGGGGGGTGTCAACACAGGGGCTTCTTGTCTAGGGCTTAATTTGGGTCATTGAACACAACTGCTGTGAGAGATGGGCAGCCTTGAGAGGTGCATGTCTTGAATTAATGTTCTTGCCTAGTTTGGAGCTCAAACTTGCATTCTTTGAAGGCCAACAGCACTTCTTGCCTCCCCTCCCTCACCATAAACGGTGTTAGATATGTCAAAAAGCTACACTTCTCCTGCAACATTTAATCTTCCTGTTCATGGCAGGTAGCAATAGCAGTGAAGTCAGAACCCAGATGTTCTCTTAACTCCTGTGACATGCCTGCTGGTGCATAGGAATGTCGTGGAAACGCTGGACACAGAGACTGACAGAGATGCCTTCAGGCGAGGAGAGGAAGGGATCGCGTCTGATAACAGACTTCCTGAATTCCAAAGCTGCTGCTTCTAAAAGACACCCTCTCCCCAGTCTGCAGATGTGCTGCATTGCATCGTGGCTGGTTGTGGTGTGCACGAAGGAGAGCTCTAGTTTTGGGGTTGCCTGGTGTTGAGAGAACGGGCAGGAGGGAAGGGGGAAGTTGGAATTCCTGTGGCCATCGCAGGTTGGATTGGGATGGCGATAAGAAAACTCTGGGCTCCGAGGACAGCAGTTAGCACATCGTTCTGAGGCGATGGCATGGCTTTGTACCCTTTACATAAACTCCTGAAAATAAGTCAGGGATGCAAAGAAATGCCATTAATTTGTTGTTAGGACCTGGCCACTTTTGGGGTTTTTTTGCATCTTCTAAGTGCTAAGGGCTAAATGAGGAGAAACAACGGTTCAGATGGCAGTGCTTGGTATAAGGAGTGTGTCCTGCAGTATAAGGAGAAATCATGAGTGATCAGGAATTTAGATCTAGGGCCTCACTGTTCCATCCGTCCTCCTAAGATCGACTAGGAGGAGAAATGGTGATGGGTACTAAAGAAAACAGGAAGGAACTTCTGCCCTGGCTGACAGGCAGATACAGACCAGATACAGAACGGTGAGGTGTGAGGGTGGCGAGGCCCTGGCACAGGGTGGGCAGAGAAGCTGTGGCTGCCCCATCCCTGGGAGTGCCCAAGGTCAGGCTGGATGGGGCTTGGAGCACCCGGGGCTGGTGGGAGGGGTCCCTGCCCATGGCACTGGGTGGGCTTTGAGGTCCCTTCCAACCCAAACCATTCGATGTGTAACAAGCGGATCCTTGCTCTGTACCCCTGATAAGGGGCTGGAAGTGACAGGAGCAGAAGGTGCCCGCTTCCCAGTACGGTATCTCTTGGCTCGTTTGCCCCGTTGTTGGGAAACGTGCTTATGTAGGAGGGTGAGAATGAAGCTTTTCACGGCCAGGGTGTCTCTCTCGCACCCAATCACCGAGTGTTTTGTATCGCCTCGCTTTCTGCATGGCCCAGTAGGGAAAAGCAGAAGGAAAGGCACTCCTGGATTTAGCCAGGCTGGATTATGCACGGTTCAGAACACAGATGGAGACTTCAGAAGGTCAGGGGCTTAACAGTGTCGGCTTTCCAGGCTGCTGCTTATTCTCTGCTGCTTCCCATTTGGCTTTTATTAAAGTATCAAAGAGGCTTCGAAGGAGGACGGTGATTCAAGTTTGAAAGCTGATGCATTTCCGAAGAGCTTTTGTTTTCAGCTGCAGTGTCTGGCCTCCGAAACGCGTGTCTCCTGAGGGCTGACATCTCCAGGACAATGTGAAGTGAGGGGTGGGTTTTCCCAGGGTGTAGCTCACCCCTTTCCCAGAGCATAACCTGTCCTGGTGACCCCACCCGAGGGCTCTTACACCTGACCCTCTGGGTGAAGGAGAAAGCTCCCCCTGGAATTCTTGTGTGGGGCTTCTCATTTTGTTGCCCCTGGGCACCACACTCCTTCAGTCCCTGCTCCCCAGTGGGGCCAGGAGGCCAAGAGCTCCAGGCTTCAGTGTTGTCCTCAGCTCTGAACTGAAAAGGAACTGGCCTGTTACCCTTCAAACAAGCTAAACAGGAAAAATTGCATAACTTCATCTTGACTTTTTCAGGAAGGCTTTATTTATGCTCCCTGTCCTGAAGAACATTAGTCTTGTGGCTTCTAGTCTAGACAGGAGGTAGAGAAACCTGGCTTGGGCTCCAGGGCCTTCCACAGTCTGGCAGAGAAGTGTGGCACAGGGACTGGCAGGCATAACTCTTACTAATGGACTGAGTCTTAATTAGTTCCTTCTCTAATTTAACACCAGGGGTTATTTAATTAGGTTTTTTTTTATTATTTCAGCCTCCTGAAAGCAGGGCCATTAGGGATAGCCGTGCTAGGGTTGTGGTAGTTGAGGGATGGCTGAGGCATCTGCACAAGAACACACCTAAGGAAAGCTTAGGTTGTGCCATTTCCAGCAGAGGGGTGTGTAATTGGGATATTTCAGTAAGAATCTCTGCTCTTTTGCTGCTGGATTATATGCCTTTGAAATGTTATCAGAACAGATTTCCTTTGTGAAGGCGAGTTTGCAGAATAAAACCAGGCTGAGGGAAAGCAAAACCAGCACTTGTGCACGTCTGCCTTTGGGCCCTTGTAGGTGGGCCTTGTGATAAATGCCATTATGATTCGTGTCAGTAAAAGCCAAATGGGTAATTGCAGCCCCATAAAGGGAACGAGTTGCTATTACAAAAGTGCTGTAAATGATGGTAGAACTGGTTAGTTTCTCTTCTTTATCCAGATAATGTGAATTATAGTAGAACCGTTTAGTTTCTATTCTTTATCCAGATAATGTGAGTTATGGTAAGACAATGTGAGCTACAGTAGAACTGTTTAGTTTCTCTATCAAGACAATGTGAGTGATGGCAGAACTGTTCAATTTCCTGAAGAATGCATGAATTATAATGGACAGAACTGACACAACAAAGAAAAATCTGTTGAAGACTGTTAAGCATCATTGTAAAATGGATATGTATATAATCTAATGAATATGTATGAATGAACTGGATAAACCCACAATCTGTGCCGTGCTTGGCATGAGGTTTTGGGGAGCAAAGACTCCCGCCGGATCCAGCGCGCTGTTTGCTTTCACCATGTAATAAACTTTTATTCTAAACCCCATTTTGGGTCTGAGACTCTGTTTCTCAGAACGTGGACTCCTTTCTAAGTTATGTTTTTGGGGGTTTTTTTCCCTTTTCCAGGTTAAGGGAAATACTGCAGAAGGCCTCTCTGCCCGCAGAGGATCCCCACACCCCACCGTCGGTGACCTTGGCCGTGGTGGAGACAGATTCCACCATAGTCTACTACAAAATGACTGATGGCTTTGTCATGCCGGAGGCTAGCGACCACCAGGAGGGCAGGAAGCAGCTGAGAAAGAAAAGAAAGAAGCTTTCCAAGTGATCAGGAGGGAAACAAAGACTCGCCTTGAGCTTCTGTGCTCAAACCTAAACACATCCAGGATGTGTAAACGGTGTGCTGCATCCAGGGGGTGGGCAGGGGGAGCAGAGCCTTGTGCAGCTGGGCCGTAATGAAGTGCCCTCTGGGGGATGAAATAGGTCCTGCTTGGAGACAGATTGATCCTGACTAATAAATATGTTCCTAAGTATCCTTGTGAGGTGTTTGCAGAGCTGGTCTCCTTTCTGTCTGGTCGGGTACACAACAGCATAAACACATCCTTGCCCCATACTGGAGTTACTGGTTACAGGTAAGTCTGGCAGGAATGGTGTGGGACCAAGTGAAGGGCTTTGTAGTTTAGAGAGTTTCTCTGTCTTAGCACTGTCAGAACCACTCAGTGCTGCCCCTCAGGCTGCATTTCTGAATCCTTGCTTTCCTCTGCTTTTGGAGAAGCGGCTTTTCCACAGCAATACTTTAGTTTTTCCACTGCAGTGGGAAGACTGATTATAGCAACACCACAGGCAATTAAAACACCAGAGAATGTCACCACCTATGCTGGAAGTGAACACTACTTATCTGCTTCCTGCACTAAGCAGGTTTCTAACCCCATGGTCGTTTTGAGTGTTTATTATTTTTTTGGACATAGATTTGCATATTGGAACTGGCTGCCTAAGAGGTTCTTCAGCTGGGAGTCAGTTAAGAGGGGAAAAAAATGACATTTTGTTTCTTCTGCAGGAATTTTCCATGCCTTTCACATAGAGATCCTCTTCAGGTTAAACTTAGAGTTCCTTGGCACTCAAATAGCACCCCAGAAGCAGCTTCTTGGGCACAAAAATGTCTGTGTGACAGCTGTGTGGCCAAGGATCACACATCCAGAATGTGAAGCACAAGAGCTCTTTTTTTTTTTTTTTTTTTTTTTTTGCAGGAGTATAAGAATGGGAGGGAATCCAAAAAAACAAGCTGGAAATGAAAGACCATTTACAGTCCCTGTGACTGGGGTGGATGTTTTACAGCTGAGGCACCCTTGGAGGAGAAGAGTCACTGTCACCTGGAGCTCTGCATGGCACCTTTTCCCTGTGCAGCAAGGGAAGGCTGTGGGTCTGAGGACTTAAGTCAGGGGGGAAGGCAATGAAAAATCCTCTCAGTGTTGCTCCTCTCAGGGAGGAAAACCATCACTTTATTGTGGATACGTTTATTGTAAGTTTATTTTTCTGCTCACTAAATGGGAAGCTGCTCAAAAGTCCTTCTTGCCCTTATCCCTCTCATCAACATGTTACTTGGTTATTAATCAGAGGGTGTTTGGACGTGGTGCCGAGAACAGAAGTCCTGCCTTTGGAGTGTTTCACCAGAACACTGAAATCAAGCCCAAGTATTAGTGAGCTGTGAGCAGTGTGATCCTATATAATTAGCTGAGGAAATTAGGCAGGGGTGATGCTGCTTCCTTTTGCAGCCAGAGATCTGAAGAACAGAGGTTAAGGCTGGAAGTGTCTTACTGATTTCCAGTGCTCAGTTTCAGATAATGGGAGCTTAACTTTTTAATTTAATTTCATTGCTTGTGCCTAGCAATTCAACTGCACTTCACTGCTTCAGCCTGCTGTGGAAGCAACAGCTAAACCAAAAAAATCTTCACACTTTGAAGGAAACTTCAAGGGGCTGAATTGGGATGTGAGGAGGAGAAGGGACTCGATCGTGGCTTGTCTGTGCTCCCACCACCTTGGCATGCAGCATGGCTCTTCTCCTGAAGGCTCGAGAGTCCTCGAGTCCACCTTGAGATAAACTCAGCACAGCAATAAAGCCCTGCACCTCCTAATTTGTGTTTTAATTTCACCTCAGAGACAATCCTGTGGCTTCAGCACTGTTAAGACATCTACAAGTCCCAGTTCCCCTGGTGGGGCTTGGCACAGCTCCCAGCACTTGGTGTTCCTGGAATGGGGACCTGGGCTCTGGCTGAGCAAACTGGCAGAAATATCCCTTTTTTTTCCCCCCCCAAGATTATTTTTCTGCCAATATATTCATATCTTAATGGGTTTTTCAATACCTTTGCAGCTGAGGTGGTTTTCTGTGGGATTTCCCTAACCCTTCCCAGGTAGTTGCTGCTCTGGGCTTGGCGTGTTTAGAATTAAGCTTGAGATTCATTTTGATTTTTGATTCACTTTGATCCCATCTTGAGAATCACAGGAAGGTTTGGATTGGAAGGGACCTTTAAAGGTCACCCAGTCCAACCCCATGCCATGAACAGGGACATGTTCCACTGTAGCTCCAGACTCTGCTGATTGCATTTGACTTCTGAGCCCTGGACTCACCTCTGTTGGTGATGTGCTTTGTTGGTGATGTGCTTTTATATATATATAAATATATATAAGCCCTGCTCTTTAATGCCTCCTACAGCAGCAAGCTGTTTCTCTGTGCCCAGAAGCTCCAGATGGTGCTGAACGTTTCAGAGCTTTGGGGGTTTGTTTATTTTTAGCTCTCTTCCCCCACTTGGGCCCCCATCAGGACGCCTCAGCCTTTCCATTTGCCAAACAATCTCCCTTTTAACTCGGTTTTTGTCCTCACTGCTGGCCCCCTTTCCCAAGCAGGTCTGTGCTGAATAGTCTTGGTTTATTATTAGTGTTGGTGCTGAAGTTCATTTTCTAAACTCTCTGTTATTTTTCCCCTTCCCAAAATAAATCTGTGATTTCCTCTGTGCTGTGACCTGTTATTTCCTTCCCTCCCTGCTGGCTCCAGACCACGTTTTTTGAGGAGGCTTGGCCATTAAAAAAAATAAAAGAAGAGGACCACTGATCTCCTGTGCTGAGCCCCAGGCCCACTCCACCACCAGCATCTTTGGAGGGGTCACACTGCATTCATCCCCCTCTGCTTTTCTGGGAATTAGCCCCCAAAATCAGCATTTGGCAAACCTACAACTGGAACGAAGTTGGGTTTTTTTGGAGGTGGGGAACTGCTGAGCATCTTCAAAGATGGCAAAGTTATCAGCCCTAGAGAAGAGCAGCTCAGTGATGCAATTCTGCAGCTTCTCCATGAGAGCAGTGGAGGGACAGCACTGAGCTCTGCCCTCTGTGAGCAGGGACAGCACCCAGGGAAGGGCTGGAGATGTGCCAGGGCAGGGTTGGGTATCGGGAGAAGATCCTTCCCCCAGAGGGTGGTGGGCACTGCCCAGGCTCCCCAGGGCAGTGGGCACAGCCCCGAGGCTGCCAGAGCTCCAGGAGGGGTTGGACAACGGGACAGGGACAGGATGGGATTGTTGGGGTGTCTGTGCAGGGCCAGGGGTTGGACTGGATGATCTTAGTGCATCCCTTCCAGCTCAGGGCATTGTGCTCCTCTGTGTTTCTCTGGTTCTGTGCATGTGTCCTGCTTTTCTGGTCAGCAGAGCTGGCTGAGGTAGTGCCCTTGCCCTGGCAAACCCTGGTGTGCTGCCCACTGCCAGCATGAACCAGCACTGGCTGTGTGAGCCAGAGAAACCCTCTGTCCTGGTTATGTCAGCCAGGACCAGTTTGGCACTGGGTGGGGGTGGATTCTAAACCCTCCATGGCATTTTTCTCATGAGCTGCTCCCCATGGCCCATTGGCAGCAGCTGTCCAGGGCACGAGCAGGAACCCAGTGCTGATGACAACCCTGGGATAAGAGCTCCAACTGGCATGGACCTGACTCAGCCCTTGGGATGCCATCGCTGGGTGTTGGTCCTTTTGCAGAAGGAAAGAAAGCAGCAGGAAGTGTGTGGTCTCTGCCAGGCCCTTGAAGCCACCAGGGTGGGAATGGCTCCAAAAGGGAACACTCAGCAGATGGAAGATGTTTGTTTTCCATGTCAAATAGCTTGGATCTGCTAATGCATTTTGTCATCCCTCAGACTTGGAAGTGACTGGATGATATGGCCTGACAGGGAAACTGTCAGAAAAACATGCAAAGCAGATCCCTGCTGTCAAACATTTGACTTCTGAGTCGCCCCAGGTCTCTGCTAATTCATTACCGTGCATTTCACCAGCAGTCCTTTAACCCAAAGAAGGGATGACATCGATGTCCAGCTCATGAGCAGGTGTGCTGGTTCAGAGCTAAACCTGCAGGAGAAATGAATCCAACTGGGAACGGGATTGCAAGGCAGAATAACAATTTCATAAAAAGATCACAAAATACACTGAGACAGAAGGAAACTCCATGTGACCCCCAACAGCAGCTGTGCAGCCCAGCCCAGTGGGGCACGAGCAGGATGGAGCTCACCAACCCCTGCGCTGTTTCTCACAGCAGCCTCCTCCCTTCTCATGCAAATAAGAGCACTCCGTGCATGAATAAGCAAAGCAAGTTGTGCTTTCCTGCCTCTTTGGAGAATTCAACCCATCTGGAAGCCGAAAGGATGTTACTTAGGTGATGGCACGGGGCAGAGGGAAGGAACACAACAGCGGAAACGAAGGAACGCATCCAAATTATTTTACAAGCACTTAAAATACTAATTAGCGAGTCAGGATGCAACGAGGGCAGCTGCTGATGCTGCCGGGCTTGCTGGAGTACAAGCAGGGCCTTTGTGTGGCCCCAGAAAAGACATCTACATTCCCGGCCATCCTTGCTCTCCTTCCAGTTTCTTCGAAGCCATGGGAGCCACAGCTCCCGTTCAGGATTTTCCACCTTCTCTGCAAGGAGGGAGGGGAACCTGCAGGTGTCCAGCTCAGCTCTGCCCCGAGGGCTTTTGTGTGCCAAGGTGGTACCTTGAGATGCAGACGCTGAAAACAGGGAAGATGCAGCTGAGAGATAAATCCCACCCAGCCTTGCTGCTCCTGCATCTCCTCAGAGGGGCCAACTGTTGCCCTTCTGCCTCTTTCTTATGCAGGAGGTCAGCACGGACAGCAGCCGGTGGTCCCCATGCCGAGGATGCTCACGGTTCACATCCCCATTGCTCCTTTTACAGGAGACCACCTCCGTGGGCATTAAATCCAGATGTTGAGCTGCTCATGCACTTGGTGGTGGGGAGAATCCCTCCTGTCCCTTTTGGGGTGGTATCACCACTCCAGTTCTTTCTGCCTGGTTTCCCTCTGAATTCTTCACGTCCCGTGGTGTCTGCCCCGTTGGGTGTGAGAAACGTTCCTGAAGGACACCTGAATGATGACCAGGTGGTCCCCTCCTCCTTCTCACGAAGGTGAGGCAACGTGCAGGGCACACACTGCCCCTGTGCCACCCCCGGTGCCTCTTCGATGTCTGCAAATCCAGAGGCTCTCGAGTGGAGCGAATCCATGAGGATTTAAGGATGGCGCTTCGACAACTTGCAGTAGCCACCCGGTTCCAGGAGATGTTGCTGTTGCGGAGGAGAAGCACGCAGGGAGGAGCACGGGGATCACAAAGAGGGAGGGGAAGAAGGAAGCGCTCTCGGAGCGTTTCGAGAGACCCCCAGGGACCCCTGCCCTGAATTCCCAGGAGGAACGGCAGATACCTGTTGGTAGAGACATCTCCCTGAGCTTCATCTAACATGAGCTGTGGCCACCAAAATCCCTTGGAGAGCAGTGAAAAGGCTGTTTGGGGTAATTCAAACCCTCTGGGTGACTCGTGCTCCCTGCCCCGAGGAGTTTGCCATCTCCTCTGGGGACTGGCACAGATGTCACAGCAAGAAGCTGAGGAGGGTGATGACAACAGGCACAGACACATGGGTTGCTCAGAGGGCTGAGTCAGCCCCCAGTTGCCTGCAGCACAGGGGATGGGTGCCCTGAAAGAGCTGTTTGGGAAGCCAAGAGCTCTCCAGCATCTGACCCCTTTCAAACTCAACTTCATTTGCACAGGACTTTGCTCTGCAAGCAGATTCACGGGGGGTTTCCCCACCTAAAGAGGGCTGGGGGGCTGCCAGGGTCCTGTTCATCCCCCCACTTGTGTGCAGAGTTCTGACACAGCTGAGCACCTGAGGCACACAGCAAATGTTGTTGTGGTTCTTTAGAAAGGATCGAAGTGCACCACAACTCATGGGAAAAAAAAAAGCCAAGAGTGCCTCGACAAAAGTCTGCTAACAGCAATTTTGGGTTTTTTTTTGCCATTCTCTGTGGAAGGGGAGCAATGTCTCAGGAGCACCAGGTGCTGCTTTGTGCCCACTGTCATTCCTTCCTGCAGATGGGAGACAGTGCTGAAGAAATTCGGGGCATCCCCACGCTTGGCACCAAGCACTCCTCAGGGCAGAGCCTTGCTGCTGCTGCCTCCCTTCCCAGCCCTGAAGCTGCTGGGTTTTACTAGAAATACATCAAAAATGGGCTAGAAATGTGACTAGGACATGTCAAAAATAAGGGAGAGCAGAGAGGAAATGAGGTGGTCCTCAAAAGCACTCTAGTTTTGTGAGTGAGGCCAAACTGTGGGCACGAGGAATTGGATGCTGAGAAACTTCCATCTGCTGTTGCTCCTGCCCACCCTACAGGTCTGCACCTCAGGACACCCAGCTCCAAAAGCAGGGCATGAGAAGAACTAATGGAAGCACATCCTCTGTGGTGGCCTCTGTTGTTGGCACGTTCTGAGGCATCAGCTAGGAAAGCACCATGCAAAGGTCGTGGTGGGCAAACACCAGCTCAGCCACGAGTGCCTGGCTTGAACACCTCGGGTGCAGCTGTGCGGCTGGGTTAGGAGCTCATTTGGAAACTATTTGCATTCCCTGCAGTGCCTCAGAGTTCAAAGCAGCCTGGAGGATGCTGCAGAATTGGAGCTGAAGCTCCAGAGCCTCCCAGTCTGTACTGGACCAACAGGTTTTAAGGGAACAGCTCTTAACAACCTGGTCCGTGGCACGGGGTTGGAATTAAATGATCTTTAAGGTCCCTTCTGACCCAAATCATACTGAGATTCTATGAAATAGGGTCATGGCAGGGGTTGTTTGGTCTTGAGTGGTGGGAAGGTCTCTGCTCACACCACAAATCACCCTGCCAGGCATCACCTGGTGACTGGGAGAGCGTGAGCCCCGCGTTCACCCCAGAGGCCACCGGGACAAAGCATCCCGGTTTTTGGGGAGAAGCTGAAGTGCAGCGCTACAGATGCAGCCTGCACAAGAGCACTCGTGTTCAGGGTGGCTGCTGTTGGAAGCTGCCAGAAGCTTCCCCTGTCCTGTGGAGCCAAGGACAGCCAGGGCCAGGAGGGACCTCCTGCTGGTGGCCAGAGCTGAGCCAATGAAGAATCCCAGTCCCAGCTCTGGGATCACAGAGTGAAGAATTGAGGAGTGTGGGGCAGTTGGGAATTCCAGCCATGGGAGAACAACACAGAGACCAAGGTGGGAGCAGGAGGAGGAGAAGGAGGGACCCCACGGGAGCAGGGGGGGAAGGACTGAAAGCTGTGCCCCCCCTGCAGCCCCTGGAGATCCCTCGGGGGGCACAGACCCCCCTGCAGCCCATGGGGTGACCCCCAGGACAAGAGCAATGGCAGCACCAACACCTGCAAACCCCCATTCCCTGCTCCCTGGGACTGCTGGGAAGAGGGAGAAGTGGGAGGAGAAAGGGGTTCTTAAGACTGATTTATTTCTTACTTTTTAGTTTTAGTTCTTTTAGTTTTAGTTCTTCTCTTGTCAGTAATAAATGTCAGTATTTAGCCACTCCGAGTTTGCTTTGCCATGATCTCTCAGCTGTGTTTTTGCCTTTTCTCCTTCTCCTTTCCCTCTGGGAAAGGCAGGGGATGTGGTCCTGGAGGTTTGGGTGGACACCAGGGTGAAACCCACCACATCCCTCCTTGGAAGAGAGCAGCAGGAGGCTGCCCCAGGAGAGGACATGAGCCAAAGGTGCCACGCTGACCCCCTGAACCTGAGCCAGGTGCCAGGGCTGGGTGGTCACACACCCGTTTTCCAACAGCCCCACGATCCTGCAGGGCAGCAGCAGCAGGTCCAGGCTGAGGGCAGCTCAGGAAGGACAGACAGACAGCAAGTCAGGAAGGAGCACAACCCATGGCAGAGCTCCTGGGCAGGTGGGGGTGGCAGTCACAGCCCGTTAATGTCCTCAGTCCCACCGGTGAAGGAGGGAGGGAGGGAATGATGACTCCAGGTCTACCTGGAGCCTTAATCCACACACCCACACACAGGAGGTGGTGTCAGCAGAAATGAAGGATGGAGTCTCCCCAGAAACACTGTTCTCTCCTGACCAGGGCCTGCCTCATCAGCACTTCAAAGGACTAGAAGCTGCCCTGAAGGGCTCCCTTGGCCTGACTCCTCATCTCCTCTGCTGCAGCTCTCCAGGTGGGGAGGCTCGAAGGTAACGTGCTTAACCAGCTTTCTGCTTAGTCAGTGTCCCAAGGGGAGGGTTTGTTTGCTGTCATGGGGTACCTCCTCCTTGCTTCTCTTCTTTCAGCTTCCCTTGAGCCAGCAGGAGCGGTGGGAGAAGCTTCCATGGTCCTGTCAGCTGGGAATTGTGAGCTTGGCACCTGGTGGATCAGCAAGGCTGAAATGGTCCTTGCTGCTGCATGCCCAGCCCTGGGAGCCATGCAGAGGAGACAGCTTTGATTCAAACCAGGAGCCAGAGATCATAAACCAGCCTTACCCAGCTGCTGGGACCACACTGGGAGGCTGCTCTGTCCCCTTGACCACCGTGTGTGGGCAAGGCTTTGGGTACCAGAAGTCCTGAGGCTCAGCTTCTCCTCCCCAGCGTGTGTGAAATCTGAACCTCCTCTGGACTTCTGTTGGTCAAGCCCTGAACGACCTTGAGTACTTGAGGAATGGTGCAGCAGGAGACATGAAAGTATTTTGTAGATGTGTAAAAGAAATATTCACATCCCACCCCTGGAAAGGTTCAAAAGTCACGTTGGGTGGGGCTTGGAGCAACCAGTCCATGGAAAGTTTGCCTGCCCATGACTGGGGCTGGAATGAGATGATCTTTAAGGTCCTTCCAGCCCAAACCTTTCTGTGATTCTATGATTTTCCTAGTGCATAAAAAATATTCCTGTAGCAGTGCATACAAAGGAAAAAAAGACACCCCTGCCTTGATTGTGCTGCAAGAACATTGAACAGGGTGAGCCAATACCCATAAATAGCTGCTCTGAAACTTGGGATAGCTACGAGCAAAGAAACTCGTGGAAGTCCCAGTCCACAAGAGACTCCAGAACTGCTGAGCTCACTGCCTCCAGGGATTTGAAAATCATGAGTCAGGCCTCAGTCATAAGGGTTTTGTGTTTTATTTTTTTTTTCTTTTAAATACAAAGAAGCCTCTGGGTCTTTATTTGCTTACTGGTTTGTTCTTGTTGTCAAACACTCAGGCCCTCGTGGTTGTGGAAGAAAATCTACATCTAAATGAAAAGCCAGATTGCAATAGCAATCTTAGAGAAGCTACCTGCATGTTTGAGAACTTCTTTGGGGTGAAATGAGGCTGATACCATCACCTACCGTGGACCTTCTCTGTATGGACTTGTGTGCAGTGCAGTTGTCACCACTGAGCTTAGGAACTGGGAGCTGGTTTTAAAAAATGGCCCAAACTGAGCTTTCCAAACACAGCAAGGCACGTCTGAGGGAAGAGCTTCATGAAGTTGTGGACACCCCATCCCTGGAAGTGTCCAAGGCCAGGTTGGATCAGGTTGGGAGCAACCTGGTCTAGTAGAACATGTGACAAGGGGTGGGACTGGATGGGCTTAAAGATTCCTTTCAACTAAAGCATTCTGGGATTCTATGACTCTGTGAATGCCTCCAAATGATGACTGACAAAAAAAAAAAAAGATGTGTCCTGCCTCCTGCTTGTTCAGGAGGAGCCAGAGCTCACGTGGTCTGTGCTGGCAGCAGGAGCAGAGCAGCTGGCAGAGCACAGGGGCACCCTCTGCTCCTGCTTGGGGGTGAACAAAGAGGTTATTTTAACCTTAGGTCTGAACTCCTGCCAAGCTTTATTTAACTATATATATATATTTATATACAGATATAAAAGAGGACAAGCATGCTGGCATGGGAAACTTCCAGGTGCATCTTAACCACGTGAATAATGCTGTTTCTGTTCCCGCTCCTCCTTCCCTCCTCCAGTGCCCAGATCTGAGCCTTTGGACTGATGTCCTCACCCTGCCAGAAGTGTGGTGGTGACTACCTGGAGCCCCAGTGCCTGGGGACTGTGTTTTGCTGGGGTGGTGAGGGGCAGGATGAGCTGCAGCAGGGCAAAGGCAGCACGCACGAAGAGCTCCAAGCTTCAGATGGAGGAAAGTCTCATGGCAGGAAGCAACAGCAGAACCAAAAGAAGTCTTTCAAGATTCTCCCATTTATGACTTCAAATGCCCCCTAACTGGGAAAAATTTTGGTTTGCAAAGTGCTTTCTGAGGAAGGGATGTTGCATCATCCAACATCAACATCCAAGAGATGATCCAACATCGTCTCGACCTGCTGTTGGACCGAGTTCATCAGCTGTCACAGTTGATCGAACCATCCAACGCTTTGCCTGTTTTAACATGAATGTTCAGCATTTTATTTCAAAAAGCATTTCCTTTCCAAGTTGATCTCTTGAAACCAGGTGCCTGTTTGTGAGGAAACAGTGCATCTCCCAACCAGCCCGGGCTGTGCTTCCTCCTGTGCTCTCCTGGGCTTGGAGGTCAGTGTCTGAGCGTCGGGTTCCACTGAAGACCTTCAGCCCAGAGCTGCTGACACCCTTGTCACCTCAGCAGTTAATCTCTCCTGCTGGCAACCAATACTGTTTATCCATCCAAACTGAATGTCCCTTCCTGGAGCACGTCTCTGCAAGGAGGACCTGCTGGGTTGGAGGTGGCTGACTCTACTAAGCTAAGTTAGAGCTAAATCTCTTCACTGGGCTTAAAAAAACATCCAGTGCCACAGTCACGTTGTCCAAGTCCAGGAGATGTCTTTGTCTACTGAGCTATTTACTTCCTCCCAGAGGGAAAGCTTCCCAACATTTCAGCTGTGGTGTTCCTAAGGACTGGAACAGCTTTAGGAAGAGGATCAGGGTGGGAAGATCAGGTGTGCCCATCCCTTTCAGACTGCAACTTGGGGCTTGCCAAAAACTCACTGTGGTGGTGGTGGTGGGTGGCTCGAAGTCATGCAGCTTTTGGGGAGGAGCAAGCATCCTTTGGCTGTGAAGTTGTGAGCAGCTGGGCCCAGGAGAGCAGGATTAGGGCCTGTGGGAAGTTCTCATCCAGAAAGCCAAGCAGTGACTCGAGCAGCTGTCATGACTCCGTGCAGGGACCTCCCGTTGTTGCTGAGTGCTGGAGGAGGCTGGAAATGCTCCCTCAAACGGGAGATGTTCCCATCCTGCTCAGGGTGAGCATCAGGGCAGACAGAGAAACGACCAGGGAGGGAGGAATACGGTATGGATGCTCTCTTTGCCTGTCCTAAAGCATGGAAAAGTTTAGGATTAAATGGCATGAGCTTTTTGAGAGCTCAGGAGAGGCTGGTGGGGCACATTTGGGCATAGCATGTGGGGTGGAAGCTCTCCGAGCTCTCGTTTGGGGCTGTGGATGTCGGGCTGTTGGGTGTCAGGATTTGGCTGCTGCCCTCTTGGCAGAAGGCTGAGTCATTGGCTGGTGAGTCCTAAAAGTGCTCTGCCTTCCCTCATGCCCTCTGTTCATGGGCCTGGCTGCTCCACAGGTGTCCCCAGGTGCTCCCTGCGAGGTGAGCAGGGACGTTTGGACAGCTGGGGTTCTCTCCAGAGTGCAGTCACAGCTGATTGCTGACTCAAAGCTGCTCTTTGGGTTCTGTTCTCTGGCTTTTGCAGAGTTTATGTTTGTTTGGTTTTCCTTAGCCAAGGAGCCAAACTTCTCATTTCTTAAGGGAAACCTTCTCCAAGAAGATGGCAATTGTTGAGATGCCTTCAGAGGCTCTGAGGGTCCTTGCTGGCTCCTGGTGGCTCATCCATCAGGCCAGGGTTTGACCTGTGGTGCTCGAGCGACCACAGAAGTTGCTTTTATGCCCCTCACCATAAAGGACACTTTTGGTGCTCCTCCAGAGCTGGGTGGGGCTTTTCCTCTCTGCACTTGTGTCCTGGGGACATTGAAGATGGCAGAAATCTCTGTGTGCACCATGTCTCTTGGAACACGAGCACTCTGAGCTCTGATGTTGCTTTTATTCAGGCTCTTGAAACACCTGTGGATCTCTAAGTCTGGGCTGCCAAGTCTTCTCTGTACATTTATTTTCATTTTCTCTTTGCAACCTCTTTGTGGCTTTGACCTCTAAGGGACAAGAAGATGAAACCGCTCCTGAGAACGCTGAGCCGATGTGAAGCCACCTGAGCTTTGTCACCTTTCCTGGGGTTTCAGGGACCTTCAGGAAGTTTCTGAATTTCTTTAGACTTTCCTTTCTTCCCTGGCTTAAACACTTGGAGAACTTAAGAAAAGTGAGAGTCTCTATAGTACTGTAAGTTGTGGATGAAAAATGGGAATAACTTAGAGAGAATGGATTGTTAGCAAGAGGAAAGGTCTCCTGGAAACTTAATGCAGGGCAGCAAATGTGAGGTACATTTTCAATGTTCTTAAAAAGGTCTGGGATAACAGGCTGGGAAAGAGGGGCAGTTTTCACCCAGTGTCCACCCAAACCTCCAGACTCCCCCTTTCCCAGAGGGAAAGGGAAAGGAGAAAAGACAAAAAAACCCAGCTGAGAGATAATGGCAAAGCAAACTCAGAGTGTCTCTAAATCCTCAAATTTGTTACTAACAAGATAAGAACTAAAAATAAAAGTATTCAAACTAAAAAGTAAGAAATAAATCAGTCCTAAGAACACTTTTCTCCTCCCACTCCTCCCTCTCTCCAGCAGTTCCAGGGAGCAGGGAATGGGGGTTTGCAGGTGTTGGTGCTGCCATTGCTCTTGTCCTGGGGGTCACTCCATGGGCTGCAGGGGGGTCTGTGCACCCCGAGGGATCTCCAGGGGCTGCAGGGGGGGCACAGCTTTCAGTCCTTCCCCCCCTGCTCCCGTGGGGTCCCTCCTTCTCCTCCTCCTGCTCCCACCTTGGTCTCTGTGTTGTTCTCCCATGGCTGGAATTCCCAACTGCCCCACACTCCTGAATTCTTCACTCTGTTATCCCAGAGCTGGGACTGGGATTCTTCATTGGTTCAGCTCTGTCCACCAGCAGGAGGTCCCTCCTGGCCCTGGCTGTCCTTGGCTCCACAGGACAGGGGAAGCTTCTGGCAGCTTCTAACAGAAACCACCCTGGACAGCCTCCCCTTCTCCCAAAATCCATCCACAGAAACCTCTGACAATCTGGCACCCCCAAAAAGGCTCTTGTTCCCCTCCCACACTGCTGCCCATGCTCGTGGTGTCTCTGCAGGCATCTCCCAAGCTGTGCCATCCCTCCATGGGCTCAGCCTGGGAAGAGCCAGCAGCCCCTCCTGCTTCCACCCAGCCTCTGGCAGGAGTCCCTGCAGGGTTCTGCTGTCTGCTGGCTCTCCTCACACATCTCTGGCAGCTCCACCAGGCACTGAGAGCATCTGCAGCCTCAAATCCTCTTTCCTGGCTGACAAGAACGCCCTTCCTGCCCTTGAAGTGGTGGCAGGAACCTCCCGTCTCCAGCCACCAGACTGGGATTGCTTTCCATCTGCAGCAGCTTTGGGGTGAATCCAAACTCAGAGAAAGCAGCTCTCGCTTCTTCCAGGGGAAACAGGAGCAGATTTTGGCTCTCCAGTACAATTGTTTCCAGTGATCTGGCAAACAGGGCTCTGGGTTTCCCTCTGACATCAAAGATGAGGGTCTTGTGGAGTCACAAACGAGCTCCAAAGCACAGTTGGAGCTCCCATTTTAGCAAATTGAACTTCAGCTCTCCACATAAATCCTCCTCAGGCCCAACCTTCCTGTTCATCTTCAGTGAGGATCCCACCTAAAGATGGATGGAAAGGGGTGAAGATGGAGCCAGGTTTTTCTCAGGGTTTGCCAGGGAAAGAGGCAACAGGCACAACCCAAAATATATGAAATTCCACCTAAACATAAGCGAGGGCGGACAAACAGGGCAGCAGGTCATCAGGAGAGATGGATCATCTGTCCTTGGAGGAATCCAAGCAGTGCCTGGGTGCAGTCCCAGGGAGGGCTGGATTTGACACCTCCAGAGCCTCCTGAAGAGATCCCCAACCTCAGATTTTCCATGCTTGGGTCACCTCAGCTGGAAACATCATTGGGACTTTACGGAAAGGAGCTGCAACCCCCTTCCTGTGGCATGTGGATGTCCTTTTGGCTGAGGTCTGGGAAGAAGCCTGTCCCTCCAAGGGAGCAGCCTAACCTGACCCTTAAGCAAAGGCTTTCCTAAGCAAACATCTAGTCCACAGTTTAATTTTCATCATTTTTTTTCCCATGAAGTGCTGTCCCAATCATTTTTCCTTCTCTCTGTGTGACAGAAGGCAAAAATCAGGGAGGATAAAAGCCGAATGTGGGAGAACAGGGAAGCAGCAGCAGAGTCACAGAGTTACCTCAGGGTTGCTGTCAAATCCATTATTATTCATCACCATAACCTCTGTCAGACTAATGGACATGTTTGGGGGAAATAAAGAGCTTTGGACAGTTCTAGGAAGAGTCTCAATTTCAAGCCAATTTTGTTTTTTCCCATCCCAGCCTATTTTTGGCCAGTGCTGCTCCTTTGAGTCCTGCTGTTATGGGCACACAATTTCTGCCTTGCAGATGTCCATCTCTTGTTGACTGTAGCTCATGTCCTGGGTATATAAAAATGCCAGTCTGGGAGTTGTATCAGAGTCAGGATGGAATCCAGAACCATGCCCTGACAAATTCAGTGGGCCCAGAACTACCTGGATGAACATTCAAACAAAAAGACGCATTTGGGAAACTTTATTCAAGACTATATTCAGCCTCATTTCAACACTGGGAACTGTTTGTGGCTGCTAACACTTTTTTTTTCCTTAGAAAATAGGGGTTTTTGAGCACCCTGAAAACTCCTGTGATTGTTCTGCCAGGCTTGGTGACCCTGTGCTGATGAACCTCCCTCGAAGGCACACGACACAACCTCGTGCTGAGCTAAACAATGAGCGGCTCTATAAATAACAAAGGGCTCCTGCTGAACTTCACACGGCCAGCCTTCAACTCAGAGACTTCCATGGAAGTAGGAGGTCACTTCACTGGCTATATTTATCTCTTTAAAATTAACAGAAAGGAAAAAATAGGCCCCTTTTGCCCTCAAAAGGGAACAGAAGGTCGGGGTGACAAGTGGCACTGGCAGGGCTGGGGGAAGCCTGGCCACCTCCAAGGCTCCTCAACACCATCAACGTGCTGGCAGGACCCTGGGCTCTGATACTCCCTGTCCAGCAGGAAATGATGTTCCTCTTGTGTCCTGAGTCATCACCCTGGGGTTTTACATCCATGGCATGGTAAAAATAAAAAATAAAAATTAGTATGTGTTTCCTGTCAGTTCCTGGCACGGGATTGCTAAAAACATCAGGGGGAAAATTCTTGCCATTTGGGTTTTCTGAATTCTGATTTCTAAATTCTGCATCTAAGTCTCCCCAGAGGGTTGTTTTTCTTTATTAACGGGGTGGGCAGCCCTGGCACAGGGTGGGCACAGAAGCTGTGGCTGCCCCATCCCTGGGAGTGTCCCAGGCCAGGCTGGATGGGGCTTGGAGCAACCTGGGCTGGTGGGAGGTGTCCCTGCCCATGGCAGGGGTGGCACCGGGGGAGCTTTAAGGTCCCCTCCAATCCAGATGATTCCACAATCCTATGACATGTTTGGACACTCAGGTGTCCCAAATGCTAAAACGACTGACAATTGCATTACTGGAAAGTGGGTCCTGCTTTGATGAACCTGGTTTTGGTGTTAAAGTCCTTCACCTGCAAACCTTGGCTCAGTTGCAAACCCAAGGTGGCAGATCACGAGGATCACTGGCAAAATAACCAAGGGAAAGAGACATCTCCCCATGGACTGAGGAGACTCTGGCACAAGCGTATTTGAAGTGAGAAATGAAAGCCAGTCACTTTGACAACCTCCTCCCTGAGAAGATCCAGGACCCTGAACACAAGCCTTGCATCCCTCGCTGGCAAGTTGCATGGTGGGATTTTTTTCAGAAGGAGTTTGCAAGGCTGAAGTTCTAGCCACACAGCTCAGATCTGTCCCAAGGGCTGTGAAACTCCAGGACAATTTCCTCCCTTTTTATTCCCCCCAAGGAATTCTTGCTGTGCTGGGCAGATGTACAGCACCACTGCAGTGCCTCAGGAAGTTGAGAAGCCCAAGAAGGACGTGCCTGTGTGGTGTCCAGTTTCACCAGGCTGGAAATAGCCATGAGGAGCCCCAAGGGGATGGGAGATGGTTGTTCTTTCCCAAGAGCACCACTGGGGTAAAGCTCATCAGCCCATGCAGGGTGAAATTCCCCCGTGGGGGCTGCATGTGAGGGTGTGGAGTTTGAGGCTGCTTTTTGGCATTGGGAAGGAATTTGTTCCACCAGTGGAAACTTTTGAGGCTGAGAGGGAAAAGCCAGCTGAAGTTCTGCCTTTCTCCACGGAGGCTAAACTTAGAAATGTGATTTGAACATGTAATTCAGAAAACCAAGATAAAAGTCAGGCCAGCTGCTTCTTCCAGAGCTTCTTTTGTGATTATTGCTCACCTGGATGGTGCAGGCTTTTCTGGCTGAGCCATGAAAGCCACCACCTGTAATTCTTGACCATGTCATTTGCCTTCCCTGAAGAGGCTCCAAGCCTGGTGAAGCAGGAAGGGATAGGACGTGGATTGTGAAGCATCTTTGTGCACACGGGTTTCAGTAACTCGTAATGCCCGTGCTGTGGCATGATGAGACTTGTTGTGCTGGTTTAGAGTTAAACCTGCAGGGGAAATGAACCCAACTGGGAATGGGATTGCAAGGCAGAATAATAATTTCATAAAAGATCACAAAATACACTGAGACAGAAGGAAAAAAATTCGTTTGTGCCACAAAAACACCAGCTGTGCAGCCCAGCCCGGTGGGGCACGAGCAGGATGGAGCTCACCAAGCCCTGTGCTGAGCACCACATGGGCACCCTGAGTTCAAAGTAAAAAGAAAACAAGAAACCTGCTGGTGACAATGATGGGGGCAGTCTGGGGGCAGTCTCAGTCCGGTCAAGGCTCTGCTCCTCTGGATCTGATCCCAGTCCCCAAACCCCAACTTATCTCTGCTTGGGCTCAGATGGGAACGCCCAGTCCCTCCCCCAGGGTGGGGAGTTTCCCAAGGGGTGATTTACTCTGGCAGGTCAATCCTGGCATATTTTTGGCACCCCTGATGGCCCCTGAGCAGACATGACCCCTCAGGTGGGTAAGGAGGCAGGAAAACTTCCTTATCTCCCAGAAGTTCCTAAACACCCCCTAATATCCAATCTAACCCTGCCCTGTCCAGAGGACAGTCGCAGTGCCAGCCCCCAGCTTGGCAGGGTGGTGAGGCAGCAGACTGGGTGATGCCACTCAGCAGCACAGGCAGGAAGGAATGACTCCATCTTCCTTCAGCCTTCCAATCTATGCCAAAAAGAGACAAGAACAGTCACCACATAACAAGGAAGAAGCAGACTGTGGTGGTGTTGACTTGGCATTAAGTGCTCCTCTAAAGACTCAAGCAAGGGTTCCACTCCAAAACTGGAGGAACTTGCAAGGGGGCTGAGGCTGGAATCACTTTGGGATGTGCCAAGGACTCGTCTGTCTTTTGAATGGGGGACTTTTTTTTTTGGAGTTACTAATGAGAGCAAGTCAAAATGGCCTGTGGCTCCCTGTGGATGACTCCTCTTCCTTTAGGGACCGGTGAGTAACCCAGTGATGTAACCAGCAGCCAGCACCTCATGGCCATGGAGATCTCACCTTGGTGCAGTGAGCTCAGTGAGCTGGCAGCTCACCTTTAGGCTCCATGGGAAAGGAATCCCAGCAAGAAGCGTGGAGAGATCTGCTCTTGTCAGGCAGGCTCCAAGGGCAGGTGAGGAGAAGGCTTTTAGCCTGGTTTCCATCAGGTCAGCTGTAACCCCAGCTAGATGCTGGAAAGGGTTCTTTAAACTACTCTAAATAGCACAAGAATAGAGATGCATGGAGAGAAAAGTGATGTTATTGATGTTGTCACAGGGATGACTTTCCTCCTAGATACTGCCTTCAGCAGCCACCGCTGGCCATGGGTGTGCTCATCAACCAACCCAGAGGAATGAAGCTCCAGGGACTGCCTGGTGAGGTCTGTTTGGCTGGGTGACACTGAAGCAAAAGAGAGACTTATTTCCTGGGGGGGGTCACAGGTGACATGAGAGAAGAACCGATGAAAGGAGAACTGAAGCTGTTCTGAGGAGAGCGTAGCCCTGGGATGGTGGACCACAGGAGGTTTGCTGGGCTATGAGCTGTGGCAGTCTGTAAGAAAAGCAGGGCTTTGGGGATTATTTCTTTTTAATTACTATTCCTTTGGTAGCTCCTGCAGTAATTTTGGTGCCAAATATTAACGTTTTTGCAGAGGAAAAGATGAGAAGGCTGGGAGCATTGTTCAGCAGAAACACATCTCACATTTAGCCACACTTGGCAACCCAAGTTGTGTTTGGCCCGTAGCTGGAAACGTTTATGATTTGTTTCAGTGTTTATGATTTGTTTCAGTGTTTATGATTTGTTTCAGTGTTTATGATTTGTTTCAGTGTTTATAATTTGTTTTAGCATTTATAATTTGTTTTAGTATTTATAATTTGTTTTAGTATTTATAATCTGTTCCTGCACACAGCACTGAGTGTGTCATCACGCTGGAGAGTGTTCAGCTGACATCAGCTGAAGGAAGGGAGGTGGGCAATTTTCTCACAAGGAGTTTGTGGGTTCTGGAGTCCTTTGTCTTCAAACACACACCACTCACTGCAGTCTGGCCCATGGAAGAGGCTCAGTTGCTTTGTGGTTGCTTTTCAGGACTCCTTGGGCTCAAATCATCTCCTGCAAAGGAGGATTTAACAAGATGGACTGACCCATCCTGCTCCTCTTGTCATTTGACAACGAAATTTTAACCAGCATCTCACCAGAAGAGAAACTGCTCACCAGGCTGATTTGGTGTGATCACTATTTCCATCAGATGTGCCTGACACTCGTGTTCCCTGATTGTCCCCTAATGCAGAGTCATCTCCTAAAGCCCCCAAGCCACTTTTCTTCACTTCAGGACCCTGTGCCAGCTGAGGAGTGAAGAATCAGGTCAAACCCAGTGAGATCACCAGGGAATTGCTGGTCAGTAGCTGCTTGGTGGCAGCTCCTCAGAACCCCAACCAGGTGACTCGCCCTGAAGACCTGGTCTTTTAAATGCCCCAGAGGAGCAGGAAGCAGCCAAGTGGAGTTCGTCTGGTTTCACCAGCACAATGAGCCATGGCCTGAGAACTCCAGAGCTCTGGTTGTGGCCAAGTATTTTGTAGGCATCACAGAAGAGGGATGGGGAGAGTGGGCTCTAACTCCAGCGATTCTGTGAACTTCTCCGGTCGACTAAGGGTAGAAGTGGCTTTGACTCAAAGCTCTGAGCACTTTGAGGTTGTCCCTTCTTCTACCAGGAAAATGAAATGTTCTCAGTAAAATGGGGCTGGGATGCATAAAATCACAAAATCATTGACTCATTTAGGTTGCAAAACCCCTCTAAGTTCATCCGGCCCAACCATTCCCCCAGCACTGCCAAAAGCACCACTAACCCGTGTCCCCAAGTGCCACATTTACATCCCTCCAGGGATGATGACTCTGTCCTTGGCCTGGGCAGCCTGTGCCAGGGCCTGACAACGTTTTGTGTGAAAGAAAATATTCTCAATATCCAACTAAACCTCTCCTGGTGCAACTTGAGGCTGTTTCCCCTTCTCCATTTGCTCGTTGCTTGGGAGAAGGGACCAACATTCCCAAACCTGCACCCAAGCACCTCCCAGCCTCTTGCATTTGAACCTCAGATTCATCCCGAGTTAAAAGGATGATGCTCCACACAAAACTCAACCAACTTGGCCCAGGGCCTGCCTTTCCTTTGCCTCAAACACTGAGCTGCATTTCCTGCCAGTGGAATTGGTGCCACCAGATTGTGGTGGCAGCTCTCCATTCCAAACAGCTCATTGTTCTTCATGAGACTGAACCCTTCAGCAGTTGGTTCTCTGCAGTTCCTGCAGACAGCAATGGACATAATATTGAAAATCTGAGGCTACAGCTTTTCTGGAATGACTAAGAAAAAAGTGAATCTGGAATATCCGAAGGTAACAACAATGTGGTAGGATGTTAAATCCTTAGAGTGTCTTATTCATCTTCCTGGCCATAATTTGGTTTATATTAGGTAGAGAAAAAGCAGTTTTATTTTAAAATTTGAAAGGTCCTGAAAGCTGAAAAACTTCTTCCAAATCCATTTGCCCTAAGAAATTCTCCCCACAGTCGCCGCTTTGCATTGCCTGGCCAAGCAGACCAATCTGGTTACCCAGACCATGACCTTTTTCCCTGCTTGTGGCAGCAGATTGCAGTCAGAAAGCAACGCACCTGAATGTTTTCATTTCCTTCGTTACCATGGGAATGTTGCAATATCCAGTTTTCATCTGCTTATCGTTTGCAGCTCAGTATGGCCCAGGTTCAAACCTTCTGAGCAATGACCAGGATTTCACTCTGTGAAGCAAAGGAGTTCTGGGCAGACCTCTTCATTCCCATCAGCTGTCATACCCTGGACAGATAATTACACACTCTTCATTTTCCATTTGAAATGGTACACAAACAGTGGACATTAAACCCAGAGAGCTTTCCAAAAGAGGACATGTGGGGAGCTTCAAACTTTCCTTTGGCACCCAGCCAGCAGGGAGGTTCAGCCCAAGTTCACCATTTCCCATTGTGTAAGGCTGTTTGTTTAACATTTCTTTTGTCTGAAGTGGCTTTGCCAAACGAGATCTCCACAGAACCTTCGTTTGTCCCTTCTCTCCCATCAGAGCTGTCGCTCCCAGAGAAACAGTTTGACTTCAGGCTGAACAGGACTGGAGTATAAGCAGACAAAGTTTTAAGACATTCACATAATTTTTCTGCCTAATCCTAAGGGAATCCTTGAGAAGGGGACTGGGGCAGCCTCGGAATCTCATGGTGTGAAAATCCAAAGACATTTCCAAGGACCAAGGTTCAAGAACCTTGATTTGCTTCAGTGTTGTAGACAGGCTGGCCCAGGTTTTGCAGCTGAATTCCAATCTCCGTATTTTGACTAGCCTAAAAAACCCCTTCCCATTGTTTTGAGTGAGGGACATCTCCTTCTTCACACCCTGGCCTGCATGGCAGTGATGAGGGGGGTTAAATGCCTGTCCTGGTTATGGCAGCCAGGACCAGTTTGGCACTGGGTGGGGGTGG
>VXAU01005521.1:558087-569146 GCA_013399695.1 Formicarius rufipectus | reverse complement strand
TCCCATCCCCTCCCCGTTCCCATCCCCGCCCCGTTCCCATCCCCGCCCCGCTCCGCGCAGAGGCCGCCCCGCTCCGCACCCGCCGCACACCGAGTTGGGTCCGCCCGCTGCAGCCCGGGGAGCCGCTCCGAGCGAGGTGAGGCCCCGGGGCCGGGAAGGGGGCCCCGCACCCCTCGGGTGGGCCGGGATGCGGGGCTCGGGATACGGGATGCGGGATGCGGTGCGGGATGCGGGATGCGGGGCAGCAGCCCCTCCGCCCAGCCCGCGGGCCGTGCCCACCGCCGCGTCCCCACTCAGCCGGTCCGTTCTTCGCCTTCTTTTTCCGCATCCCGACAGCCGCCCCGGGGCCTCCTCGCGGCGATGTTTTATTCATGTTCCGCCGGGCTTTGTGCGGGCTGGCGGGGCGGACCGGCAGCGGGGGCTGTGCTGCGGCCAGCCCGGCGCTCCGTGTGCGTCTCTGTATGTCTGTGTGTGTCTGTGTTTATCTGTGTGTGTCTGTGTGTGTTTGCGTGTATATCTGTGTGTGTCTGCGTGTGTATCTGTGAGTGTATCAGTATCTTTGTGTGTATCTGTCCGTGTATCTATGTGTGTTATGGCTAGACTTCGCGAACGAAGATTTGGGAGGGTTTTACCCACGCGTGCTGCAAGCGCGCTGATGGCTGATAAGGCCAATGTGAGATAATCTATGTGTGTATCTGTGTGTGTCTGTCCTCGTATCTGTCCATGTATCTGTGTGACTGGGCCAATGTGAGATAATCTATGTGTGAGTGTATCTGTCCGTGTATCTATGTGTGTATCTGTGTGTATGTCCGTGTGTCTGTGCGTGTATCTGTATCTGTGTGTGTATCTGTGTGTCTGTCCGTGTATCTGTCCGTGTGTCTGTCCGTGTATTCTGTGTGTGTATCTGGATCTCTGTGTGTATCAGTGTGTGTCTGTCCGTGTGTCTGTCCGTGTATTCTGTGTGTGTATCTGGATCTCTGTGTGTATCTGTGTGTGTACCCATGTGTGTACCTGCACAGCCCCGGGGGTCGGGCTGTGCGGCGCTCCCGGGATGCTCCCGGGGGATTCGTTCACCGGGAATTCAGTGGCACACACCCCGGGCAGCCCCGCTCTTCCCGGCTCCAGGGCCTGCTCCTTGGGTATTTCCCTGGCGCGGACGGCTTGGAGGGGCAGTGGGATAATGAGCAATCATTTGTGGCCGCGGAGGAGCAGATGTTTATGCCCGAAGCAGAGATACTTGGCCTGCTTTCCCTTACAAAGGTATTCAGGCGTGTGCTGGTTAGAGAGCCCTTTGCTGATGCCCGTCTCCGCTGTAAGCTCTGCCGTGAGGAGCCTCAGTGGGCATGATTCCAGAGGGGGAATTCTGGGGATGTGCTGGCGGTCATCGATGGGTGGCTTGGTATTAGCTCCCGATGCCTCCTCTTGATTTCTCCCAAGCTGATCGCGGACCGGAGCACTAAAGCTGCGAAACGCTGAATTCCGTTTCCCATTCACCTTAGTCAGTTTTCCATTTGCCTGCCTTCCACATCCCCCGTGCCCTGGTTGGTTGGATTTCCGTGGAAAAATTCCAGCCCCGAGTCCTTCCGAAGGGACGTGTGTTTTGGTTTTGCTCCCCTAACTTCCTGCTGGGTGGGAGCCGAAAGCTCCACCTTCCTGAAGATCCCCGTGGCCGGGGGATGGGGCTGTTCCCCCTCTGGGGCCGGGGGAGTGCACCGAGACTGCCTGATGTTCCCCAACCCTATATTATCTTAGGCGTCTTGCGATGAGGCAGCTTGATTTGTTTAAGGCTTGGTGATGACGCACCGCAATAATAATTACAGATCTTTTAATTGTCTGAAGGATCTTTAAATGCTCCTCCGTCTCAGGAGGTGCTTCGTGTGCGTTTATTGCAGGGATGGATGGGCAGGGTTTGCCATCAATCATCATGGTCTTGGGGTGGGAGGGCAGCAGCACTTTGGCACTGGTGCTGTGGGTTGTGATTGATGGGTGTGACGTACAGATAAGCTTTTGTAGGACCTGCCGTGTAAATTATGGCCTTTGTTTGTGTGCGTGCAACTCCTCGCTTTGGAAATCCACGCGCTATCGTTGCTTCTGAGCCTGTGCTGGAGCCGTGAATAAGACCCGGCAGAATGTGCTTGGGTTGCACAATTACTCTTCGGTGGTTGAAAACATCTCGCTTCACCTTGTGCTCGCCGTGCCAGGGTTGAAGTTACTACATGGCATCTGCTCTCTGGGATGTGTGCAGGAGTTGGCTGTGAAAGCAGTGTCCTTTTATTTTCTTATTTCTCCACGATCTGCCAGGTACTTATATCTTCTGCTTTCTCCATGGTGTGGTTTGTTTTGTTTGGGGTTTTTTTGTTTGTTTGTTTTTGGTTTGGGGTTTTTGTTTGTTTGTTTTGTTTTTTTTAAGAGAAGCGAGGTGCCGAAATGCCTCATTTCAACTAACCCGAGCTGGAGAGAGCGGCTTGGTTATTTAAGGCTGCTGTGGTTTGTTATGCAATCAGATTAGCCGAGGCTGAAATGATCATTCAGCTTTGGGTAAACACGACCTATAGGTGGATTAGGGTGACTGTTTCCAGCGGGGGGACCTGCTGCAGTCAGCGCATCGCAAACGCGGGCCAAACCCGCAACGAGCGGGCACGGCAACACGCTGAAGAAGTTTTTAGCAAACCCCTTGGGGGTATAATGTCCTTCCTATCGACTGTCTGTGCTTCGGAGGCTTCTGCAATGCCCTCGGGCATGGGCACGATTCCTCCTGGCTGCACTCAGTGGGCAGGCAAAGACCTGGGTGGGCGTCTTTGTGCACAGCCCGGGCTGCTCTGCAGGCGCTCTGCTCATGCAGGTCCAGGTGCTGGGTGAAGGTTGGTGACCAGCACTCAGCTGGAAGCTTTCTGCATTAAAAAAATAAATCCGGTTCCAGGCGAGGCTGCCCACCCCTCCACGGGCCCATTGTTAGCTGGCTGTTGTCTCCTCGTGGCCTCAGGAGGGGTTTGTGCTCCAAGAAGGGGGGGATGGCACCCACTGGGAGGGGTAGGTGGGTGAAAGGGAAGGGGGAAGCCTGGGGTGGGGAAACAGCCAGAGTGTGAAGGTGTTTGTCAGCTGGGACCTCTCCGTGTCTGTGCACAACCCTCACCTGTGGTTGCACCTCCGTGGTCTGGTGGGGGCTCTGGGGCTCTGCAAGTGGACCTTGCTCTGAAGGTCTGGTCGGTGATGGGGTCGGGTGGTTGGGGGGAAGGAGGAACAACTGACTCCTGCAGTCGGTTTTGGGGTGGAGCCCGAGCCCTTCCAACCTCCCTCTGTCCACAGAGAGGTAAGCATCTTAAGGATGCTGCTTTCCCATCCTTCAGCAGGGGATAGAACGGGACTGTGTTTCGGATACACAGTCAAAAATACTCTGGAGAGGGCTTATTCTTATCCTTATTTTTATTCTTATTCTTATCCTCATCCTCATTCTCATCCTTATTCTCATCCTTATTCTCATCCTTATTCTCATCCTTATTCTCATCCTTACCCTTAGTCTTACCCTTAGTCTTACCCTTAGTCTTACCCTTAGTCTTACCCTTAGTCTTACCCTTAGTCTTACCCTTAGTCTTACCCTTAGTCTTACCCTTAGTCTTACCCTTAGTCTTACCCTTAGTCTTACCCTTAGTCTTACCCTTAGTCTTACCCTTAGTCTTACCTTTATTTTTACCTTTATTTTTACCTTTATTCTTACCCTTCTTCATACTTCTTTCCTTGCTGACTGTGTTTAATTCTACCTAAGCAGAGGTCTGATTGCAAAGGGTGTTTCACAGGCACTCGGGGCTGTCTGTCACTGTGCTGCTGTCTGCTGTGAGTGCTGTGTAACATCTCTGTGACAAGTGTCCACAAGTGCTTTTAGGGTCCACTCACACCTCAAAGAGGTGCTTTGGGGAATAGGTAATGTCACTGATAGGCAATAGATTATTTCTTTTACTGGTGCCGCTTTAGCTCAGCTCCAACCTATTAACAGGTTGGGATCTTGTCACCTTCGGTTTTGTGAATGGAGTCAGGGCAGTTATTCTTGGCCAGAGCAGGGATCTGTGTAGCTCAGCAGCAATTCTGTTGGGGCCACTTACAGGTGCATAGGAAAACTGCTCTAGGAAATCTTTGGGCTGGCAGTTCCAGGGAGGCTGTTGTGTTTAGTAGCTGCTGATGGGTTGTCTTCTCTTCAAAAAGTCTTAATTTGTTTGGAAAACCTTTTAGCATTCACATCCCCTTGTGTCGCTGAACTTCTGGGATAATTGTGCACTCTAAAAAGCACTTGATTTTATTCATTTCGCAGCTTGCCAGTTTCAAGTGCCTGTGATTTCGTGGCAGAATTCTTTGGAGGTTTTCACACCGAAACAGACTATGTATGGGGGTGTTAAGGGGTCTTAGAATGTCTGTGGAGGGAACTGCTCTCTGTGTTTGCAGTCAGGTGTGCTCCCAGCCCCACTCACAGTCGCCTTTCACAAAAAAACCCCTGCATTAAAGAATTTGAAGTTAAGAAATCCACGTCCCAGTCAGTGCAGCATCATGCAGTGAATCCAGTGACTCAGCCCCTGAGTTGTTCTGTAGCTTGGCTTCCACCGGGCCATCCTTGGCCATTTCAGGAGTAGATGGGTGGTCGTGCAATTGTGGTTGAAATGGCTCTTTTCCTTCCTGTGGCAGAGCAGCAGGATCTTTTGCCTGTGAGTTGACCTAGAGGACCAGTGGTCTGGGTTCCGGGAGCCCTCTCTCTGTCACAGACTGTGTTGGACTGGACTTTGATACTGGTGGCAATGGTGTTTGGTGTGGTGTAAGGAGCTCTTGGTAACTAATTGCTGGAATCACAGAACATCCAGAGTTCAAAGGGACCCACCAGGACTATCAAGACCAACTCCTGGCCCTGCACAGGTCACCTCAACAAAGCCCATCATTCCTGAGAGCATTTTCCAAGTGGTCCTTTAACTCTGTGTCAGGCTTGGAGCTGTTCCAGTGCCCTTATTGTGGCAGTTTCTGGAATCCTGTTGATAAAAACGGACAGAATGTTCATGTTTTTTAAAGCAAACCGAAAAAAATCTCTTCATTTCTGTTGTTGCTCCACCTTCAAGCCTGTAAACTTATGATTAAAGTGGGTGGAATTTCAGCTTGCTGGTTTAGGGGTGGGATAATAGTAGAGGGTGACCAGACAAACGTTTTCTTTTTGTTTTAAAAATAGAGGCACTTACATAATGATGTTATACACAAAGAAGTGTGTGCATATGGATAAATATCACCAGTGGTGATCCAGCAGCATCCCTTGCCTGGGACAAAGGAAGATGTTTCTACACTGAAGAGGTGCCAAGTGATTTATTGAACTGTGGTATTGGTCCAGTCCAGAGCACCACCCTTTAGGCAGAGCTCCGGATCAGATGTTTGGAGAAACAGATTTTTAAACCGTTATGAGCTTCCAGTTTCTTATCTGAATAAGGCAAAACCATTCTTTGAGGTGTCATTGCTAATAAAAAAAAAATAACCCAAGCCAAAGCAGTGAACAATGTCTGAAAGCATCAGGGTGGCCCCAGGGTCTTTCCTCTTACCGTGGAAGTGGGCCCAGTTTGTTTTCCTGCTGTCTCTGTGTTTGTAACAGAAAAGAACAGACTTTGTCCATCCAATTTGAAGACAGATAAAAAGTGTGTTCACTTGACAAATATATTGAACAGGGGAAATATTCCAGGGGAAATATTCCAGAATCTGTATGTACAGGTGGGCACTTTCCCAAAAGTGTGTGTTAGGTGTTGAGGCCATAACTGTGCTAACCAAAATTCTGGCCCTGAACATACCTATAAATACCATCCAAAGCCTCACCCCTTTGACTCTGTGCAGTGATACATAGCTAGGATAATTTCATGCATCAGGGCATAAAAGGACCTTGGTGAACTGGTGCTTTCATAATAAACAAGGAAAAGTTTATCCAGGTTGCCCAGTTTGTCCACACAAAGACAACTCTTTATTCAGGGAAGGGAAGGGACTTAGCTCTTAGACTTTCCTCCTTAGGATTTCCTTCTCCTCCCATCCCAAAGTTTTATCAACAGGAGCAAAACAACTGGAATGTTCGTGCATATTCCTTTCCTTTCCCCTTCCTTTCCCCTTCCTTTCCCCTTCCTTTCCCCTTCCTTTCCCCTTCCTTTCCCCTTCCTTTCCCCTTCCTTTCCCCTTCCTTTCCCCTTCCTTTCCCCTTCCTTTCCCCTTCCTTTCCCCTTCCTTTCCCCTTCCTTTCCCCTTTTTTTTTTATCTTTCCCTTTTTTTTTTCTTTCCCTTTTTCCCTTTCCCTTTCCCATGCTGGCAGCAGCATTTTCTGTGCCCCTTGCAGGGCTGTGAGGTTGCGGTGCTGCTCCTGCCTCGTTGGAGTTTGGGCTCAGACAATTCCATTTGAATGGCTGTGCACTAAAGCTCTGAATGTGGGATATTTGCCCATCTCCAGGGGAAAACAGTCTGAGGGAAGAGCTGGCTTGGAAACCAAAACAACTGCTGTCTTTTTAAGGGCTGGCAGTGGGCTGGGAGCCCGTTCAGGCTTCAACTTTGAGGGATGACTAAGATGTTTCTCTGATCTGGCACTACCCACTTTGCATCCTGCTGCTTCATTTTTGTCTACAGGCCTGGCTCATCCCAGCTGCAGCTTGAAGGGAGTGCAGCTGATGTGCAGTGACTGGGCCAAAAAATGGGCAGGGGTTGGGCCTTTTGTTGCTGGTGGGTTTGTCCAGGTGGGCATCAAGGTGTCCTCTGCAGTGGGATGTCCAGAGCTGTGGTTTGGGCTGCTGGGCATCAGGGTGTCCTCCGAAATGGGATGTCCAGTGATATCATTTGTCCAGCTGGGCATCAGTGTGTCTTCTGAAATGGGATGTCCAGAGCTGTGGTTTATATCCAGGTGGGCATCAGGGTGTCCTCTGCAGTGGGATGTCCAGAGCTGTGTTTGGGCTGCTGGGCATGGCCAGCCATGTGATGCTGATGGACAGGGAGCTGCTCCCTTCCTGCCAGCTCTGACGTCTGCACGGTCAGTGTGGGGGGGTGGATGCCCAGAGGCTCAGCTTTCCCTTCTGAGCCTTTATTTGTTGCAGGAAGCTGAACCAGCAGGGCTGGAGCTGCTGAATAAGGGGGACTGAATCCAAGGAACAGACCTGGCTCTCCCCCCAGAAATTCAGAGAGGAGGAACTCCTTTCTGTACTCCAGGGACTTGTTTCGTTACTGGGTGAAAGAAAAGCCAACCAGGATTTTCCAAGCCTGTCTCTATTATTTTTACCACTCGAGGTTCTAATGGATATAATTGTGTTTTTTTCCTGATGATTTATGGTTTTAAATGACTCCCTGGTTTTCAGGTGTGGGAGTCTGTCAGCCAGTGCTACTGAAATGAAAATCAAAACCTCCTGGAGTGATTTCTCTTGGTTATTAAGAAAATAAGAAGAGATATTTGCATCCTGCTTTGGTCTCGTTGGATAAGGCCTATCTTTGAGATTAAAAAGCCCTCATGGGAGGAGGACAGTGCTTCTTCCCTTTGTCTCCAGCATCACAGCAGAGGATATTAATTAACCACAGCCCAAATTGGCTTTGGGGACGTTTGCCTTTGCCATCCCAGCTCAAATGCTGCGTTTGGAGGAGCTGCAGCAGCGACGCCCCCGGGCACTGGTGCCAGGATAAAGCAGCCCCAGACCTTCCCACTGCAGCCCACAGAGATGCGCCAGGGCAGCCTTTGGAATGGCAGCAGCCACTGTGCCTCTTGTCCAAGGGGGATCTTCTTGTAGCTATCACTCTGTGAGGTTTGGGCAAGGCTGTTTCTGTAGAAAATAAACCATTAAAACATGGGGTGAGGGGCCTTGGGGGTAGGAATAGTGTTTAGGAGAATGGTGAGTCTTGTGAACCAGTGTTTGGTTGGGTGTTTATTTGGGGGATTTTTACAAGTATAACATATGTGGGAGAGTGAGGAGGGACTTCCATCCCAATGTGCCCAGGTGGGCTTGGGCAGTGGATGGAGTGGCCAGAACAATGAGACACCACCAAGCAGGTCACGCTGGTCATCAGCTCCCAGCGTGGGGTTGTGGCTTCTTGTCCTTCCCCAACCACAGCCCCCCGAGGTGGATTGTCCTGTGATGTTTGGGCAAGGCTGTTCTGTGAAAAATAAACCGTGAAAACACGGGGTGAGGGGCCTTGGGGGTAGGAATAGGGTTTAGGAGATTAATAAATGGTGAGTGTTTATCTGGGGGAGTTTTAGAAGCATAATGGCAAATCAGGCATCCAGCTCTTCTCTGAGTTGCTGTGGGACTCAGGGGACTTGGTTTCCCTAAGACTATGAAAATCCCAGGCTTGGCAGTGTGATTTTTGTTTGCCTTGACACTCCTGTGCATCCTCAGGCCACAGGACTGGTTTGGCATCTCCATCTGAATGTCCAAGAGGAGCTGGAAAAGAGAAGGTGGGAGTGACCTTCACTGTTGAGGTGGTGCATGGCTCTTGGTGGCAGGGATGGCTCTCCAGTTTCTAGTTCCTCATTCCTACCTGGTCATCAGCCACCAGGTGTGGGAGGTTAGGACATTTGGTTGGTCACCAGAGGCATTCCAGGGCAGAGTTCTGCAGATCTCTGCCAGAAAGGCTCAAAGGAAATGAGTGTCCGCAAGGAAAGTTTGAGGGAATATTGGGAAAGGGAGAACCACCTTGCTCCAGAAAAACATCTTGTGGTAAGGAGGAAAAAACCTCCAGATATTGCTGGAATAGGAGAAAATAGGAGAATAGGTGAAAAAAAGCCCCATGGGGTGGTGAATGGTGCAGCAGGGTGGGAGTCTGGAGACCTTTCCCAGGAGGCCATGGAGCTGCTGCAGCTGGAGTTGCTCATGCAGGGTCTTTGGAGCTGAGACTCTGTCTTTGTGGTGGGCCTTGGAGCTCCTTCTCTGCCTTGCTCTCAGAAAAGTAAAAACAGGTGCCTTTTCTCAGCTTTGAACCTTTTGGTTTGGTTTTTTTTTTTAACAGTGAAATCTGGATTAGGAATCCTTTGATCACCTGGAAGCTCAGGCTCTTCTCTCCATCCTCATGATGGATTTGCTTTTCAAGTCCTAGTTTTAAGTTCAGAGTTGTGAAGAGGAGGAGCAGTTCCCATTGCTGCCTGGGACAAGGACTGGTGCCCCAAGTTGAGTCCTGGGGCTGGGGTGTGCATCCCAATTTCCTGGTGGCTTTTGGAGCTTCAGCCCCCTCCTCAGGGCGAAGGCAGAGCTGGGTGGTGACAGGGTTGGGTTGCTGAGAGCTGTAAACAGCAATTCTGACTCACTGGCCACGGAGGGACAATTAAATGTTGTGGCTCTGTTAATTAGTTTATATATAGGGAAATTTATGCAAGTATCAATGTAGATGAGTTTAGGGTGCACTTGTGGGGCTGCAACTGGGCCATGGTGGAGTCCCTGAGAACTCTGCTGTCGAGCTCAGCAAGTCTGGGATTGGTCTTGTGGAAGTTGAAAGGAAAGGGGAAAGGAAAAAGGAAAGGGTTTGCAAAGGGTTTCCCCATTCATAAAAGTGTTTCCCCATTCATAAAAGTGTTTCCCCATTCATAAAAGGGTTAACAACTGCCCTGGTGGCTTTGAGTGGGGTGCGGTTACCTGTCCTTCAGGCCCTTTACACTCTTTTCTCCTCTTCCTCTCAGATGAATGCTAAAAGAAGTGCTGGTATTTATTTCTGCAGATGATGGATTATAATCTGCAAAGGGACTGTCTAATTGGAATAGTGAGTTTTGAGCACACTTGCTCCTCCAGTGTTGTCCTTCAGTGTCTGTGGTGTGTGAGCACTTGCTGGAGGGAAAACTCATTTACTTGTTTATACACTTCATGATTTGCTTTGGTAACCCCCCCCCCCTCTTATTTTTAGCATTTTTTAAACCAGCAAAAAAAAAAAAAAAAAAAGAATTTAGAATTTTAGAGGTTTTTTAAGATTGCACTTCTTTTCCCCCCCTGAAGTCTGAAAGTATTTTCCCTCATGTTTTCTACTCAACCAATCAGAAGGCTGTGCTTTAGTCCAAATAAAGCTTTCCCAATAAATGGGCAGTTTATTCTGTTCTCCATGGGATTCCTGCCCCAGCTGAGGACAGCACTGAAGTGACTAAACCTCTAAGCCCTGAGGTTTTTGTCATGCCCAGCCACCCGAAATGCCTCTGTTCTTTGAGCTGAGGGAGAACCCTGGGAGCCCCCTGCCATCCCTCCCAGCCCCCTCCTCACTTTTCATTGCCCCCAGGCCTGGCTGAGCTTTGCTGCCTGTTTATATGGCACTGGTGGGCTGGGCTGGGCCTGTTTTCTGGGTGTGCAGCTGGACAAGGGTGAGTCTGGCCCGTGGTATGAGCCCCTGGTGCTCCTCTTCTGTGGGTCTGTCTTTCACACAAGTTCTGGAACCACAGGATGCTCAGAGCTGGAAGGTGTTGGAGTACAAAATCGCTTGGCAACGAAGGAGTTGATAGGGAATGTCGAGGAGACCTTGGGAGAACCTTGGGTGGGCAGATAAAAGACTGCAAAACTCTGTCTCTGAGATGTTTGAAGCTGCCTCGACTTTGTGGGTACACCCTGAACCTGGATGAAGCCTCCATTGTGTTTTCTCACTTGTGGCCATTACCACATGTCTCTCCGTAGTGTTAGCTCCTAGTTATGATGTCTCCTCCCAGTGTTATCCCCTAGTTGTAACATCTCCTCCCGTATTTAGCAGAAGTCAAACCCTGGGATGGGTGTTCATTTGCTGAACCTATATATTGCATGTTAGAGTTTCAAAAAATGTTCCTGTTTGCACCCTCATCAAACGGGGACCATTAGTCCTAGACTGCCACACGAAGGGACCCACAAAAGATTGAGTCCTTCTTGAGTGGACCTACCCCTTTCCTTTCCTTTCCTTTTTTCTTTTTCCTTTCTTTTTCCTTTTTTTTCCTTTTTTTTTTCTTTTTTTTTCTTTTTTCCCTTTTTCCCCCTTTTTCCCCTTTTCCCCCTTTTTTCCTTTTCCTTTTTTTCTTTTTTCATTTTTTTCCCTTTTTGCTTTTTTCATTTTTCCCTTTTTTTCCCTTTTCCCCCCTTTTTCCCCCTTTTTC
>VXAU01005521.1:523067-557911 GCA_013399695.1 Formicarius rufipectus | reverse complement strand
TTTCCCCCTTTTTTCCCCCCCTTTTTCCCCTTTTTTTCTTTTTTCCTCTTTTTTTCCCCTTTCCTTTTTTTTTCCTTTCTTCCCTCCCTCCCCTCGCTTCCTCTTGAGTGAGGCCTTCATGACTCAAAGCCACCAGCTTGGTGTCACTGGCCCCCCATGCTCCAGCCAGCTGAGCTGACCTCAGGGGCCACACCAGCACTGCTTTACATGCCAACCAGAACGTGTTCCATCCCTTTGATGTGAACACAGAGATACAAAACAGAAGGCAAATACAGGAAGGAAAGGTTCTGCTGCTGTGGATTCTGCTGGAAGGGAGCGGTGGTTTGTGGAAACCACTTTTTATCCATCACAGACACCTCTGCTCTCAATCTTGGCAGGGATCTGAAGTTTGGGGGTCAGCCCGTGGGGGATGATGGCTTTCTGCTGCCCACCTGCAGCCCCCACCCGTGCCCTGCTGCTGCCCCCACTGCCAGGGGGTTGTGCCCAACCCCGTGGGCAGAGGGACTGGCACAGAGCCTCGATTGCTGCCCTGCCTGTTCTGCTCTCCACTCAGGTCGTGGTACCCGCTGATGCCAAGGGAGGTCCACACCGTGGGCAGGCATGGTATAAATGCACAGACTTCTGAAAAGTAGCCCTCAGCAAAGGTGGGAGTGGCATTTGGAATGTTAATGATACTTGTGTTTATTAGATGGAGTCATTAAGGTTGAAAAAGCCCTCTGAGATGAAGTCCAAAGCCCTCTGAGTTGAAGTCCAAAGCCCTCTGAGTTGAAGTCCAAAGCCCTCTGAGATGAAGTCCAAAGCCCTCTGAGATGAAGTCCAGCTCTTCCCCTGGCGCTGCCAACCCATGCCCAGGGATGGGGAGTTCGTCACCTCTGCCAGATGCTGATCAGCTTTTCAGTGAAGGCATTTTTCCCAACGCCCAATCCAAAGCTCCCCTGAGGGCCTCTCCTCTTGTCCTGTCACTTGTGACCGTGGAGAAGAGCCCAATCCTGGGCTGGCTGCACCCTCCTGGCGGGAGCTGTCCAGAGCGAGGAGGCAACAAGGGTCAATAAGCGAGTAACAGAACACCTGAACATGCAGCAGGGCAGATTGCAGTGCAGGACAGCTGTAGGTCCAGGTAAGTCCTCAGGGTCTCCTCATGCCCTTGAGGTCAGTGTTGGTGACACAGTGACTGCTGTGACTCCAGGGTAGGTCCCTGTTGGCACGTTCTGAAGCGGTTCACGTGCAGACCGGGTTGGGTTGTGGTCATTCCCGTGGTGCCTGTGTCTGAGGAGGTGTGCCCAGGTCTGGGGAGGTTTCTTGGGGAGGGCAGGTGGGTGCAGCAGGTGGGTGCAGTGCAGACAGACCACGGGTGCTGGGCTCAGGGTTGGTTTCTGCTCGGCACCAGAGCCTCATGACCTTCAACTTTCACTTCCCGCCCCTCTTCCCATTTTAAACCTCTTCAGCCAAGAGGTGTTGCTGCTGCACCTGTGAGAGGGGAAAGGCCACCCAAGCCAGGTCCTGGCACTGTAGCTGTGCCAGCACTTTGTCTGAGGTGGTGCTCAGAAGCCCCACCAGCTGCAGCAGCACATCTGCCCCAGCATCTCCCCGTGGGGCTGGAGCTTTGGGAAGCTGTCCTGGTTGTGTTTGCTGGGTCAGCAGTTCCCCTGCCCTCCGTGGCTTCCCCTTCTCCTTTGTCAGCTCTGGGAAGGAGCAGCTTGAGAGAAGTGGGGGACCAAAAATGGTTCACTTCACTGGCTGATAAAATAAGTGCTTGATTTCTGCAGGAGGAGCATCTGCCAGAGCCTCTCCAAAAGAGGAGCTGGAGAATGTCAAACACAAACCCCACAGCATTTCATGGGAGCTCATTCTGTTGTTTCACTAGTGACTCATCTCCAGATCCATCCTCTTCACCGTGTGGATGTGCTGGGGGGGGGAGGGAAAAAAAAGCACTGCCAGGATTCTTCAGAGCCACCTCCAAAATGCAACGTCCTGTTCAATTATTAGTTAAACATCCCCAGGATCTCAAGCCCTTAGGCAATTCTGAGAGTGATCCTGGTAGAAGATGTTTGCAGTCAAACCTTCTCCACTCCTTGTTAAAAATAACCCTGAGTGTTTTAAGAGTGTGGCAGGAGGAAGGAGAGGTGCAGGTATGGGCAGAGGAAGCAGTGCTGGGTGGGATCCTCTGCATGCGCAGGATTGTTGGGTTTGAAACCTCAGGGCTTGTTAAGACATCACATCACTTTTTTTTTGGTCACATCTTCGGCTCAGTGACCTGGAAATTGAAGAGCAGCCTTTCAGAGTGGGTGGTGGATGCTTCACCTCCTGAGGTGGCAGCTCAGAAAGCCAAGGGCTGAAATAGGATGGAATATTCACTGGGACACAGCAAACCATGGGATGTGTCTCCCAGGAGGGCCCAAAGCCAAAAACACCACAGCTGATGGAAAATAGGTTGGAATTCTTTCCTTGGACACAGCAAACCATGGGATGTGTCTCCCAGGAAGACCCAAAGTCAACAGCTGTTATAAAATAGGATGGAATCCTTCCCTGGGACGCAGCAAACCATGGGATGTGTCTCCCTGGAGGGCCCACAGTCAAACCATCCACCAGTGTAAATACTTGACCCCCCAGAACAAGTTGTTTCTGAGAAGAGCTGAGTAGTGCTTGACTTGATTTTGTCATGTTTTGTTTTGGTTTCTTGGCTTCCACATCAGTGTTGAAAACTACCTGCCAAGAGTAATTATTTTACTGGAAGTTTAATTCCAGGTCTAATTTTCCTGGAAGCCCGAAGGAAGGGAGGAGACCAGAGAATGCCATCTGATGTTGAATGATGGTGGTGTCAGGCAGAGTTAAGATAAATGAACTTGCTGTTAATAAAAAAAAACAACCAACAAAACCAACCATGAAGTGCTGCCTTTGGTCCACCGTGGACCACTGAAGTACTTGGAGCAAGCTGGTCCCTTCACTGCTGGTCCAAAAGCCTCTGCTGGTGGTTTTGGTCACCCTTCACCAGACCCTCTTGGTGTAACTCTGAGCCCTCAGGTTTGTTGGGTGTGTTTGAGGTCCTCTGGCTGAGAAGGGTGTCAGTGCTGTCCTCATGAGGGGGTGGAAAGAATGAAGTTGCTCAAAACAGTGACTTTCTTGGTGGCGTTCAGGTTTGCTGTTTAGCAACTCAACTCTTGTGCTGGTGTTTCTCCATTTGGGAGCCTCCTGAAGCAACTCCAGCTTTTCCAGAAGGGGCTTGCTGAAATCTCCATTGTCATGAGGTTTTTTTTCTCTAAAAGGAGGGAAGTGGGATTAAAAAAACCCCATCTTTTTGGAGGGGACCCACCTAAAGAGGTGGCTGTGTGGGAAGGTTTCCAGGTTCTTCCACATCCAGCTGTGCTCCTTGCTGGAGCGTGGCAGATGGGCAGGCACACAGGGGTGGCTGTTGGAGACAGGTGAGTTCCACCTGATGGCTTTGTGTCCATCAAAACCCCAGAGAATTGTCTTCCTGCTCGAGGGGAATGGTTTGAGAAGGACCATCTGTCCCTCCTGCACTCTGAGTGTCCTTGGGGCTCATCCCTCTGCAGGTCCCCTCCCTGTGTGGAGCTGGGTCCTGTGGTGGGGTCATGTCAGTGAGGGAAAGATCAACCCTCCCACACCCCATTTCAACCCCCCCTCAACCTCCTGTTTGACACTCAGTTTGTGCAGTGTTGGGGTCTTCTGGTTTTGCTGCCCACCAGCAAAGCCCACGAGATGTTCCCAGAGCAGGACTGGTGCTTGCAGAGTGTTCCTGGGACTGGGGAGGTTCATAAAGGATTGGTGGGTCAGTTGGGCTTCGTGGGAGGTGTTTATGGGGCTGTGGCAGGAGCAGTTTGAATAATTTAGGCAAAAAAATGTTTGGGAATAACACGGTGGGAAAACTGTTGTCGTGGTGTTCTCAGAGGGAAAAGAGCAGCCAGCGTGTGTGCACTGGGCAGGGTGCTGGGGGTGGTGGTGGGCACAGCACAGTTTGTACTGGGAGGGTGAAGAGGGGTGAAGGAGAAAGGTGAGGGATGAAGGGAAAGGGGACTCTTCCCTCCCTCACCCACTTTTTGTTCAGGGGGAATAAAGAAAACCCCAAAAACCCAACCCATGGTTTTTCTCGATTTACCTATTGAGAACAAACTTGGGAGGTATTTATAAACCACAGTGTTTATCTGATTTCTCTGGTTAGGCAAATCAGCAGGATCTGCTCAGGGGAGGAACCAGGGAGGGTATTTCTGCCTTGCTTTTCAACTTCAGGTAGAACCTTAAAATTAGAGGCTGCTGCAAGTCCCTTCCAGCACGTTCCATAGAACTCAGTGAATTACACCCACTGAAAGCCTGTCTGGACTCTCCCAGTTGTGTTCATCACATGCAGCATCAGTCACTGCATGTCTCCCCTTGGCAATCTGGATTTCTGAGAGCCATCCTGACCTCTCCAGGGCTCCCTACTCCCTTTTCTCCATGAAACTGCCCATGCCAGGAGCCCAGCAGTGTCCTGAGCATCAGTTCTGGCCGTGCTGATGCTGCAGGTTTGCTGCACAGGCCCCTCAGCAGCTGCTCTTCTGAACCTTCTGTCGTGGTGCTGGAGGAGAATCAGGGAAAGGCAACGCCAGTAGGTTGAGGTTGGGGCAGTTCAATACTTGGAATAAAGGAATAATTATGAATAATAATTGCAATGAAAATAATAAAAATGAAATCACAGTATTATTATTGTAATGCAAAGGGAGGCAAGAAAAAGAGAGGAGTGCAACCCAAGAAGGCAGGTGATGCTCACCACTCACTGAGCCATGCCCAGCCCCTCCAGTGATCAGCCCCTCCAGGCCAGCTGGTCCCAGTTTGCATACTGGACATGACATTCTGTGGTCTGGAACACCCCTGTGGCCAGTTGGGGTCAGCTGTCCTGGGCATGCTCCCTCCTGGAATGCAGTTCCAGAGCCTGGGACACTGGGCAGTCCTTGGCTGGGGGTGAGCTCCACTCAGCAGCAGCTGAACCAGTAACATTTTTCACCCACTGAATCCAAAACTCAGCTCTGGGAGGAAAATTTACTCTGTCCCACCCACCATCTGAGGGTGATTCACTGTGTCCAAGGCCTGAGGGCTGACCTGTTTTCATCTGGAGCCCACTGCAGTTGTTTTTAGTGGTGTGTTGGCACCTCTGGAAGGATGGGGATTGTGGTTCCCTCCCTCTCCTGCCAACTGGTCCCGGCGCCTGGAAGGGGCAACAGTTTTGGGAGGTCTGGACAGCAGGTGTCAAAGTGTTCATCCTTGAACCTGGTGGGGTGTTTTTTTGGTGTGTTCTGTAGAAATGACATTAGTCTGAATGGGAATTGCAAATTGTCTTCTGTGTGACCCCTGTGCTGGTGTTTGCTCTTCTTCTGTTTTATGCCTTGATGACAGACCTCTTGCCAGGAGAGTGCTCTTGGCTCCACGTTTGCACAGTGTCCACCACATCCTACTCCACATCTACTTAAGCAATAGTGGAATTGCATGCTGCTCTCTCTTTCCTCTCCTCCACAAGGTGATTTCAACTGTTCAGCTCCTCCTTTCTTATCTGAGACCCCGGGAATTGTGCCTGGCATTGTTCTGAGCTCTCTGCTGCCTGTTTGGTAACAGGGAACGCTGTTTGCCTGAATCCTGGTTAATCCTTCCTATTAAGCAGGAGCAGTGTGTTCTGAGGACCTCCAAGGGCTCTTGAACAACAAACAGGTTTCCCTGTATCTTTTCTAGTGTTTCTGCTGAAATATTTCCTCCTTGCCTCAGCCTTGCACAGACACCTTTCACAGAACGCATGTTTAGAAAAGGAGCGAATCTGAAATCTGTGGAGGAGGGATTAGAAAGTCAAATCCCAGTTTGGAAGGGAGATATATTTATTCTCTGTGTTCACACTTGTTTACAATAGATGCAGCATTTGTTTGGTTGTTTGGTTGGTTTTTTTTCTCTATCCCTTGCTGCCTCTGGAAGTACTTTGCATACTTAATTAGCAGCTTCACATTGAAATTATTCCCCTCCTCAGTTTTCCTTCCCATCATCGCTCTCGTTCCTCCCACTGTTGCCTCCAACTCTTCCCTTCCAGCACGAGAACAGATGAGACAGGGGAACATTTAGGTGGGATATTAGAAAGGAATTCTTTGCAGAGAGAGTGACCAGGCACTGGAATGGCCTGTCAAGAGAGGGGAGGGATTCTCCATCCCTGGAGGGTTTCAAACTGGGATTTGACATGGCACTGAGTGCCACAATCTGGGGAAGGGACTGGAGTTGGATCAAGGGTTGGACTCGATGATCTCGAGGTCTTTTCCCACCCAATCATTTCTATGAAATTCATTTCCTTTTTGGGCTTGGGATAATTGGATTTTTTGACGTTTTCCCCCAGCTGATTGGAAGCAACACAACACCTTTTTTTTCCCCTCTGACTGTGTTCAGATTGTGCCCTGTGACAATGACCCCCCCTTTCTTCCCGTGAAAGATCTTTGGTGCCTGTTGCTGGATGTTGTCCCTGTCCTTTGGGTGCAGAGTTCCTGACCCCTTTACTGGCACTGCAGGGTCCTGGTTCCAGCTGGGCATCACTGGTGGCTCGTGCTAACCATTCTTCTTTAGACAAGGGGCAGAATGCCTGGAGCATAAATCCCTGATCCCAACTGTGTCCTGGTGTTGGGATTTCCCAGAGCAGACTGAGAAATGTGTCGTCGTGGCCACCTCTGCACCTCCCTCTGGAGTCACTCACAGCTCTTGAGACTGAGCTCACTGCTTTCAAAAGATACATGTGAAGGTTTGAGGGGTTGGTAAGGGGTCCAACAAGGTGTTTCCATGACCCTCTCCAGGGGAGGCACCTTCACAGCCTTCAGAAGGGTCTTGGTTGAAGCTTTCCAGTCCAAAAAGTCCTGCCAAGGATGCCCAAACCCTCCCCTATTCCAGATCATCCTTTTTAACAGGACTCCCATGCAATAAGATGCTTATGTAGAGTGAAGATTAGTGGGGTTTTCTCCTCCCTTGGATCTTCAGTGTTGCAGAATTCTGACAGCACCCATTTTTAAAGCTGCTTGTGCAGCTTGAAGTGGGCTTTCTGCACTGAATTTCATGTATATAAATATAATATCTATATATAATATAGTTATAAAATATATAATAGATATCATTATATATATATATAAAATATATAAATATAATATATATCTCTCTAATGCATAGAAATGCAATATTGTCATTAATGATATCTTCATACCCCCCACACCTGCACAACAAAAATGATCCACCTTCCTTGCAGGGTATTTCTTCAGCAAGAAAATAATTGAGCAGTGTGGGAACATGCTGCCACTGAGCACAGAGGAGTGCCCTGTTGTAAGAAAGCCTCAAGTGCATGTTAAACAACTGCAGGCAGGTCTCTTTTTTAATTTATTAGGAGAGCTCATTTGCATGTTTTCCCCGGGGAGTGCCACTTCAGTGTTGGGCTCTTAAGGAGTAAAACACTTCTCACAGAAGGGGAGCCCCTATGGGATGGCATGGTGAGTGGGGATGTTGAAAAGGGGGTGCATTTGAATTTTTTATTTTTTTTTATATGGATTCCCTGTCATAGGAAAGTTTTGGATGAGGCAGAATACAAAAGTAACCCTTGATCAGCTCAAAAGTCCCTGTCCAGCTCTCTTGGCTCTCTTTAGGCACTGGAAGCCCATTTTCCAGGGGAACCTGAGCCTTGTTCTTCTCTGAGAATATAAGCTACAGGAAGTACTGAACCCCCACATTTTGAGGTATTTTTGGAAGTTTTTTTGGGTTTTTTTGTGTTTTTTTTTTTCTAGTTTTTTTTAAAAGACAAGTTAGAAAGTGAGTAGCATTTTCTCCCCTCTGCCTTTGTCCACCAAACCCCGTCACTGCTGGCAGCGAGCACGCCCTGCTTGTGCCTGGAATCCAAATGCCACAGGGGCTCAGCTTTGGAGGCAGCTCCAGGGCTTGGGGAAGACCTTGCATTTGCAATTTCAATTTATTTATCAGACAATTTATTTATTTCAATTTATTTATCAGACAGTTTAGCATTGTCTACCAAGAGCTTTGATTCTCTGCTCCCCCCTTCCTGGTTTGCTTTTCACAACTTGGCTCTGCCGTTGGAACTGAGGGGGTTTGGTAAAGGAAGGGGGGAGTCGGTTGGGTGGTGGTGGTGGTGTTTTTTTTCCCCTGAAATACAAATTATTTTAGAAAATGGAAAATGTGCTGAAAACTGCTTGTGTGCCTCCTGTGCAGTTGCATCTGCATACAGGGCAGCTTAGTAATCCTCACAGAATCACAGCACTCTGCATCAGCTCTGAAAACAGCTATTTCCAGGACAAGGGCTTTTTTTATTGCATGAAGAGGTGGTGGTGCCCTTTACATGCCAGCTGTGATCATCCCTTTGGTCATTACACTCATGGCAGTTGTTGGCTACCCCATCTCAGACCTTTTGGTTTATGAGAGGCTCTTTATCAAGCCCAGTGGATAAACTCAGCTGTCACGATACCTGGAAGGTGTCATTTCTGAAGATGCCGTGTTAAAATAGGCTTTACTGAGCCTGCTAAAATTTCTTCTTCTGGCTTCCTGTTTGCATTGCAAGAACATTCAAACCTCCAAGTGATGCTCCCCAGCTCTTTGCTCACCTTCAGGAACACCTGGAATTCCCAAAAGTGAACCCGCTGTGATGCTTTTTCCCCCAAAGAATTCCCACTACAAGCTCTTTTTCTTGCCAGAAACCCAACTTTTTCTGGAAACTTAAACCTCCACTTACACAATGGGCAAAGCTACAGTTTTTTTCTTGATCTTTTTGTCCAGGTGCTGTAATTTGCACAAACCCCTCCAGCCTTCCCATGCAGCACATCACCATGTTCAAGGATAAACACAGAGGTCTGTTCTCGAAAGTGCCTTTAAATAACATCAGAAGCGAAGGGTCCAACACGTCTACAGCTCTGTAGGAACATCCTTTCTGGGACAGCCCAATCCCCAAAGCTTCCAGCTTCTCTTTGATCCGAGGGATTAGTGGAGATTTCCAGTCTTGCATGGCAGAGTTTGGGGCTGTGTTTTCATGGGAGGTGGGTCAGGTAGGGATGATGTTGCTCCCAGTCCTCCTCCACTCGTTTGCCCGAGCGGTTCCAAACAGGTTTGGACGTTCCACCAGGGGCTTTGTGAGCACTGAGGGGTTGGGATGCAGCTGTTGATGGGGTCAGTGGTGAACACCTTCAGCTGGGCACTGGCAGGAGACCTGTCTCGTGCCACAGGGCTGGAGCAGAGGCTCTCTGGTGAAGGCAAAGCTTTTCTTCACCTTGGGTAAGACACTGGTCATGTTTTTGGGGAATAGAATACAATTCTTTGCAAGGAATTGTGCTGGTTTAGAGTTAAAGCAGCAGGAGAAATGAAGCCAACTGGGAATGGGATTGCAAGGCAGAATAACAATTTAATAAACAGATCACAAGAAATACACTGAGACAGAAGGGAAATCCATGTGACCCTCAAAAGCAGCTGTGCAGCCCAGCCCAGTGGGGCACGAGCAGGATGGAGCTCACCAACCCCTGTGCTGAGCACCACGTGGGGCACCTGAGTTCAGAGTGAAGAGAAAGAAGGGACCTGCTGGTGAGGATGATGGTCAGTCTGGTCCAGAGTGTCACTCCCAGTCCTGGGGAGGCTCTGCTCCTCCTCTGGATCTGACCAGAGCTCCCAGTCCCCAAACCCCAACTTATCTCTGCTTGGGCTCAGCTGGGAACGCCCAGTCCCTCCCCCAGGGTCCTCCCCCAGTCCAAAATGCTCCTTGAAAATGAGAAATTCAAGTCCCTCTTACAAGTGTGACCCAGGTGTGTGGCACCAACAGAAAGGGCTCTAAGGGGTGTCACAGGTTTCTGCAGCTGAATTTTAGTGGGTTTAGATTTAGGAAGAACCTGTTGCCGTCAGTTGGAGGGAAGAGGGAGCAAAGAAGGATCAGCCAGGATCGTTCCTCAGTTCTTGCTCCGTTATTTTCATGGAGCTTCCTCGTGGAAAATGTGCTTATTTCCAGTCGAGATGTCTCCTGGCAGGGCAGCTCATGGAAGGGGGTGTTTAGCACTGAGCTGATGACTTGAGGAGGGGCTGTCTGGGAGCATAAAGCTGAGGGTGATGCTGCTGAGGAACAGGAATTCTTCCTTCTGAAGGAGTGCACCAGGAATGGAATCCCTTGTGCTAAACATGAGGAATTGACCTGGGATAAACAAGATCTGTAGAAAGTGGGGAGGAGGAGCAGCAGCTCCACCGACCCTGTGGGGTGTTCCATCAGAGATGGTTGCACCAGCCAGGAGCAACGTGCAAGAACTGTCTTGCTTGGTGTGCTGCCACGTCATGACAGCTCTTCTGAGCGCTTCCCACCGGCTGGGACTCGCTGGGAAGTGGTGCTGTGCCTTCCAGAGGGCTTTTTTTAGCACTTGGGAGGAGCTGCTGCGTGGCAGTCTATCAGGGTGAAGCCCTTCTGGGTTGTGAGACCCGTTGGCTGTCGATGTGTATGAACAAAGCGAGTGTGAGGGCCACGGCAGGGACGATCCTCACCGGCGAAATCAAACCTGAGGAGCTGTTTATAGCCCGTCCTGCTGTACAAACGAGCCCAAGGGAGTCTGTGCCGTTTTCACTCGGTTTCTTAAAATATTTTAATTCAGTGTTTAGAATGCCCCGAGGTGAATAAGGAAAGGAAAGTGACAGATAAAATCTCACGGCGCTGATGTGGCTTTATGTGTTCTTTTCTTGTCACGTTTTCATTGAGTTTTCTGACTCCCGGTGGAACAGTCTCACTGAGCCACCCACACCACAGCCCAGGTCATCCCTGCGTTTAAGGAATGATGCTGAGGAGGGCAGTGTTTTGTGGAATAACACCCCTCCAATCCCGTGAGGTTCTAGAGAGCTCCGTTTATTCCCGGCCCGAGCGCAGGGGGGATCGCTCCTCCAAAAACATGCGCCCCTGGTTGGGTTAACAAAGGGTTTCTATGCAACTAAGTGATACATCTTCATTTGTCTTTGATGCATAAACATGATTTCCTTGGAGAAGGCGGGGTTATTATAATGAGCCTCAGGAACTGATTTCCATTCTCTCCGCCCCGTGCTGCTGCTCCTTGCCCGTGCGCTGTTCCTCCTGGGAATTCAGGGCGGGGGTCCCTGGGGGGCTTTAGGGATGAAGGAAAGCATCTTCCTCCTGTGAACTTCTTACCTTTTGCTCAAAACTGGTCCAAACCAGTCTTGTTGGCAACTGTAACTGGTCTGATTGGACTTATCTTGTTCTTTTGACATGTTTTCTGATTTATCACGGGGTATCCTGGCTGTTTTAATTGTCCAAGAAGCTTTGGGCCTCTTGGCATGGCCCTTTCAAGGACACTGTGTGAGTTTGGCTGCAGTGAATTTCATACTATTGAGCAAATTCTGTGATAAGTATAAAAGCACAGAAAATAAGCATCATCATCAGCCCTGGGTAAATAAACATAAACAAAATGAGCATAAGCAAAGAAAATAAGCATCTTAAGCCCTAAGTGAAATAAATGTAGGCTCCCCCTTCCCTTCCCCCTCATCAGTAGCTGCAGAAGTGCTGCTTTGCATCGAGGAGCTCTCTCATCCAAGTGGCTCTTTGTCTGGAGACCTGGGTGTGCCAGGGGAGTGGAGATGGACATGGGGAGCCCGAGCTTCAAACTGCTCTGCGAGCACCCACGTCCTTCCTCCTGCCACCTTTGAGCTCAGCACTGCAATTTACTCTTTGAACTGAGTCGAGTCTCTTTATTGCCCAGGAAGTCTCTTTATTGCCCAGGAAGTCTCTTTATTGCCCAGGAAGAGAGGAGCACCCAGGAGGTGGTGGGGCTCCAGCCCGTGTTCCAGCTGGAAAGTGCCCAGGGAAGGTCCTGGCTTGGTATCTTGGCCCTGTTTGAAGTTTGATCCCTGGTGCTCGCTCAGGAACTCACTCTTTGGGCTCCTCCTGAGGGAAGTTGTTGGTGTTTGGGTGTTGAAATCCAGGGGGCTGCTCCGTGCAGATCCTGAGGGGGATCCAGGCTGCCTTCCCTAGGGTTTTGCTGCTTTGATTTCAGCTTGGGTAGCTCTTGGTACTTGGTGTTCTGTCCTGTGGAGCCAAGGACAGCCAGGGCCAGGAGGGACCTCCTGCTGGTGGCCAAAGCTGAGCCAATGGAGAATCCCAGTCCCAGCTCTGGGATCACAGAGTGAAGAATTCAGGAGTGTGGGGCAGTTGGGAATTCCAGCCATGGGAGAACAACACAGAGACCAAGGTGGGAGCAGGAGGAGGAGAAGGAGGGACCCCACGGGAGCAGGGGGGGAAGGACTCAAAGCTGTGCCCCCCCTGCAGCCTCTGGAGGTCCCTCGGGGTGCACAGACCCCCCTGCAGCCCATGGGGTGACCCCCAGGACAAGAGCAATGGCAGCACCAACACCTGCAAACCCCCATTCCCTGCTCCCTGGAACTGCTGGAAAGGGAGGAGTGGGAGGAGAAAGGGGTTCTTAGGACTGATTTATTTCTTACTTTTTAGTTTTAGTGCTTTTAGTTCTTCTCTTGTCAGTAATAAATGTCAGTATTTAGCCACTCTGAGTTTGCTTTGCCGTGCTCTCTCAGCTGTTTTTTGCCTTTTCTCTTTTTCCTGTCCCTCTGGGAAAGGGGGGACCTGGAGGTTTGGGTGGACACCACGTGAGAACCTCCACAGGGCTCTTCCATCCCAGCAAGCAGGACGTTTCCCCACGCCTGGCAGGGTGGTGTTGGTGACACCAAGGTGATTTCACCCAGAGGTGCTCCTGGGCTTCCTCAGGAGTTCCTGGGTGAGGTTTCCAACTCATCCCAGCGTGGAGAAGGAGCTCAGGGGCATGTGGGGATGGGGCTGACCTGGGAGGGGCTGGGCTGTTCCCACCCAGGGAAGTAGGGACGTGGGGCAGTGTTGCATTGTGGCTTATCAGGAAGGGAAGTGAGATGATTTCCAGGCAGAATGCCCATATTTTTTTTAACTTTTGGGTTTAACCCCTGCAGCATTTTTGGTAGCCTGAGTGCTCTAAGACTTTGCTTCTCTTTTAACAGCAGGAAATTGAGGGAAAAAGCAAATAAAATTAAGGGAGATGGGCGATTTTTAGTTTTGCTTTCAATGGATTTCAAAACTTACCATAGAATCAGAGTGGTTTGGGCTGGAGGGCACCTCAAAGCCCACCCAGTGCCACCCCCTGCCACCTCCCACCAGCCCAGGGTGCTCCAAACCCCATCCAACCTGATCTTGAGAAGAAATTCATTGCTCTTGATGGCCCTGACACACGTTCTTGCTCTTGCCCAGCCTCCAGCTGTGACACTGCTGCTCTGGGTTTGCTCTTTGGGTGTCTCCAGGATCTCAGCTTCACCTGAGTGCCCTGTGGTGGGGGGAGGTTCATTTATGGACACCTGCGTTGGGTGAGTCACTTTTGGAGGTGACACAACAGAGGCTCTTCGTGATGTCACGTTTTTAATCATCACAAAGAAATGCAGCTGGAGAGAAGCAGAGGGAGGAGGAGGGAGGATGTTCTGAGCTCCTGGGCTGGAGGTGCTGACGTTGTGCTGCAGAGAGGGGTGGGGGCACCTTTAAATAGCCTGTTTGGAGCACAGCTCCAGCATTGCACAGCATTTGCATAGAGCACAGGGGATGGAAAAATCCAGCCACGCTGGAGGAGGAGGGATTTTGGGGTGTTTTTGGAGCACAGTCCTCTGGGAGCTGCCGTTCCTGAGGCTGAGTTTATCACTTGGTCTGCCAGGGGGGTGATTTACAGGTCTCAGCATTTACAGTGGTGCTGCTCTGAGTGCTGTCCTGGGGGAGCTGAACTCAATCAGATGGTTTTCCTTAGGAGTTGATGCCAAAATAGCAGGGAAAAACTGCTCAAAGGCAGCGTTTTATCCTTAAGGCAGCAAAGGTGTTTATTGGATGCGACGTTGGAGAGCTCCCCATCGGACAAAGAAGCTCTAAAGTTCCAGTGTAAAGTTAGGGGGTTTTCAGACAGTTTTCGGGGTGGGTTACAACATTTTACATACATATTCATTAGATCGAGGCATCTAATTACGATGTTCATAGTAGGCGGGGTTTGGGCGGAGCCTGGGGTGACGTCATCTTTTGGGCAGGTTTTTGGTGGTCGTTCCTGTTTCTTCAGCCTCCAAGGGGTCGTTTTCTCTCTTCTTCCTCGGTTGAACTTTCCACCTTTTCTCTACCTGGCCAAACTTGCAAAGAAAACCTCCTGACTCATTCTGACTTGGTACCTTCTTATCTCTATGGATGCCCACTCTCTGTGTTAGCTCTCTTGTAACACGATGGGAGGGATCCCTTTGCTCAGCTAATCTTTAGAAGCTTCTTTTCCCAGTTTAAGACAGCACATCTCTTAGGGCAAGCTGCTGAGTCTCCCTCTAAATTAACTTTTTTATCCTTGCCCTGTTTCAGAATGAACCCTCAATCAGCCTCCGGTTGAAAGGTGTTTTCTTTGCCCAACCATGACCATCCCCAATCGTGGGGCTTGTGCTGGGGGTGCCCAGTGTGGGCAGGACCCTGGGCAGCACTGGTTTGTCCCTGGCACCAGAGAGCTGTGCCCCTCTCTGCCCACAGGCTGCAGGCTGTTTTCCTGGAGTTCTTTAAACCTAATTTTTGCATTTCAGCTGGAGGCTGAGCCTGGGTGAGGCATCCTTGGAGCTCAGCCCCTCCCCAGAGCCAACCCAACAGCCCGTGTTCTCACGGTCTTCCTGCCTTTCTGAGCCACCTCAAACTTTCATGAGCCATGTTTGTGTTTTGTAGTCCATCTCAAACTTTTCTGAGTCTTGTTTGTATTTTATAACCCATCTCAAACTTTTCTGAGCCATGTCTGTATTTTGTAAGCCCTCTCAACCTTTTGGGAGCCATATTTGTAAGTCATGTTGGTGACTTCTCTTGTTTTACTCTTGAACTTCCCTTCCCATCACTTTTCCCTTCCTGGGTGAGCATCTGCAGAGCTTCAGCACGTTTGGGTGTCTCTGCTGGCCTGTTTTGACCTGGGCTGTCCCCAAGGACCGTGGTCACACAGCCATTTGGATCATTCTGGCAGCACAATTCCTAAACACTCTTGCATTTCAGTTCCTCCTGGTGGTATCCAATGCTCTTTTGGAAGCCTTTTGGGTTATTTATGGCCCATTTCTTCTCTGCTCCTCCAGCTGAGCAGAAGGGGCATCCATGCCCTGCTCTGGGTGGGTTTCTCTCCTTGCTGTGATGTTTTCAGCTGGGTTTTTGACCCCCCTTTTCTCTTCCTGCAGGGATGAGGCAGGACAGTGGCCATGCCAGCCCAGCTGTGTGCCCAGGGGGCTCTGAGGAGCTCCCTTGGCTGTTTTCTCCCAGGGTTGTTTCCTCCAGCTTGGTGGTGCCCAGGCAGGCACCTTTGGAACCTGCAGGACCACAAGCCAGCAGTTCCTCTGCCTGAGTTCAGAGACTTCCCAGCCCCATAGCTGGACTGATGTGTGACCCCAAAGGTCTGCTGACCTGGAGAGCCACAACCCTTGACCTGCAGAAGTGGTGTCCAGCCAGCTTTGGATGCACTGCACGAGTCTTAAACACACCCATCTTGCTTGGGTGCATTTTGGGACAGCTGCTGGATCTTAAGTCTTTAAGCTCTTAAGTCTTGATTCCATCAAGTGCAAATGGCTTTGGGTTCAGCTGCTTGCCAAGAGGAGTCAGGGCATGGACTGATGTGACCTTGGTGTCCCCAGGGGGAGCAGCAGGAGTTCTGCTCACCTTGCTGGGGACGAGTGTCCCTCAAAGAGGGGTCAGCACGGTGCAGATGTGGACTGGGAGTTGGAGCTCTTGCTCAGCTTTCTGACCTTTGTGCTGAATCGTGGAATGGTTTGGGCTGGGAGGGACCTTAAAGGTCATCTCATTCCAGTGCCATGGGCAGGGACACCTCCCACCAGCCCAGGTTGCTCCAAGCCCCGTCCACCCTGGCCTGGGACACTCCCAGGGATGGGGCAGCCACAGCTTCTCTGCCCATCCTGTGCCAGGGCTGCCCACCCTCCCCACCTGGAATTCCTTCCCAATATCCCATCCAACCCTGTCCTCTGGCAGTGGGAAGCTGTTCCCTGTGTCCTGTCCCTCCAGGTGATGATGTCCAGGTGATGCTGAGCTGGTGGGTACCAGCACCCAACATCTCCCAAGCCTCTCCAGAAGGATGCTGTGCCCTTGACCTCTTGGCTGCCCTTCGTTTCAGGTCTGCAGGAGTGATGCTGAGCTGGGGGTCACTGATGAGGTGACTCTCTAAGCGGTTCTTAAACCTCTTTTTGTGCCAAAAATTGCTCCACAGTTACTGTCCTGGAGACAATTTGGTTTCAAGAAATTCAGGCGGCACTCAGAAAAAGTTTGCACTGTGAAGTCGCTGGTTATGCTCAGTCTGTTTCCCCCCAATATCTCTAATTTGGAAAAAATTTGGAAAAAATTTGGAAAAAATGAATTTGTTTGATGCACAGCTGGTTTGAAACCCATTTTAAAAAAAAATATTTAAATGGGTCTCAAAGCAAGAGGAGCACTGTTACAGCTGCATATCCACAGAAAATGACCGTGGCCACCTCTGGGGGAATGCAGCACTGAATCAAAGACCAGGGCCAGGCTTCTGCCAGGTCCTTTAAAGAAGACAGAAGCTGCTTGCTGTGTCTCAGACCCTGAGGAGCTCTGCTGCTGACCTGCCAGCTCCTTGTCCTCAGGGGGAGGAGGGACCTGCAGCCCTCCCTGCCCCTGTGCCATCCACCCTGCTGCTTGTGTTTGAGTCATGCCTGTGTTAACAGCAGCTGAAAACACTCCCCTGCTCTCTGGCTGGTCTGCTGCTCATTTATTACATCATACATCATTTATTACCTCCAAACAATCTTATTTTTTGTATCTCCAGGCTGGGTTCTGGGTTTATCCACTCAGCATCTCACCACTGAAAGGAAAAAAATTCCCTTGCTTGCTCTGTTGGCAGGAATGGAGCATAAAACTGGAACCTGATGGGTTTGAAGACTTCAAACGAGGAAACACCACCCAAAGCTGTGACCGGGATAAAGTCCTACATCTGTGTTGATGTAGATCAACACAGTAGCTGATGTAGCTGAGAGATCATGGCAAAGCAAACTCAGAGTGGCTAAATACTGACATTTATTACTGACAAGATAAGAACTAAGACTAAAAGCACTAAAACTAAAAAGTAAGAAATCAATCAGTGCCCAGAACACCCCTCTCCTCCCACTCCTCCTTCCCTCCAGCAGTTCCAGGGAGCAGGGAATGGGGGTTTTGCAGGTGGGTGTTGTTGCTGCCATTGCTCTTGTCCTGGGGGTCACTCCATGGGGGGCAGTCGGGTCTCTGCCCCCCGATGGGCTCCGTGGGCTGCAGGGGGACAACCTGCTCCCCCACGGTCCTGCCCACGGGCTGCAGGGGGGCCACAGCTCTGAGTCCTTCCCCTCCTGAATTCTTCACTCTGTGATCCCAGAGCTGGGACTGGGATTCTTCATTGGCTCAGCTCTGTCCACCAGCAGGAGGTCCCTCCTGGCCCTGGCTGTCCTTGGCTCCACAGCACAGGGGAAGCTTCTGGCAGCTTCCAACAGAGACCACTCTGGTAGCCCCCCTGCTACCAAAATCCAGCTACAGAAACCCATGACACAAACCAACACCAGTGCCAACATCTGGGCACTGTGGCCTTCACCACAACCCCCTGTGCTCTCCTGAGCAGTGCCCCTGCCCAGCAGGAGGGAGCAGCCAGTGGTGGCATTTTGGGATTTGGTGGGGGAGTGGGTGGTGCTTCCCTTTCCTTCCTGCTTGTGCCATTTCCATGGGGCTGCAGTCAGGGAGTGATAAAACCAGTCCCCAGCAGAAATGATTGGCCTGGGCAGTTGTTCCCAAAAAGCTCAGAGTGAGATGAGCTGCTCTGGTGGCTTTTCTCATGGGTTGTGCCGTGAAGGATTGTGGCTGTGCTGGGGTTGCTCCTCAGTAGCCTGGACGAGCCACTGCCCACAGTTTTGAGCAGCATCTCTGCCCTTATTCTGTTGTTTATGGGCTCAGTGAAGAAAGATTTCCTCTTTCTCCAGCTCATCTCCCAGAAGAGGAGGCCCCTTTCAGCTGGGCCACCCTCTCATGGCGCAGGAGCAGCAGAGGTGCATGTGGCAGATGTTTCCTGCAGCAGGTCTCCAGCATCTCACCCCCCTTGGCTTCTGCATAGCTCAGTGGCTTTGTTTGATTTCCAGCCCTTAGTGGCACATGAAGTCACTCCTGCCATGGGGTTTGGGGTGCAAAGTGCCTGGGAAGGGAGTTGGGGGGCAGGTCTTGGGCTCTGGGTGGGTGCAGAGACCTCCAGCATCTGTTTGGAGGGGCCCATCTGGGGAGGGGCATGAATTGTGGCTGAATTTGGAGGAGATAATTTGGGGAGATACAGTAATGGTTGCTGTATTTGGAGGAGACAATTTAGGGAGATGCATTAATTGTTGCTGTATTTAGAGGAGACCATCTGAGGAGATGCATTAATTGGGGGTGGAACAAGAGCAGCTTTGATGGCCCTGTAACCCCCTATCATTCTCTAATTCTGTGAAATGAGACCTTGAAAATGTGCATTTAGAGATTTTTACAGCAGGACCCATCTCTGTGTGGTTATTTCTGCTATCACGGTGGCACCCAAGAAGGGCTGAGAAGTAGTTTTGGAAGGAAATGAAAGTGCAAAAGAATAAAGATTAGACCTTCAAGTCTAAAAAATCCAAGCCTGGTACCACTCGTGTGTGATTAGATCCTTTATGGTTTTACTGTTGAAATAAAGAGGCATTTTTGGGGGAGACTCCCTTTTTTTTTTGGGAGAGGGGCAGTCCTAAAAAGAGCCAGGCCAGAGTTAGGACTGACATCTGGAGGTGCATCCCCCAACCCTGGTGGGAAGGGGGCAGGAGGAATTTAGGAGAACAAGGCTGCTCTCTCACAGTGTCCCAATCATCCCTCAAGGTTTTCCTCCAAAGCAATCGGTTGTGTTGATGGAGCAGCTCCAACTTTTCCATCATTTATTTCCCTCTGCTTCTGAAGATGGTGGGGATTGTTGAGGTGTCACAGTGGGGATTGTTGAGGTGTGACAGTTGTATCTTTAAGTTATTTCATTAGGGCAGAGCAAGCCGTCTTTTTGTGGTGGAGGGGAGCTGAGGAAGGGGAATGTCCTTGTGCAGGATGAACGCAGAACTCATTGGTGATTTCTTCTTTTTTTTGGGAGGGGGAAAAAAAGCCAAATGGGGGTGTTTCCTATTCCTTATTATATATTACATCCTATTCCTTTTAGGATAGAAATACAATTAATAGCAGTGAGTTCTGCCTGGGCTGGGTCATGTCACAGGAAGAGCCAGGGTGGTTTTCCTCTGCACTTTAGGGTTTTTCAGGGTTGCACAAAACTCACTGTGAAAATTGCAACCATATTTCCTGTGTGGGCAAGACAGAAGGACATTTTTAGACGTGCCTGCAGTTTGAAGAGGTTAAAAAAATTGCTTCTCTCCATGCAATAAAGAGGAAAACAAACCCAGTTGTGCTGATGCAAGAATTAAGGTGCATTTGTTGGGAGGCGCTGGAGGGTCTCCATCTGCTGGGAGGTGTTAGTGGGAGCAAGATGGGCTTTGTGGAGGACACAGCCTTGGATGTGGCCCTCAGAAATAAGAGGTGAGGAGTAAATTAACCAAGTGTTCAAAGAGCTGATAAAAGAAAGAACACATCACAGACGTGCCTCAGAAGGAGTGAAAAAGGAATTGCTGAAGGTTTCCAAAGGTAATTTCTGTGCTAAGGATGGAGCTCCCCTGGTTTTGGCTCGGAGGAAACTCAGGGTATGAAGAGCAGCATCTGAGAGGGTCTCCAGTCTTCTGGCCCGCGTGTGAGAGAGATGTTCATCCTGAACCTGCTGCGTTTCACTTGGGGGTGGGACAGACGCTTTTGATGTGCCTGAGAGAATTTTCTCACCAGTGTTTCGCAGATCGGAGCCTGTAAATTGCCTCTCAGATCTCGATAATTGGTGAGGGTGGGTGGTGAGCATCAACTGCAAATGGTCCCAGGGTTTCTTCTTCTTTCTCTTCTTTCTCTTCTTCTTTCTCTTCCTTTTTTCCTTCTTCCTTTTTTCCTTCTTCCTTTTTTCCTTCTCCTTTCTTTTTTTTTCTTTTTTCCTCTTTTTTCTTCTTTTTTCTTTTTTTTCTTTTCCTCCTTTTTTCCTCCTTTTTCCTCTTTTTTCCTCTTTTTTTCTCCTTTTTCCTCCTTTTTTCTTTTTTCTCCTTTTTTCCTCCTTTTTTTTCTCCTTTTTTCCTTTTTTCTTTTTTCTTTTTTTCTCTTTTTTCTCTTTTTTCTTTTTCTTTTTTTTTCCTGTTTTTCTCTGTTTTTCTTTTTTCTTTTTTCTTCTTCCTTTTTTCTCTTTTTTTCTACTTCTTTTTTTTTCCTTTTTTCTTCTTCTTTTTTCTTCTTCTTTTTTCTTCTTTTTTTCTTTTTTTTTTCTTCTTTTTTTCTTCGTCTTCTTTGTCTTTTTCTTCATCTTCATCTTCTTTGTCTTCTTCGTCTTCTTTTTATTTCTGGTTGCTGAAAAATCTGTGCGCCCCCAAAATGCTCTGGAAGACAAAAGGAAAAAAAGGGATGTTTGTGCCGAAATTGGGGAGGAAGAGGAGGGATGGAGGTGTCCTTCTGCTGCCGTGTGAAGTGCTGCATTCCACATCCCCAGACCCTTCTCAGGCATCCCACTGAGCGAGGAGATCCCACCTTGGTTGGGGGTGCTGCTCAAGCCTCAGCACTGGGAGAGGCAGGAGAGGCTTCCCCAGGGCTGGGAGCAGTGGGAGGCTGGCCCTGTGGCTCAAATTCCATGCCTTGGAAAATTAATGCTGCTTTTTCCTCCTCCCCCTGGTTGGTTGGTTGTACTAAACCCTCTGCTGAACCCTGGCAGTGTCTCCCAGCAGTGGTCCAAGGGGCTGGACTAATGCCTGGAAAGGTGCATCAGGCTTATATTGGAGGTTGTTTTGCAGGACCTTTCTCAGCCCAGTTTGCTGGCACCAGGAGAAGGTGCCTTCATAACCCAGCTATGAGTTGTGTCCCTCTTTCAGGCGCTGCAGTGATGCTCTTGTGTCCCTTTTGTTTCCTTTGATCCCAACGTGCCTTCGAACATGACCGTGGTCTTAGAGGTTGGTGTGTGCTACCAAAATGCTGCTCCTGAAGAGCTTGGTCCCTTCTTCATTCACATCCTGCATCTCCTGCAGCTTGGTGCTCCTGGGACCCTCCTGGGTCTTGAGCAGTGTTGGCTGCATAAGGGCTTCACAAAAACTCCCCTCCCGAAACCCAACCCACTGCTCTGGGGGGAAATACTTGTGGGGTTTCTTACCTGGCAGCTGCATCCCTTTTGGAGATGGTCCCTGCTGAGAGACAGAGAAAGGAAGGGGAGAAATAATGGGGTAAGGCAAGAGCACAATTCATCCCACAGGTCCTTCTGGATGTGCAGTGGCTGCCCCACGCCTGGAAGTGTCCCAGGCCAGTTTGGATGGGGCTTGGAGCACCCTGTGCTGGTGGAAGGTGTCCCTGCGCAGAGCAAGACAGGCTGGGCTGTGAGGAGGAGTTAGAGGTGGTTCTGCCTCCAGAGTCCTTCCCTTTGCTTGCTGAAAACCACTCAGTGCAACAGCAGAATCACTCTGGACCCGGCTGCCACACCCTCCTTTCTGTGGTTTTGGGGTGGCACCTCTGCAGGTGGGCACACCAGGACACTGCCAGCCCGTGGCCTGGGGTGCCACAGAGCTGCCTTGGCGTGGGCAGGTGTGCTGGGAGTGCACAGGGAGGTTCTGTGGGTTACACATTTCTGGTGGCGTGGGGGCTCTTAGGGAATGGTTTGGGTTGGAAGGGACCTGAAAGATGATCTCGTTCCAGCCCTGCTCTGTCCTCAGTCAGTTTGTGTCTGCTATGACAGGTAAGATTCTTGTGGTCAGTGTGGAGTGAAATGAGCCACAGCCTTCTAAGTACATCCCCAGAACTAAGGAGTTAAGAAATTGTGTGCAGGACCTTCTGCTGGAGCTGAACTAAACAACCTCGCAAAAAAGGGGAGGTTCTCCTTTTTCTCCAGCTCTTCTCCCCTTTCCCAAAAGTGTGGCTGGAGGAAAGGCAAGCCAGGTCCTCTTGCCAAACTTTGAAGTTGTTTTTGTTCAAGTGAGGAACCATTTGGCAATTAAGCAGTTCGTGGTTTTAAATTTGATTTTATTTTTAACCTAAAGTGCTGCAGCTATAAATTAGCTTTTTCTTCCCCCTTTTGTTTTATGTGACATCTGTGGTGTTCAGGGAGTGTAATTCCATCTTCAAGTGGAGATGGTTGTCTCTTCGAGCTGTGGAGGTTTTATAGATTCAGTAGAGGAATGAACATGTAGGAAAAAGATAATGGAAGGTCTTGAATTGATTTTAGAGGGGTTATTTTGTCTGAACACTTGCATGAGGAGTTCTGAGTCAGTAAAATGCTTTGTAAGAAACGTGGCTTGATGGGTAGGTGGGTAAAAAGAGAAGGAGGAGCAGCTCTCGATGCTTTCTTATCTTCCCTCCCCAAAACCTCTGCTTTCCGTGGGATTACCTGGGAAATAGACCCCGGAGTGGTGGTTCCTTCAAGCCATGGCTTAGAGAACAGGGCTGGAAGAGGCTTTCCACCCAGTGTCCACCCAAACCTCCAGGCCCCTCCTTTTCCCAGAGGGAAAGGAAAAGGAGAAAAGGCAAAAAACAGCTGAGAGATAATGGCAAAGCAAACTCAGAGTGGCTAAATACTGACATTTATTACTGACAAGAGAAGAACTAAAACTAAAAGTAATAAAACTAAAAAGTAAGGAATAAATCAGTCTCAAGAACCCCTTTCTCCTCCCACCCCTCCCTCTCTCCAGCAGTTCCAGGGAGCAGGGAATGGGGGTTTGCAGGTGTTGGTGCTGCCATTGCTCTTGTCCTGGGGGTCACCCTGTGGGCTGCAGGGGGGTCTGTGCACCCCGAGGGATCTCCAGGGGCTGCAGGGGGAGCACAGCTTTGAGTCCTTCCCCCCCTGCTCCCGTGGGGTCCCTCCTTCTCCTCCTCCTGCTCCCACCTTGGTCTCTGTGTTGTTCTCCCATGGCTGGAATTCCCAACTGCCCCACACTCCTCAATTCTTCCCTCTGTGATCCCAGAGCTGGGACTGGGATTCTTCATTGGCTCAGCTCTGTCCACCAGCAGGAGGTCCCTCCTGGCCCTGGCTGTCCTTGGCTCCACAGCACAGGGGAAGCTTCTGGCAGCTTCCAACAGAGACCACCCTGGATAGACCCCACTTCCACCAAACTCCATCCACAGAAACCTGTGACACCCCTCCACCCCCACACTCCTCATCTCTTTGCAGCTCCCCCTTCTGAGGTTCCCCATTGCCAACGTTTGTCTGTCTCTCTCCTTCTCCATCCTCAGGTGGAAGGTCCTTCCTGGCCACCAGGATCCTGGATCATTCCCATGGCCATGAGTGGGCTCCTCTAGGGATGTGTTGTGGCCAGGAGCAGCTGGGGCTGTGTGGATGAAGCGATGGGCTGTGCCTCGGCCAAGCATGTGTCCACTGTTCAGAACGAAGAGGACACCCAGAAGGGCAAGAGCTACCAGAATGGAGATGTCTTTGGGGGTAAGTGTGGTAGGCTGTGTGTCCTCTCGCTGCCTCCCAGCTCTGGGAGGTGCTGGTGGTGGTGATGGTGGTGGTGGTGGTGATGGTGGTGATGGTGGTGATGGTGGTGGGAGGCTTGAACCTTCACGGCAGCATGAAGGGAGGTGCATGTTGGGGTGTGCCATGGTTGGCCCGGGGAACAGAGTGAGAAACTGGCCTTTGAAGTGAAGGGTTGTCAGGCAACGAGTTGCATGACCCCCCCTTCATGTGTTGAGGTGTCTCTCTTGGGTCCTTGTCACTGGGAACCAAAACATTGCCTAAAAATCATCCCCCTTTCTGTAAGACAACAATCCCCCTCTCCCATTGCCCCATAAAGCTGCAGAAATTCTGAAATTCCTTCTGAAATCCTGGAGCCAACAGGGCTGGAAGGGGCCATGAAAGGACAAACTGGGAGGGTTTCAGGGAAGCTGGGAATGTGGGATGGGAACATCTCCCTGGCTCTGTGATCCAGGCAAAATCCAGCTGTGAACAAGCTACCTTGGTACCCCTGTTCTTAAAATAGGTGCGTTGGTACCAAATACCCCAAACTTCTCTTCCCTGGTGGCTTTTAAAGCAATTTTTTTGTGTGTGGTGGTGAGAATGACACGTCCAGCAGCAAATAATCTCTCCCTTTAATTCCCAGAGCAGTGGTAATTCACTTTTTCAGCCTTTCTGAGTGGATCTGAGTTGCTCTCACAGTGGATTCACGAGTGAGAAGACACAGAGGTGTCATCTGAAGAGAAAGGAATTAATTAGCAAACATCAGGGCTCCTTCACTAACCTGGGAGATGCTGGATTTGGGGAATTCAGTGTATTCCTTTATATTTTTTTAAAAAGCAGGCTTTAAGCAGTGTCACAAACAGAAATTCAGTCGGTTTCTCAGAGGAATTCTGAGTTGAGATTTCAGCTGATATTTAGTGAGGAGGCAGTTTTTGGAAAGATGTGTCTCAGTTGCTGGAGTGGTTTGGCCACGTGCTGCGGGCCAAAGGGCACGACTTGAACACAAAAAACCCCAACTTAATGTAGCTTTTGGAGGCAGAGGATCAAGAAGATCAAAGTGATTTTAAGAGGCTCCCATTTTTAGAGCCAGGCTGGTGTCAGCAGTGTCCTTTAGCTTATTATGGGGTCCCTCTGAGGGCTGTTCATAGTTCCCTGGTTTGCTGGCAGGAGCTCTACCTGCTGCTGACCATTTTCTGGCACAGGCTTCACTTCAGGCATGCAGGTCATCGTTGCTGAGGGTCACATTCCATGGCTGATCCACTTTTAGCAAAGAGTTGGAGCCTGTGGCTTAAAGAACTTGGTGAGTGGTGACCACAGGAGCCACGTTCTCCCCTTGCTGCTGGAAGGCAGCTCCTAGCTCAGGAGCTGGGTGGATGCAGAGGTTGAGCTGGAGTGGACCTGGCTTTGTAGATGGTCTCATCCCACCCCCTGCCATGGGCAGGGACACCTCCCACCAGCCCAGGCTGCTCCAAGCCCCGTCCAACCTGGCCTGGGACACTCCCAGGGATCCAGAGGCAGCTTCTCAGAGTTTGCCCACCCTGATGTTTCTTTTCCTGTTCTTGGGAAGGGACAGAAGTGTCTCATCCAGCCAGTGAGCAGGAGCAGAGTATCTCTGCTGCCCACAGGGGGTTGAAAAATGCGCTTCAGGATGGTCAGGGCAGAGCAAGACCAAGGTGAGTGGCAGGAAAATGAGGAAAATGGAAGGGGAATTCGAGGTTAGTTTTGGTGGGGGGAGGCAGCAGAGGAAAGGAAACAGGTGTCAAGTGGGCTTGGAAGGTTGGCTGATGCAGTGGTGGCATGGGTGACATCCTGGGAAGGTCGGTGTGCACACCCCAGGATGTGCTTGAACATGGGCAGGTGTTTGCACCTGGGGACTGATCTGCCACCAAGTTCCTCTGCAGGAGGAGCAGGGAGGAGTTTGTGGTGGCCCAGACTGCTTGAGGTGTTTCACAAGTGGAGGAGATCCTGAAGGACTTGGAACAGCAGTGAAAGCAGAGAGCCCAGTGTGATTCAGCCCTCCCTGGGCAGCTGCTGTGATGGGAGAGGTGTGGTGGCTTTGGGACGTGTGACACACCCGAGGGGCAACAGCTCCTGCCTTGAACATCAGCCCCAGACGAGTTGGAGGCTCAAAGAGTTGATAGTGAGGATTGTACTTTCCACTTAAGCAGGGTTTGCATGTTTTTTTTATCATCATCATCATCAGTAGTTTTTGCTTGGCTCTGGATGTCACTTTGGATCAAGCGAGCATCCTCTGAGCATCTTGAAGAGGTGCAGTTCTGCTTTGGCTCTTCCCCACAGCCTCTGCCTCTTTCCTCCTTCTTTTCCTGGTGGGATTGGGTTGAATCCAAGTCTGTTGACTATTTGAGAGCTCATTGCTTCTGTGAGGGATTTTTTTTGGTTTGTTTTAGTTCTCTGAAGTCACTGCAGGTTGAGATTGACCTCCAGGACTTCAGTTTTTCCCCAGCTGTTTGCCTGACCCTGTGAGTTTGCAGCTCTGGGGCTTTAAAACCAAGGAACACACCACAAAACCCATGAGTTCTGTGAGGACAAATTCTGCTGAACTGCAAACCTAACATGAAACTTTCCATCTTCTCCCAAACTCTACGAGTCACACTGCACTCTGCTGCAATATATGCTTAAATAATCAAATTAGCAGGCCTATGAGAGGAGATGTTCTAGGGAAGATTGAATATAAGATGATTATTATGTCTTATTGGTCTCTAATGACTTTAAAACCCCTCTAATAGGGATAGCAAGAATGAATCTTCATTTATTCATCCTTCTACTTCAAAGCTGATTTCCAGGGCAATACATAAGAACTGGAATATGTAAATACCAGTGAAGAACAAAATGCCACGATGCAGTGTTGTTGATTTCATGTAACCTCTCTGGTCCCTCAGTTTTATTTGTGCCTTTATAAAAAATCATTGGATGTTCATTTTGGGGAGGAGGGAGGAGATTGTTGACGTCATTCTTTCTGTAAGAAAGTGGTAATTTGGAATAGAAGTTATTTGAGAATCTGTCCATTAATCCAAAAGTTTCTGTGGAGCTCTTGGGTTCTTCCCTAAAGGGAGAGCAAACATGGCATTTGTGAACCTTCTGCCATGCTGGAGGTATCTGGATGGGGTTTCTGTTACTAAGAGCAGCTCCCACTGCTAAACCAGTCTAAACAAACCTGCATGCAAAGCACAACTGGTTTCTAAACCAGTTCAACTGGAAGAAGACTGGGGAAGGAAATCTGCAGTAATGGGGGGTTGTGATGGCATTGAAAAGCTGATGGATGCCCAAGGCCAGGTGGGACAGGGCTTGGAGCAACCTGGTCCAGTGGAAGGTGTCCCTGCTTTGAAGGACATGCAAAAAGATGCTAAAGTGATGGAAACCCTTTAAAACATCCCTAGTGCTTACAGGAATATAGACCAGCAAGGGGAATTTGGGGCTGTGATTTACCCTTCCTAAAGATGCATCATTACCTTCAAAAATATGATTCCCAAACCTTTGTGGTTTGTTTTGGAGGCTCTTTCTTCACAGACAGGCCGAGAAGGACCTGAAAGCTTCAGTCTTGGGATGGTGCTCAGGGCACTTCAAAATCCCTGCAGGCCTGGCAAGGCTGTTCAGATGCCCTTCATTAATATGGGGTAACTTCCTGAACCCACCTCGTTCCTGTGCACCAAGTTCTGTAGATGGTCCTCAGGCCGTGGGAAGTTGGGGAAGTTGGGGAAGTTCTCAGGTGGAATTTGCAGCGAGGAAAACGCCTTTCAAAGAGTGTTCAGTGGACAGCACCTTCCTGTTGTTGTTCCACTGGGACACCTCTCCCTCAACAGAAAAAAACCCCCAAAACAACCAAAAAAACCCCAATAAAGCTGAAAACAAGAAGTCCTTTCCCCACAGTGGATATTTTGAGGTTGGAACCCTTTTTTTCAAGGCATTTCCAACACGAATAAATCCTTCTGGCACAAGCACAGCACTTGGTCTGAGGGCTTCACCTGAGCTCCTTGGAGAGGAGGGACCTGCAGGCACCCCCGGGCTCAGGGTGGGGGACAGCACCAGGGAACACAGGGAGGTTTGCATGTCTTCAATTCCCACTCTGGCTGAGCCCCTGGAAGGGAACTTCTCGTGGTTCCAGCAGCTCCTGTCCTATCTCGCTGCAGGGCTTGGTTTTATGATTTTTATGATTCTCTTTTTCTGTGCTTTTTTTTTTTAATTAATTTGTTGCTGGCCTTCTTCTTATCTGAGTAAACTTGGATCAGTCTCAGCCATGGGTTTCAGGAAGTGAGAGAGAAGAACAGAGCCAAATTCGACTTTATTATGATGTTCCTGTGGGAAATGTAATAAAATCACATGTGCTCTCTGGGTTTATGATGTATTTGTGTAACTCTGAGAACACCCTGGGTGAGTCAATCATTTACTGTTTTATTATCCTACGGAAGCAACAGAGTTTAAGAAAGAGAAATCCAAAGCAAAGCCCACTCTCAGCTTGGCTCTGGGGATGTATTCAAGATGAATGTGTGCAAAGAAAACGTTTCCTACGTGATTTAAACCTGTATTTCCACCTTTTCTGGGTGGAAATGGCTCGTCTTCAGAGCCCTTGGAAAAGGCACTGCTTGTGCAGAAGGAGGAGGAAGCTGCTCTGAGCAAAACAAGCTCTTCATCCAACTCCAGCAAGGAAGTTTAGAGAGAGGCAGGGAAGAAAAGAAAAGAAAAGAAAAGAGAAAAAGAAGAAAGAGAGGTCCAGGGGGAGCAGTGAGGGGGCACCAGGAGACCAGGCTGAGATAGGGAGAGAAGAGATCCCTCCAGCGTGGGTGGAGGTTCCCCCCAGCAGGTGGGACCAGAGGCAGGGCTGGAGATGGGCAGACCTGGCCCAAATCTCAGCCAAAACAGCTCCTGGATCCGTGGGCAGGAGGAGCAGGTGGGGTTTCAGGGGGTGGTCGTGGCCTTCAGGGCTCTTGACAGCATCTCTCCATCAGCTGTGGGCTCTGTGTTTGAACCAGCTCTCCTTTCCCCTACTTGTGCCCCCCCACTTTTCCTCCCCCCTCCCCTTGCAGATGGAGAAACACTGATGTGGTTGTCTCTAGAGGAGTGACCAAAGTCCATGGAAAGGTTTCCTGTAGGCTCCAAGAAGATCCCTCGCCCCTTTGAACCAGATTGGTTTTCTGGTTTCCCTGATCCAGCAAGGAGAGTGGGCATTTTAGGTGCCTGGGTGCTGGAAGGGACCTCATTGTGACTTGTCTCAGGGCAGCAGAGCAGCAGCAGCAGCACTAGAAGACTTCCCTTGGTGCATATTTGGAGTTTTGTCTCCTTTTGTTTCAGTCTTTACCTGCAGAAAAGAAAAATCAGGCCCTAAATGAGATGACTTTCCCCAAGGGACAGCAGACCTTTGCCATGGAGAGGTTGCTCTCCTACTTTGAGAGCTGGACCTAAAGCAGGGCAGGTACCCATAATTTAGGGAGACAGCCCTCAGATTCTGGAGGTACCTTCTTGGGGTGGCCAATCTTCTTGCAATGCTCTCACAACCCCTTGTCTTGGCATTAGATGAGGGAATTATTCCATCAAAGGGAAGTGTTTTTATGGAGGTCTTGGCAGTGACATCTGAGTTTCCAGGCTGGTGTCTGCTGGGTTTGGCACACCCAGTCCAGCCCACCACCCTCAGGGTGAGGATTTACAGCGTGAAAGGAGAAGGTGGAGCAAGGTGGGGAAACAGTTGTCACCCCGTTTTGGGAGCAGAAATTAAAGCCAAGCGGGTCAGAACTCCCCTGCTGCTCCTTTTAAGGTGCCCGCTGGGGTCAGAGCACCCACAGCATTCTGAGCAGAGGACAGGGGCTCTCTGAGGGGCAGGAGATGTGTCACCAGAAGGGATGATGGGCTGTTATTCCTGGGTGGGGTGACCTTTCCTCCGAGCTCAGAGCATTCAGAGTACAAATGAAGGGGTGTGCATTTCACCATTGCATCACTGGGCTATAAATAGGGCCATCCATCCGGCTGCAAAGGAGCCAGGATGTGTTTGCTGCCAGCCCTGCTGCTGAAGGAAATCCCTTTATTTTATGCCACTAATACACTGCTTTTATTTTTTTTTCCTCCTTGAAGCCCCTCAGAGTTTTTTGCCCCCCTGGAGGTGCAAAAGAGGGAAAATGGCTGTGAAAATCCTCAATTATCACAGGGGATTTGACGTTTTCCGAGTGTTTTGTTCCGGGGCCACGGGGTTTGAAAAAGAAAAGCAACAACAATCCAAACCCAGAGCCTGACGTTTTGTCAGGGAAATCTCACTTTGGGGGGTATTCCCCAATTCCTCAGGGAAGCTTCGTGTGGCTGCAGTGTCATTTCAGCAGCACAAGGCTGAAACTGTACCTGCAGTAAATACCTGTTAAGCACCAGGCAAAGGGTACCTGATCAAACAGGGTTTGAGTCCTTCTGTAACCGAGGACTTTTGAGTATTGAGTATTTGAGAACTGAGGACTTTTTGTATTTGAGCACTTTTGTACGGCTGTGACTTCACCTGCAGTCAATACCTGTTAAGTACAAGGCAAAAGGTACCTGACCAAAAAGTATTTAAATGCTTTTGTATTTGAGCAGAGCATTCGAGTATTGAGTGCTTTTTGTATTTGAGAACTGAGTAATTTTTGTATTTGAGTACTTGTTGTATTTGAGAACTGAGTACTTTTTGTACTTGAGTACTTTTGTAAGACTGTGACTTTACCTGCAATACATACCTGTTAAGTACCAGGCAAAAGGTACCTGATCAAACAGTATTTGAGCACCTTCCCGAAGGGAAGGGAAGGTTTGGGAAGGGAAGTTTTGGGAAGAGAAGGGAAGTTTTGGGAAGGAAAGGGAATGGAACACCTCATCCTGCACCTGCAGTAATAGGGAAGGTGTCACTTTGAGGGTGTGGGGTGGCGATGACTCATTTTCCAGGGAACTCTTGGAGTGGCTGAGTTCAGGAGAGGTTCGTGGTGCCTGGAGCAGTGGGTGGGTGCATTGGGTGGGACAGGACCTCCAGTGCTGTAGGAGGGATGCTCAGGTAGGAGTTTCTTCTGGAATCTGACAGGGTCTGTGCCGAAATGGTGACTGTTCTGCAGCAGAGAACAGAGGCACAGGGGGGTGGTCAACAGAGACCACCAGGGAGTTTCATTAATGACAGGGGGAAATCTGGAAAGAATTAAATATTTTGTACTTGGTGGTTTGGTTTTTTTGGTTGGTTTGTTTGTTTTTGACTTTCCGAGGGACTGTTTAAAACCAGATCAGTGAGATGGAGTTGGAGGGTGTGCTGAGTCCAAGGTGCTCCCTCATGGTGAGGAGATGTTGGGGCAGCCTGGATCCAGAAACCCACCTGGTGGCCACACACAAAGAGCAGAGTTTCCAAGGCACAGACCCCCTTGTTTTCCTCCTGCCTGTCCCTCGAATCAATCTCTCTGCTGCCGGTTTCCTCCCCTGCTTTCATGTCTCTGTTTGATCTTTTTAGTGGGCTGGGTAATTGCATTTGCTGAGTGTCCTTCCTGCCAAGCCCCGTGCCTGGAACCTCCTCCACCTGAGCAATGGTTTCCTTTGAACCACCTGGCATCTGCCTCAAAGTTAGGTGGTAATGAAATGAAAAAAAATTAAAAAAAAGGGAAAAAAGGGGAAAAAAAGTTTAAAGTGTGCCTGTGTGTATATACACACAAATATATATATACACACATGTGAATTATATATATATACATGTGAAATATATATCTATACATGTGAATTATATATACATGTGAAATATATCTATACATGTGAAATATATCTATACACATGTGAATTATATATATACACATGTGACTTATATCTATACATCTGAAATATATATATACATGTGAATTATATCTATACCTGTGAATTATATCTATACCTGTGAAAATATATATATATATACACATGTGAAATATATATACATGTGAATTATATAGTTCCAGCAAGTCAAAGTCTGGGTAGCTGAGAGAGAGAATGAGGAGTGCACAGCACCAGCTCTGCTTTTTGCCTTTGGAATTGCAGAGGAGGGCACAAAAAGCCCTTAATGATGTGATCACATGGCTGGATCATGTGTGCAGTTTCCTCAGAGCTTAAATGCAAAGGTGGGACGAGCGAGGCTTGTGATGGGGTCAGTGGGGTTGAGTTTTGGTTTTAGGTCTTAGTCTTGACTTAAGGGAGTGGCCTCTGGGGTCGTGGGGTGGTTTTGGCCAAGCTTCTGCCCACCACTGTCCTGGCCAGAGGGTCCTGCCCTTGGCAGGAGCCTGGTGAAGGAGAACAGCAGCAGAGCATTGCCTTCCTTCATGGGGGGCTTGGGGTCTCCAGCCCTCCCCCCACCACACACTGCCACATCCATGGGCCCCCTTGGCCCTGCAGAACTGGTTTCCAAGTGCTTTTGGGTTCTCTGTCTCTTCCTCTTGTTCCTGCACCTTTCCATACTCCTCACTGCATAAAGAGGGGTGTGTAACCCTGAGGAGCACGGAGGAACTCTGAGCTGGGGCAGGAGGAATCTTGGGTGGTTTCCTGACTGGCAAACCTCTCTCCTCTCCTTGATCTGCAGACCATAGGAAGCAGAAATCTTTATGGAAAAGGGTTTTCCCACAAAACAACTGCGTTGCTTGCACACCAAGACCTAGATTATAAAATCGTAGAATGGTTTGAGTTGGAAGGGACCTGAAAACCCCTTCAGGAACTGCAAGTTCACCCCAAAGCTTCTCTTCTCCAGGCTGGACCATCCCAGCTCTCCCAGCCTTTCCTCCCAGCAGAGCTGCTCCATCCTGGTGCCTCCTCTGGCCTCTCTCCAGCAGCTCCCCGTCCTCCCTGTGCTGTTCCCCAGGGCTGGAGCAGCTCTGCAGAGGGGTCTGAGATGGGAGTGCAGTGTATTTTTGGTTTGATGTTCAACAGAAGGTCCCTCCAGAAGGTCTCAGCGAGCTCAGATGTGCCTGGCAAAGCCACTGAGCTCTTGTCTCGTGGGGGTTTGTGGCAAACTGAGCTGGACTTTGTGTCTTCAGGAGGTTTCACAGCCACGGCTGGGAGGGCTTGAAGGACTTCTTCCTGTGGGAGCAGCCACGGGTTTGACCTCTTCCCAAACCCAGGAACTGTTTCAATATTACAAGTTGGGGTTCTCATTTATCACTGGACTCGTTATTAATGAGGGCTGGGTGGAATTCTCTGCTCCCAGATGTAGACCTTCATTCAGAAGATCTGCCTGCTGAGGGTTCCTGCAGCACACCCAACCTCAACATTCTCCCTGCCTTTGCCTTTCCCCCCTGGGTTTGGGACCTTCTGCTCCCTCACCTGTGAGCTTGGGGTGTTGCAGTATTTCTGCCTCTTCTTTGTGCTTCATTTGTGGTGGTTGATTTAATTAAATTGCTTTTCTTCAGCTCCAGCTTTGCTGTAAACCCATTCCTCCTTCACCTGAGTTATTGGAAAGCTTCTCTTTTTATTTAGTGTCCCCCCCAGTGGAATGCAGGGCTGGATTTTTTACTTCTGAAGGGAGCAGAGTGATGTATTTCTCTTTATATATGACATACCACGCTCTGAGGTGGAGTGTCATCATTTTTTTATCATATTCACCACTTGATTTTTAGTTCTGTCCAAGAAAGAAGCTTTCCTTTTTTTTGTTTGTTTTTGTTTTCCCAGTATAGAACTTTATTTAGAAAAAAGAGAGAGCAAGGTAAATCTGCACAGATCTTTGAATAATTTCCTTTATTCAAAACTTCTTGCATTCTTAAAGGTCTTGTTGACTGCCACAATTAGTTAGGTCCTACTGGATCTCAGTCAACATTTCAGGGTTTCATCCATCCATCCATCCATCCATCCATCCATCCATCCATCCATCCATCCATCCATCCATCCATCCCTCCCTCCCTCCACCCATCTATCCATCCATCCATCCATCCATCCATCCATCCATCCATCCATCCATCCATCCATCCATCCATCCATCCACCCAACTCAAATGCTATTTTTAATTCTTAATTTTAAGCCTTAACTCTTTATTTTAATTCTTATTTGAAAAATAGGCCTTTTAAAAATAACTCACAGATCCTGTGGGTCACAGCTTCCAAAAAAACCAACCCCCCCCCCCTTCTGAATAATGTGGGTTTCCCTTTCTTTCCCTTTCCCAATGACCCGGAAAAATCCATTTGTGTTCTGTTTTTCCCCTCAACAAGTGAGAGGAATTGCTTGAAAACATAAAAAGAAGAGGGAAGTTTGTGCAGTTCCTTTCAATTTGCCAGGACTTTTGCTTTGTGAGGTGGGGATTTGTTACTTGAAGAGTTGAAATCTGAGAAATGTGAAGGGCAAAGAAGGACTTGGGGTTGTTTTCTTCCTGGGTTTTCAGGCTGGGTTTCTGTCTGGGTGATGTTCACATGCAGGAAAAAAGGGTTGGTGATGGGGAGGGGGGGTGTAAATGGGAAGAGGGGCTCCTTTCGCTGTAGAAATCATTGTGTGACTGTGCATTGCGCCCTGAGGAGAAATGAAAGTGAAAAAATAGAACAAAATAGAATGAAACAGAAACAAAACAAACAAAAACCAAACAAAACCCCCAAACAACCAAAAAAGAAAAATAAACAGAAAACAAAACAAAACAAAACAACAAACAAAACCAAAACAAAAGCCCAAACAAAAAAAAACCGAAACAAAAAAACCCCAAACCAAACAAAACCCAAAACAAAACAAAAAACCCCAAACCAAAAAAAAAACAAAACCAAAAACAAACCAACCAACCAAAAAAAACCAAACCAAACAAACAAACAAAAAAAAGCAAAACAAAAAAACCCAGACAAATAAAAAATCAACAAAACNAAACAAAACCCCCCCCCAAAAAAAAAGGCGAACTAACAAAACCCCCCAAACCAACCAACCCAAACCAGGAGTGGGTTTGGTGTGAGTTGGTTTCACCAGCTTTTTCCTGCCGTTTGCTTTTGCAAGGAGGGGTTTCCTTTGGCAGCGCAGGGAACAGCCCCCTCTCAGTGGGACCTCCTGGCTGCTCCCTCAAGTGGAGGTGCAAGACACAAAAAACCTGTTTCTATTGAACAAATCCTACAGTAAAACAGAGATTTGGGAGAGCCCCCCCCATCCCCACCCAACCCAACCCCCCTTGGGATCAACCAGACCAGAGGGCCACTGACCAACTCGTGGAGAGCAGAACTGGGAAGTCCCAGGTGAAGCTTCAGTCAGGAGGAACTCCCTTGGGATCAGTCACGTTGAAGCCTTTGGGGTTTTATCCCAGCTGCTGAAGAACATTGGTTCAAAAAAAAAAAAACAACAAAAAAA
>VXAU01005521.1:498348-522987 GCA_013399695.1 Formicarius rufipectus | reverse complement strand
TTGGTGCTCAGATGAGTATAGGATCAAACCAGTGGAAGAGGTCAAATACATGAAAAATGGGGGAGAAGATGATCAGAAAATAGCAGCCAGGAACCAAGAAAACTTGGTAAGGATTGAACTTCATCCCTTCTCTCCTGACGTGACGTGGCTCTGCTTTTGTCCTCACCTCGGCTACGTGTCCCAGCTCCTGCAGACCCCTCCTGGGGTGGGGTGGGGTGGGGTGGGAGGGAGGACAACTTTTCCCTTCTTTGTCCTTCTGAGGAGGTTCTGCCTGCTCCTGGAGTGATGCTTCCATGGTGTCCTCTGCTTTGGGATGTGTGTGTGTGTGTGTTCTGAAAGCACCAGGAGCCAAGTGCCCTTTCCCTGCAGAAGTTACCTCCTTATGGGGCTGCTGGATCATCAGAGCTGGCTTTCCATGTGCTCAAATTCACAGGGAAGGCAGTCTGGACTGGGGAAAAAAACCCAAAACCAAGGCATTTGTAGGGCAGAAGTCACAAAAATGATTTCCCCTGCTCGAGCACTTGGGCAGCTCATGGTTCCACTCATGGGAAGGCAATCCCAGCTGAAGTCTTAGGGCTCCTTGGAGTCACCAGGATGCTGTTGGGGCAGCTTCAAAACTGAGTCACTTCTGGCACTTCAGGGAGGGTATTTTTTCCCCCTGCTGAAGCTGGAGGAGTGTACGATTTGGGATTGGCTGGCTGGGGCTTTGCCCAAGGGATGTTGGCCAAGATGTCCCACAGCTCTCAGGGTTGGATATGGAATTTCCCAGCTGGTCCCACTCGTTCCCTGCAGATCTTCTCCACGTAGGACTGTTGGTTTTCCCCCACTCCATCAGTAGGGCTAGAAGGGAAGCCCCAGCCCCAACCCTCAGTGGAACCACCAGCTGAGGACCTGCCTGTTGCCACCATTGGGCAGCTCTACAAAAAGCCACTCTTTGGGATGGTTGTTTTTCCTTCTTTTCCTGAAGGTGGAAGTGATCTCCAGGCAATTCCCATCCCGGATCCAGGCCATTCCCATTCCCATTCCCTCTTCCAGGCCCACACACTTGTCTGCCACAACTGCCCAGGCATTGTTGGTAAACAGGAGAAAAGGGGGAAAAAAATAAACACCAGCCTCGGTTTTTTGGGGCAAGGAAAAAATCTGGCAGGTTTTTAGGTGGGATCTCAGGACAAGGCTCTTCCCCCAGAGGGTGGTGGGCACTGCCCAGGCTCCCCAGGGAGGTGGAGCTCCCTGGAGGAGCAGGAGCGGAGCTGGATGGTTTTTGGGGGTCCCTTCCAGCTGGTCTGTGATGGTAGATGTCAACCCAACATCCAGCTGCAGCCAACTGGGAGGATTTGCAGGAGGACAGCAAGGCAGAGTCCAGGGGAGCTCAGATCTGCTGAGGTGACACAGTGGCTGAAGTCGTGTTCAAAACCAGCTCAGGACATTTTGCACTTTGGTTGGTGCCTGCTCTCTTGTTGCCTCTAATTAGGCTGCACCTCGTTAGCCTAATTAAACTTTGGGGAGAGCCGTTCCTGCGGCATTTATTTTGGATGGGTCACGTTTGATGGGAGCAGAAGATTGTTGGAAAATGCAGCTCAGCATGGATTTGGAGGGCCTGGTAGAGCTCTTGTGTGTCACGTTTATCAGGAGAAGAATAAAAGATAATAACACAGGAAAGTCTTGTGGGATAAAAATGAAAATAAGGGTGCACATACTTTGAAACCAAACCTGCCTTGCACACCAAAAAGGCTCTGTTTTTCTTTTCCTCCTCAATTAGGAGATTGCCTTGTCTGTAATGAATGCAGCTTTTTAATCCTGGGAATTGCCAAGGCCTCATCACTCCTGGGGTTTTTAAAGGGGTTTCACTGTTGGAGTTGTCCTCAGCAAACACTTTTTAGTTGAGTGCTTAGAAGGTGGGCTAAGCCACCCAGCACTCAGCCTCTCATTCTCTTGGCAAGTTGGCAAGCCCTTACATAATCCCAGCTCCTCCTCAGCCATTTCCAGGCAACAGAAATTCTGGGAACAAGGAAAGGCTGTGGGAGAATCCAAGCAGCCCTTTTTTTTTGCTCTTTTCTTGCTTCTTAATCCCCACGTTTCTCTGTTGCCACAGGGCTGCAAATCCACGTCCTTTTCAGAGGGGATGTGTCACCCCACTGTCCTTCCAGTCCCTGCCTGGGAACTGCTCTGCTCTGGGGCATCTCAGCCCCTGATCACTGCTGCTTGAATTCTCTTTGTCACATGCTGTTGAATTTTTTCAATCCATTATCACCTCTGTTACTTTTTTAAGATCTCATTAAAAAAAACAAAAAAAAAAAAAAACCAAAACAAAAAAGAATCTCAGCTGAAGTGAAGTTAAACTGCTTCTTTTATAACTCAGGGGCTCTTTGATGCAGTGCCATCTCTGCCTTTGGTGCTGCAATGGTTCTGGGGCAGGGGGGGAAGGAAGGTCACATCACTGAGATCCAGGGACTAGGAAGTGGCCATGGAAATGGTCATTCCAGCTGGAATCCTGTGGTCAGGAGTGCCCAGGTTCTTCTTCTGCTTAAGGAGAACCAGAGAAGGGCTTGGTAGGAGCGTGGGGATCCGTGGGAGAGATGAGGCTGTGCCAGTGAATCACCAGCTCCAACCTGAGGCTCAGGCAGAGCTCAGAGCTCAGAGCCTGAGCAAATGTGCCACCCTAAAGCACAGATATTTCTGGGAGGCACTGGTTGTGCTGGGGCTGCCTGCCAGGTGAACCAGGAGGTGCTCCATGGGAAGGCATTTGCTGGCAGAATCAAAGATCTCCTGGAATTCCAACGTGGGCTCTTTGACAAGGGGGATAAAAATGAAAATAAGAAAGGCTAAAAAAGAGCCAAGCTTGTTCCAGACTTGTTTCCCTGCCTGCCTTTGTATCCCTGGGCCTGATTCCCTTCCCTGGCTCGGGTTGTTTCTCCAGTTCTCCACTTGCTGCTGGCGTCACTCCCATCCCAGTTTCACTTCTGCCACCTTCCTGAGCATCTCCACCCCCAAAATGAAGCCCCAAGCACTGGAGCTGCCAGTCCCACCTTCCCAGTAGCCCCGCTGGGATGGAGCAGGATGGGGGAGCTGTCCCTGCACCATGTGCCAAGCCAGGGACACGTGGAGTCAGATCTCTGCAGAACTGGCAGGCAGATGAAAGAAAGAAGTCCTTTATAGTCCTTTATTTGTCCTATAAATCTTTTAATCACAAGTATTGGGACATATATATATATTTGTATGTAATAAAATAGATGGGAGCTGTGCTGATTCCCACGTGAGATGTGGTGGTGCAGGAAAGGTCCCGTGTGTGTTGTCATTCCTGGTGGGAAAGGAGCAGTTGTGCTGGTTGGTTGTGGGGTCAGAAGCAGAAGGGGTTGGCTTTGGGGGAGGGTTTTTTGGGACCCTGGGCTTGGTGTCCGTGCACAGCTTGATGCCACCATGCCATGTGAGGAGTTGTCAGTCAGTCTCTGTTCCCTGTGGAGCCACAGCAGCTCCGCAAACCCCACCCTGGAGCAGAGGGAACCTCCGTTCCTCAGCTTCTTTGGGGACATTATGGGGGGTTTTTTAAGGGGTTTGTGATGAACCTGTTCTTCAAAACAAGGGGGAGTTTCACAAAGGGGTTTTGAGTTTGTCACTCAGCAGGTGCAGAGGAGATTTTTGGGGTTTTTTTGGCCCTAAATGTCAGCAAAGGGTGATGATGGCTAATCATGTGTCACATGCCTGGGTTTGTCTCTTTGGAGAGCTAAAATGCTAAAATTGAGGCAGAGTTGAGATTTTAAAAAGTCAAATCCATTCTGAAACCCACCTGCTACAACCAGAACAAAGAACACTTTTAGAAAAATGAAGATTTATCCTTTATAAATCAATTATCCTTTATGGCCAGGACTACTTATCTCTCCACCACCACGTTAAACAACACAGAGTACAATCCCACAACCCTCGTAACAGGACAAATTTCACTGCCCTCATTTCCATACCCTTAACAGCACTCAGGGCTTCCCATTGGGAAGTTTCCCTGCCAGGAGAGGTGAAATGAGAAGGTGTGTTGTGTTCCTTGGGCCAACCCCATGAGTTCTGCTCCCAAAGGTGCCCCCGAAAACATCAGCTGCACTGGGTGGGTGTGGGGGGGGTCATCTTCATGTTTCCTACAGGTCAGGTTTGGGATGTTTTTTATGACTTCTATCCATCCTTTTCTGGGCTGCACTGGCCCAAAAGGCCACTTTCCTGGGCTCTGTCTGCTTTGTTATCCAAAGCCCCACAACAATTCGGGATAATCCTCTGGTTCCATCCCAGAGCTCCGTGGTGACATCGCACGTTCAGACGCTGAGATGAATTCCTGCTGCAGCTGGGAGGGAATTGCCTCTCCTGTTATCTCTCCCTCCACCTTTTATAACCACGTTTTTGCCTTTTGTTTTCCCTCAATAAGTGCAAATTTCCACTTCCCCTTCCCTGCCAGGGTGATTTTTGGGGGGGTCCCCGTGTGTGCTGTGATTCCCAGCTGCTGTTCTCCTTTTATCCCCCAGCTCTGGCATTGCAAACCTCCCACCTCCAGTTCTCTGCACCCAACAGCCTTTAGCAATTTTATTTTTTGCAGGGATAAATTACAAGCAGACAGCAATATCTGATAGATAAAAGTGTGTGAAATTAAGAGCCTGGCAGGAAATGCAGACTGAAACACCTCAATGACTACATGAAACGCAGTGGGTGACAGGGAAGGTCCCTGTTTAAACTGGTATATTGGAATATACAAAATAATACAAAGTAATAGATGCATCAGTCATAATCATTTCTGATGTGCAATGCAAAGATTGCCTGAATTCCACATGAGCTTAGGAAAATACCTGCTCAGTTCCACTGCCAAGCTGCCCAATCTGGTTGCTAAAAATGTGAAGAAATAAAGCAGCTAAAAGGACTAAGGCAGCAGCCACCACTGAATTCACTGGTGGTGGTTTGCTTCCCTGTCGCCCAGGAGGGCAAATTTAAACCTGGAAATAGAATTAATTTGAGACTTTAAGGTGCTTGCTGTTGCCAGGGAAGCTCTGAATTGCTGTGTTTTCAAATGTGTAATTCTCTATTTATCAAAGCACTGTGGAAGCCCCTCGGGGCAGAGGTTGGTAAAAATGAAAGCGAGTATTAATATGCATATTAATGTGTGCTCCGGTGCTGAGGTCCCAGCCTCTGCCTGCCTGATTAGTTGTTTCAAACCATCTGGCAGTGGGAGTGTCTCAGGACACACCAATTCAGGGTGGAACTTGCCCATGCTCTGCTTCTCAGGGCAGAGAAACCAGAAGAGCCCCAACCCAACAGCCCTCAAGCCCTTAGAAAGAAGGGGGTTTCTTGGGGTTAAATCCTTTGTGGAGCCCTTGTTTCCTTTTCCTGCTCCATGATCCAGGAGTCCGTGTCCCATCCCCAGCTCCAGGTATGAGAGTTGGGACAACTTCATCATGTTGGGACAACTTCATCATGTTGGGACCACTTCATCATGTTGGATCCTTGGCCAGTCAGGGGTGGATATTTAGATGTTTCCTACACCAAAATGAGAGGCTGTTAATTGCTCTGCCTCTCCCTGCCACTGTTTGCCCTTCTGCTGTTTCCAGATCACAGTTCCAGGATGATTTGGGTTGGAAGGGACCTCAGAGCCCATCCAGTGCCACCCCTGCCATGGGCAGGGACACCTCCCACCAGCCCAGGGTGCTCCCAGCCCCGTCCAGCCTGGCCTTGGACACTCCCAGGGATTCAGGGACATCCACACCCTCCCAGGGAAGGATTCCTTCCCAATATCCCATCTCACCCTGCCTTCTGTGAGTGGGAAGCCATTCCCTCTTGTCCTGACATTCCAAAGCCCCTCTCCACCTCCCTTGGATCCCCCTTGGGCACTGGAAGAGCGGTGTGGGCGTCAAATGTCCACGCAGAAGATGCAAAACCTCAGCTCAGCAGAACGCTTGAAGGTGCTGTTGGTTCTTGGGTTGGGAGTCCAGGCAGGGCACAAAAACACAGGAACACCTGGAAAATGCCAGCTTGGATCATTCCAGAAATAATCCAGACTCCCATTGCTCCTGGGAGGGCAGAGCAATCTGAGGACAGCAGGAGGTGGGAGGGTCTGCAGGGCAGGGAACAGTTCCCCACCAGTGCCTGGATGCTGTGCCAGCCAAATCCTCAGGGATTGGCTTGGAATCTGCTTGGGAACAGGTCCTGCAGGTTCCTGGTGGAGCTGCTGCCCCACCCAGACATCCCTCCCTTCAATCCCAGGCACCCAGCACAGAACTGAGAGATGCACCCACGGAATTAGGGGAGGGAGGGACAACCAGGGGTTCAGATTTGGAATTTAGAAGTCCCTGGGTGAAGGATTGGCAAGGAGTCACATCGAGCTGCTCCTGCTGAAGCTGGAAGGGTTCCAGTTGGGGTGAAGGAGGCAGATCCTGCAAGGGAGGAGGGCTGGGACCCTCCTGGACCCCCTGCCCCAGGCACCTGGGAGGGTGGAGGGGTCTCCTCCTGGCTCTGAGCAGCTCTGAGCAGCACTGTGGGTGCCCCTCCTGGTGAGGTCCACACAGGGAAACACAATTCTGGAGGTTCCATCCCTGGGAGTGTCCAAGACCAGGTTGGATGGGGCTTGGAGCAATCTGGGCTGGTGGGAGATGGGAGATGTGGTGGGAGATGTCCCTGCCCGTGACAGGGCATGGGATGGGATGATCTTTGAAGTCCCTTCCCACCCAAATCACGGTAGGATTTGGAGAGGTATTTTGCTTTTTACCTTTATGAGATGATCCCCAAGACATCCCCCTGGGTATTTATAGTGTTTTCCTCCAAGACTTCATTGCCAGGGTCAGTTTTTCCCCTCTGTGTCACCCCAAGTTCCCTCCCCCAGAGAAATGGAGATTATAAATTCATCCTTTGGGCTTCTCCCCCCACCCTAGAGTCTGATGTCCTGAAAAAAATGCTGCCCTGTCACTGTCACTGCTGAGGAATTGCAGGGTTTTTCTTCAAGGAATGGCTTCTCAGAATGAATTTATGACAGTTTAGCTCATTCCACTCACGGGTCACTGCATGTTATAAAGACATCAAAGCAAATGATTGCACTGAGTATTAATATTCTTTTTCTTCTGGATTCTATTAAAATGGTTTGAGGTGAAGAAGTATTCATTTTTTTTCTCTACTCAATTTTGAACATCCAAACGATAAGTGAATGCTATTAATACATTTTTTTGGGGCAAGTCAGAAAATAATATAACATTTTTTGCCCTCCAGCTTCATTTCTTCAGACCAGACCTTGTTTCCTTCTTCCCTCACTTTGCTGAATGAATCTTCACTGGAGAGCCACAGTGATATGATTTATCAGGCTCTTGCTAAATGTGACTTTCAAGTAGAAAGCTTTAAAAAAAATAAAAATGTAATGATATTTCTTTCTAAACATATTAAAATGACAGTGCCCAGCAGCCCCATGTAATTGCAGCCCTGATGGTGGGGGAGATGCAGTCATGAAGGAGCAGCCCCTCAGGAACATGTTTGCAGGACCAGTTGGTGGGCAGGATTCTTCCCAAACCATCACTTGTGGAAGGAGCTCAGTGTAAGGATTGGGTTTTTCCCATGCCTGGATCATTTTAACAGCTGACTTTGTGCCTGGAAGGTTTTTCCCCCCTCTCTGGTGCTGTTTAGGAGGGGAGGATGGACCTGGAGCTGCAGGTGGAACAGGAGACAGCAGTCATGGCAAGGTGGCAGCTGTTTGATGGAAGTCTTTCTTCCATCCTCGTGAACCTTCCCCTCTCCCCCCAGCCCCCTTCCCCTTTCTTTTTAAAAGAGCTGAGATTCCTTTTAATTATTTGAATTGTTAAGAACTCGAGCATCTCCACATTTTAGGAACTGAAGCCTCAAGGAGGGTGAGCTGTAGGACTTTGCCAGCAAGAGAAGCTCTCTGTGCCCTCTGTTTCAAGTTCTTGCTGTTCAGCACTTGCCTGGTGGGTGTTAATTGTTAATTCTGTTTGGAACAGAAGACCCAGGCACAAGTGAACACCCAAAAATGCCTCAACCGATCAGAAGCCTCCGGGAGAGGCTGGAGCTGGGAACTCCAGGGTCCCAGTTTGGGAGCACTGCTGCCCACTGGTGAGCTCTGCCCTCCTGGGAGAGGTCTGCCTTTAAGCCCAGATATTTTGGGGGTCTGCTCCAGCATTCTTCTCAGGGCCAGGCCTCCTTATGTAGAGAAGAAGCAACTCCCAGGATTTACGTGCCCGGTGAGGTGCTGATTTCAGGCTGTTGACAAAGTCATCTGTAGATGTTCCATTCCACGTTCCACCCTGCAGCATTAAGGACCTCTCGGTTTTGGTGTGAACACTCTGTGGCACCTGGAAAAGAGGGGTGGGTTGGGCCATTTCGGACCCCAAAGCTTGGAATTGTCTCTCTTGGTGGATAAATAAATATATTTAAAAGTGGTTTGTGTTGCAGCAGCACCTGAAGGTTGGGGATCAGGAGCAGCTGCTCTGCCTGCAAATCCAGCAGGACTGGGCTCATCTCTGAGCAGTTCTTCCCCCAAAATGCCACCCAAACTATTCAAAAATCCATTTGCTTCTAGGAGGGTGACCCAGGACTGTTTCCAAAGGGGAGGCTGTCCAGACCAAGGCAAAGCCTGGTGAGGTTCTGGGTGCAGCAGAGGGGGATGTTCTGGGGTCCTCTCCTCCCAGCTGGAGAGCTGCAGAAGGACCTCCTAAGAGGGCCTGGAGTGACAGGGCAAGGGGGAATGGCTTCAAACTCCCAGAAAGTAGGTTTCAACTGGATATTGGGAAGAAATCCTTCCCTGGGAGGGTGGGCAGCCCTGGCACAGGTTGGGCAGAGAAGCTGTGGCTGCCCCATCCCTGGGAGGGTCCCAGGCCGGGTTGGACGGGGCGTGGAGCAACCTGGGCTGGTGGGAGGTGTCCCTGCCCATGGCAGGGGTGGCACTGGGTGGGTTTAAAGTGCATTACAACCCAAACCTTGTAGGATTCTGTGCCTATTTGGATGTTGGACTCCGCGGCGTGAAGGGGCAGTTTGGTTGGCAGTGGGAGGGAGATGCCATCAGGCTGTCCTTTCCCCTTGGGTTTCTCCTTTCTTTCAGCCATTTGGAGAAACCAAACTGTTGTGAGAGAGGAAGGAGGGACAGATTTGACTGTCAGATTTGACATCCAGGGAGTGATTTCAGGGTTGGAGAGATGCTGGTGGTGGTGTCCTACAGCCAGTGAAATGCCGTGGGTTTGCCGGATCACCCTCTCTTTTTCAGAGTCATGGAATCACAGACTAGTTTGGGTTGGAAGGGACCTTAAAGATCATACAGTTCCAACGCCCTGCCATGGACAGGGACCCCTTTGATCAGACCAGGTTGCTCAGAGCTCCATCCAACCTGACCTTGAACACTTCCAGGGAGAGGCCGTCAGCACCTTCGCTGGCATCGACAACTTCTTCCTAGACTTGGAGAGCGTGTTCCCTCAGCAAGCACACCTGAGCTAGTCATCAGGAGTCCTCAGCCCTTCCAGGTGACTCCTGGAGCTCGGAAACAACCACCTTTAGGTTGCTTCATGGTCTCTAAGAGTGAGTCAAGGTCAAAACGTGCCTTTGCTTCTGTTTTTAACAAGGGCTTGGCTGGATGCACCAGTTCGGCCGCTTGTGTATTTGTGGCGGTTGCTGCTTCTGGAGCTCTCCCAGCTCTCTGAAGTCATTGCAGCCCGCCCAGCTTTTCCAAAGATGAACTTCCAGGTGGGAACAGTACCTCCGAACAGTGTTTACACTCCTTTCCTTCCCAGGGGAAAACGTCCAGCAGGGAAAGGGGGCCGTGGCCAAGGCGAGGAGACGGCGGCACGGCGTGGAGGGCACGGCTTGTCCTTCCCTGGCAGGCTCTGGAGTTCTCTGCACCCTCTTTGGCTTCTCTTTAGTCCCAACCAAAATAAAACCCAAGCAGAGGTCTCTTCCCCACATTCAAGCCTTGCTCAGCCCTGCAGCAAACCCAGCCAGGGCTGGCCAGAGGCCAAAGCTTCTCCTGCCACGACCTGCACACACCACGGGACTCCTCACGGTGCTCTTCTTAAAAAGTGCCCTTCCCAAGGAAGTCTTTTAGCAGTTCGTTGTCTTCATGGCTCTTGGGAGGCAGTGGAGGTTGGAGGGGTGTCACAGGTTTCTGTGGCTGGAGTTTGGTAGAAATGGGGGCTGTCCAGGATGGTTTCTGTTGGAAGCTGCCAGAAGCTTCCCCTGTCCTGTGGAGCCAAGGACAGCCAGGGCCAGGAGGGACCTCCTGCTGGTGGCCAGAGCTGAGCCAATGAAGAATCCCAGTCCCAGCTCTGGGATCACAGAGTGAAGAATTGAGGAGTGTGGGGCAGTTGGGAATTCCAGCCATGGGAGAACAACACAGAGACCAAGGTGGGAGCAGGAGGAGGAGAAGGAGGGACCCCACGGGAGCAGGGGGGGAAGGACTCAAAGCTGTGCTCCCCCTGCAGCCCCTGGAGATCCCTCGGGGTGCACAGACCCCCCTGCAGCCCATGGAGTGACCCCCAGGACAAGAGCAATGGCAGCACCAACACCTGCAAACCCCCATTCCCTGCTCCCTGGAACTGCTGGAGAGAGGGAGGAGTGGGAGGAGAAAAGGGTTCTTGAGAGTGATTATTTCTTACTTTTTAGTTTTATTACCTTTAGTTTTAGTTCTTCTCTTGTGAGTAATAAATGTCAGTATTTAGCCACTCTGAGTTTGCTTTGCCATGATCTCTCAGCTGTTCTTTTGCCTTTTCTCCTTCTCCTTTCCCTCTGGGAGGTTTGGGTTTTGGGAAACCCACCAGAAGGGGTTTCCCCCCTGGTTTTGCTGTGCCCAAAATGAACTATCCCAAATGCTGAGGAGTATTTTGGGACTTCATGTGGTGACTCAGGGCTTAGCCATAAACTGGCTGTGGGATGGGAGGGGTGCAGATGGTCTGTTACCCAGTGTCTGGTCCCAGGGATTGCAGAGACAGCAGCAGTTGCTCAACTGAGGGTAATTAAGCTCATCACCCTCCGAATTGATGAGGATTAATTACGGGAGGTTCTCAGTGTTAGGACGTGTTTCTGTAGGGAAAGTCTGGCCTGGTTTGGGTTTACCCTGAGCATGAAAGGATGTTCCTCTGCTTGGGGGCTCTGAAGGCACCTTTCCATCCTGCTGTGCAATCCCCAGAGCCAAGAGTTTATCTGAACACATCTGTCAAATGGGGAGGACACATGAAAGGCCCGAGCACCAAGAGTTGGCTCAAGGGCTCACCGGGGTGGACCTGCATATTCCTCGTGGGCCTGGTTGTGGTTTGGAAGCTGTTCTTCTGGCTGAACTTGATTTCTCACTTAAAGAGGCAAATTAGAGGTTGTTTTCCTGTCTTCATTAAAAAATGTGACCTCACTGAAGTGCCCATCTGTGCTTCTCCTTCTCTCTCCACAGAGGGGGTTTTTCCAGGGCCAGCTCGGTGGGGTCTCGGTGGAGGTGGAGATCCAGGAGGCTCATGGCAAACCACCCCCTTTGGTTGTGTGACCTTCAAGTTGGCCATGAAATCGGGAGGGTGTGGAAACAGCCAGTTCACATCAACCTCCTCGGTTTGCCTTTTAGAAAGACCCAAATTAAAATGGTTGGATGGGTATGTGGTTTGACCTGATGGTGTGCAGTCACCAAAAGTCGTGTCTCCTCTGTCTTCTGTCTTCCTTATTTCCCTGCGGGTAAAGTCAACAGATTCTGAGAGAATAATAACAGAGTTCTCCCTGTTAATGTTTGAAACACTTGTCCAGATACTCATTTTGCTCACTTTTTTCCCTTCAGAAACCTGTTTCATTACAGTCCCATAGCTAAACAGGACTTTCCGTGAGTGCTTGAAAACAGAAGACATTCAATTCTGGCTCCTCTGGCTGCTCTGTTGGAGATCTTTCTTCTAGAAAACCATTGCATTCGCCTGTCCTTGGGCTCAGCTAACAGCAAATGTTTGGGACTTTGGCTTGGCATACATTTAGACTTAGATTCTGTCGGTGTTTTTAATCATCTGACCCTGCAGATCTCCCCAGCTTTAGGACTTTGTGACTCCTGCGTGTGTCTGCTGAGGATCACTGTGAGAATATAAGTTACTAAATGGATTTTATGATGGTTTCGTAAGGCAGAAAGCTGAGTTCACATAAGGAAATAAAGCAAGGCAGTCACACTGCCATATCAGCCAAGTGTTTTGTGTCCCATGGAGCGTGGTGGGATCTGCGGTTCGGCCGTCCACCGCAACCCTTGGTGAGGTGCTGGCTCTCCAATCCATGGTTGTCCCCACACTTGGCCCAGTTACTGGAGGATCCAACCTGGAGTTTACAAATGGTGACAGATTAATTTGGAAAGACAGACTGCAGACATGCCCCCAAGTCTGAGCCCTGGAAAAGTGATGTATGGCTGGTGCAGAATGATAAAAAATCCTATCAAGGGAACAGCTTAATTAACCACTCTTGATTAAAGGAATACAGGATGTGAATTTAATAGCTTGCCTTCAAAAGCAGCATGTGAAATCACTTATTGCTTTGGTGGCAAAGAGTGAGCTGCCAGCAGTTCTTGGTGATTAATGGAGTTCAGAGGAGCTTCAGGCTGGGGTGGGAGCTACCAAGGAATTATTGTGCTCTTGGTTTGAGCTCCTTGCCTTGCCTGGGTAAAGCAGTGGTTGGGAAGCAAGTCCTGGGAGAGGACCAGGGTGGGGGCTGGAACAGGATCAGCAGGAAAGGGGAGGCATTTGGAGACAGTGAAGGGAGCAGTGCAAGGACCTGAGTCCTGCCACCAGGGTGGTGGGTGGTGAGGCAGTTTGGCAGCGTTGGCATCCAGTTTTCCAGGTGAACAGCTGGCTGGTGTGTCCTCGTGGTGGTCGCCTCCGAGGCCGAACGTCTCCAGCTCAGGGAGTGANGGCTGGTGTGTCCTCGTGGTGGTCCTGGCTCACCCCTGTCGCCTCCGAGGCCGAGCGTCTCCAGCTCAGGGAGTGCTTTGTCCTCTCCACCTGGAGCTGAGGTTGTTCCTGCTCTTTGAGGTCTTCTTGGTGCCCACAGCTGAGGAAGGTCTCCTACTCTGCAGCACAATGCTTGGCTTTGGTGCAGGAGCAGGACTTGGTTGGGTTCTGGATCCTGTTCAGCAGAATTCCTGCCTGAGCTGGTGTTTCTGTGTCGCGTGCATCCCACTGCTTCTCCCTGCCACAGTGTGATGCCCACAGCTTGGGACCTCTTGGAATCATCTCCTGAATTTTTCAGGACATGTCTGGAAGTTGTTGGGAGAACTCTGAGCCCTGCAAAGTGGTCTTGTCTCTCTCTGGGGTTTTGGAAAGCAGTCACAGTCTCCCAATTCATTATTATCCATCATCCCAGTCCCCAGTGAAAATCCAGCTCCAGGACAGGTCCCAACAAAGTCCTCCTTGATCAATGTTCCATTGCAAAGTACCTTCTCCCCAGCCAGCTTTGCACATCAGGATTAATCCCAACTCGGATCCAGTCTCATCCATTGGCACAGATGTGTAAGGAGTGGACTTCTGACATCATCAGATGATGTCAAAATGAGCTTGGAAAAGGGCTTTCTCTTCTTCTTTAAAATAATATGCAAATCCTGCTTTAGGTTTCTTGCAGAATCAGTTCCTCCACTGTATTGGACTCATCTGAAGGACTTTCTTGATTCCAGTCAGAGGCAGTTTTCAGGACAGGTTTTCACTGTAAATTGAATATTCTATTTGGATGGTTCAGCATTGCTGCTTCCTGAACGTGGGGTGGGTGAAAACATGACGTGCCAGCAGCTGTCCTGGCTGTGAGGCTGAGGATCTGCACACATGAGTGTCCTGGTTATGGCAGCCAGGACCAGTTTGGCACTGGGTGGGGGTGGATTCTAAACCCTCTGTGGCATTTTTCTCATGAGCTGCTCCCCATGGCCCATTGGCAGCAGCTGCCCAGGGCACACCCCACCCCTCAGGGCACAGGGGGGGTTTGGGAACTTCTGGGGGATAAGGAAGGTTTCCTGCCTTCATCCCCACCTGAGGGGTCATGTCTGCTCAGGGGCCAGCAGGGGTGCCAAAAATATGCCAGGATTGACCTCCCAGAGTAAATCCCCCCTTGGGAAACTCCCCACCCTGCAGGAGGGACTGGGCGTTCCCAGCTGAGCCCAGGCAGAGATAAATTGGGATTTTGGGACTGGGATCTCTGGTCAGATCCAGACGAGGAGCAGAGCCTTGACCGGACTGGGACTGCCCCCAGACTGCCACCATCATTGTCACCAGCAGGTTTCTTGTTTTCTTCTTACTTTGAACTCAGGGCCCCACGTGGTGCTCAGCACAGGGGTTGGTGAGCTCCATCCTGCTTGTGCCCCACTGGGCTGGGCTGCACAGCTGGTGTTTTTGTGGCACAAACAAATTTTCCTTCTGTCTCAGTGTATTTTGTGATCTTTTTATGAAATTGTTATTCTGCCTTGCAATCCCATTCCCAGTTGGGTTCATTTCTCCTGCCAGTTTAAACCAGCACACTGTGACTGAGCCAAGACGCACAATGAGGGTTTGCTCCCAGTTTTGGTTTTGTTGCTGATTTCTCTGGTTTGTCCCTGGGGTTTGCCTTTACTGGAGTCAGTGAATGTCTGAGTCCTGCATTAACAGAGCAAAGAGTTGTCCTTTGAGAGCTCCCCATTCCTCCTGGTGTCCTCCTGGGAGCTGGACATGCTGCAGAAGGTGGACTGGCTGGGAGGGCTGGGACTGGCTGTGCCTGGAGATCCTGGACCCTCAAGTAAATAAACACAAAGCCCCAAACTTCTTGAGGTCACATCTGTGTCAACGTGGGTTTCTGTGTTGGCAGGAGCTGCCTCTGCCCTTACACCCAATTAGAAGACACCCCCGTTCTGTATCTCATGAGTGCCTTGAGACAATTAGCCAAGCCCATTAATTAGGGTGGGGAGGTGAACTCTTGCTGGCACCTTCACACAGTGGAAAAATCGATGAGTTTAATCCAAGGTAGAGCTGTCTGGCTCTGCAAGGAGAAAGGGATGGAAAGCATTGCCTCATGCTAATTGAATATCATCCAGCACTCGTGTGGCTCAATCCTCCAGACTCATTTGACTCACGGGGGGGCTGAGCATCCAGATGAAGTGGATTTGTCACTCTGCAGTCCCCCAGGATTAAGAGCACTTGGATCCACTTGGTCTGATGCATTCCAGCAGTGTTAAATAAGTCCATTTTTTTAATTGCCCTTTGCACCTTGTGTTTTCCTGGCTGCAAAAATTCCAGCATCTTGCTTCTTGGAAACTGAGCTGTGATACAGCACATATTTCTGGGCAGTGTTTGGAGCTCTGGCAGGCTTGAGGAATTCTTGGCTGCCTTTTACAGGAGGCTGAGAGCTGAACCCAAATATAACAAGAAGCAGAGTACAGCGTGTGGAATTGAATCGTGTTGCTAGTCATTAAATTAGTTTTCCTTGTCTTGAAATTATTCACTGTACTCTGGGTTTTTGTGATGAACAGTCATTCTGCAATGTTTTAATCAATGCTTGGGTGTTAAATAATTTTAAACAAAACATTGAGATCTTTCAGTAAGATAATTATGCTGTGAAATTTGCCTTTGTAATTAATTGGGGAAGTCCAGTTTCTCCAATATTTGGGATGAAGGACTTTTTCCTGGTATATCTGTGGTTTCTCCTCTGGAATCCTTTTTGTTTTAGTGGAAGACCTCAATCAAACTGACATGAACTGTGGCTGCCCCATCCCTGGAATTGTTCAAGGCCACATAGGATGGAGCTTGGAGCAACTTGGTCTGGTGGAAGGTGGAAGGTGTCCCTGTCTGTCCCCAGATGAGCTTTAAGACCACTTCCAACCCAAAACCATTCCATGGTTCCACACTGACTGTGAAGCTGCACTCTTAACAAGAGAGGGACTTTCCTAGAGGAAAATAAACACCTTTAGGTGTTTATTAGGACCTTTATTAGGTCTTTTATTCTCTTCTGAATGCAATCCTCAGGCAGTGCATTCAGAAGAGAATAAAATGTGGTGTGCTGGTTTAGAGTTAAACCTGCAGGAGAAATGAACCCAACTGGGAATGGGATTGCAAGGCAGAATAACAATTTCATAAAAAGATCACAAAATACACTGAGACAGAAGGAAAATTTGTTTGAGCCACAAAAACACCAGCTGTGCAGCCCAGCCCAGTGGGGCACGAGCAGGATGGAGCTCACCAACCCCTGTGCTGAGCACCACGTGGGCCACCTGAGTTCAAAGTAAGAAGAAAACAAGAAACCTGCTGGTGACAATGATGGTGGCAGTCTGGGGGCAGTCCCAGTCCAGTCAAGGCTCTGCTCCTCCTCTGGATCTGAGGAGAGATCCCAGTCCCAAAACCCCAACTTATCTCTGCTTGGGCTCAGATGGGAACGCCCAGTCCCTCCCCCAGGGTGGGGAGTTTCCCAAGGGGGGATTTACTCTGGGAGGTCAATCCTGGCATATTTTTGGCATCCCTGCTGGCCCCTGAGCAGACATGACCCCTCAGGTGGGGATGAAGGCAGGAAACCTTCCTTATCCCCCAGGAGTTCCCAAACCCCTCCCTGTGCCCTGAGGGGTGGGGTGTGCCCTGGGCAGCTGCTGCCAATGGGCCATGGGGAGCAGCTCATGAGAAAAATGCCACGGAGGGTTTAGAATCCACCCCCACCCAGTGCCAAATTGGTCCTGGCTGCCATAACCAGGACAGGTGGAAATCCAGCAGAGGATTTCAGTGCTGTGGCTGGAAGTGGAAGTGTGTTCTGTGGAGAAGGTGCAGGCAGATGGGACAGAGCCCAGAGGGCAGTGATAGGAGGTTCACAGCAAAAGGAAGTGGTAATGGGGGATGGAAGGAATCGATTTGTTTAAACCTAAAAACACAGAAGGAAACGACCCAGAAAAGGTTGCTTTAAAAAGCATGACAGTTATTTTATTCTCCATGGCTACTGAGAGAGGCAGGAAGGCATCAGGCAAGAACTAAAGCTTGGAGACACGTTTGAACTTCCAGGGAAGTGGCAAAAGAAAAGACAAGACTGTTGGGAGAACCTGTGGGGTGGGGGTTTGGAGAGCAGGTTGGACGGGGCGCTGTTGATGTGGTTTGGATGCGTGCCCCCGTCTGATGCAACTGGCTGGTGTTTAGAAATATCTTCCTTTTGTGGTGGTTGGTGCCATGGGAAGATCTCAGGAGACTCATCTCGGAGAGTTTCACAATGCTGTTTCACATTCTGAGCAGGGAGACATTGAAAATTTGGGGGGGATCCATTGGTTGGTCTTGCCTGGTGCATGACGCCTCCCTTCCCGTGCCGGTCCCTTCCAGGGGGCAGATCCCAATCCCAGCTCTGGGTGGGCACTGCTGGCACTGATGCTCAGCTGGCCCTGGCACTGCTCTGGGGGAAAGATCTACCTCAGGAAGGGCTCATTTTGAGTCTTTTCCACAGCCTTTCCCACCTGCAAATTTGGGGATTTTGGGAACGTGTGATGCCGAAGGTGAGGGGGTGGGAAATCGGCGCACACAGTGAAGGTCATGGCAGGCAGTAAGTCACTTTGGGACTCTGAAATATTGGCCATTTGAAGGTGAGAGAATCATGGAGTTGTTAAGATTGGAAAAGACCTCTAAGATCAAGAAGTCCAACTGTTGGGCATAAGTATTTCCAGGCCTGGCATATACTATTCCAGGGTTTTTTTTGGCTAGCTCTTCTCCCAGTATGGCTTTGGGTGTTCTAACCTGCAGCATCCTAAGCATCAAAGCCCCATTTCTACATCCTCAATAGGATGTACTGGGGCCTCATTTTGCAAGCCCTTTAGGAGTTAAGCTCCTTTGTCTGCTCTTTTTTTCCAAGGAAACTTAGAAGAGACAAACATTTCAAACCCAACCTTCAGGACTGGTCTCAGTGGCTTATCAATGTTTTGAACGTGTTTTGAAACGTTTTCCACGCTCAGCATTGCTGTCAGATAAATGTGGTGGAGAATCCAGGCAGGATCCTCTTGTCCATCTGAGGACTGGTACCCTCAGGAAGTGGGCTGGCTGCTGTAGCAGGAAATAGGGACCACTTGAAAGTCCAAACCAACCAAATGATGGTGCAAAATCCGTCAGTGAGAGGGGAGACTTGTCCTGGGTCAGGGCACAGGTGTCACCCCTAATCATATTCAAACAGTTGTGTTCTTTGAAATGTCCATTTTGCCCCTCTCACCTCCCTGAAGTTTGCCAGGTAGCAGGAGCTGCTGCCTCCTTCTCTCGGCTCTTCAATCTCACGCCTGGAGCAAATTTGAGGATTAATGCAAATCAAACAGACTGCTGAGAGGGAGCAAAATAGAGACACTGCAAATATGTGCCAGCAGTGACATTTACATAATTGCAATTAGTGAAAATTTGGAAATTGGAGCCTTGGACAGTGCTGGGAGAAGGAGAGCTCATTGCAGGGGATCCTGGCTGGTTGGAGTGAAGAGTGGCACTGCCCTTGGTTCTGTCATCTCTCTTCTCAGGGTTCCCTCAGCCAAAATGTCTTGCTACCATTTGACTGTGTTTCCATTTGGCCTAATGGAGTCTCCTCTATCTCCTAATTAGTTTGGGCTTTCCTCTTAATTGCAGACAGCAAACCCAGAAGGGCTTTTTCTTTCATTGTTTTCTCTTCTTGTTCCATAAATCCCGGGCTTCAACAAGAGTGGGAAAAGTATCTTTATAGAATCCCAGAATGGTTTGGGTAGGAAGGGACCCCAAAGCCCACCCAGTGCCACCCCTGCCATGGGCAGGGACACCTCCCACCAGCCCAGGGTGCTCCAAGCCCCATCCAACGTGGCCTGGGACACTCCCAGGGATGGGGCAGCCACAGCTTCTGTGCCCAACCTGTGCCAGGGCCTGCCCACCCTCCCAGGGAAGGATTTCTTCCCAATATCCAGTTGAAATCTACTCTCTGGGAGTTTGAAGCCATTCCCCCTTGTCCTCTCACTCCAGACTCTCTCAAATAGTTTCTCTCCATCTTTCTTGTGGGCTCCCTTCAGGTGCTGGAAGGCCACAATTTTGGCACCCCAAAACCTTCTCTTTTCCAGGCTGAGTGATCCCAATTCTCTCAGCCCTTCCTCAGAGGCCAAGTGCTCAACCTTATGTGTATCCTGACAAGTTCCCCATTAGGACTGGCTCAATGGAATGCTGGCCTTGTCCTCCTCAGGGTGCCTGTTTGATGGTCACCATCTTTCCCCTGAACCCATCCCAGAAATGTGCCCTGGAACTTCCCATGAAGGCAGGGAGGTCGGGTACGTTGGAGCCCTGGGTTGGTTTTGCCAGCGCAGGAGGATCTCAGGAGGCTTCCCTTGTGTGTGCTGCACGTAGAGCCACCTCTCACAGAACTGATCTCCCGAGGGGTTGGTGCAGAACAAGTTGGTCTCAAAGAGCAAGGGTGGTTGTCCTTTTGGTTGCCAAGCGCCCTGAAACCCTCTGAGGTTTCCTCAAGGGTCAGCCTGGTCGTTGGGAATGCAGTTTTGAGCTTTGACCCTCGTGGGTTTGATTTGGTAGATGAAACTTTCAACCACCTGGACGTCACGAAACCGTGAAGGATCTGGGGTGTGGTGGGTGAGAGTTGGAGAGCAGGTCACCTTTCTGCCCACAGCGTTTTATTCGCTTTTGATTTATTTTGGATATCCTTTGATGCAAACAGGGGTTCTCCACGTGCTCCAAAGCACCTTGTCACCTGAATTCTTTGGCTGTAGAACTGTGAGGGGCAGTTTTCAGCCCCTTGCAGAGCTTCTCGTTGAGGGGATGTTCCTCAACTTGCCTTTGCATGTTCCTTCCCCACCTTTGTTGCAGGGTCCTCCTGCAAGAGAGGTCCCTGTGTGACCTGAAGTTTCAAGCAGTGCTTTGGAGACAGGTCTTCTGCCTTTATTTATCTCTGCTAGGCTCATTTTCTCACCCTGCCTGACCCTCTGGAGCACCACAGAGGCTGAAGGAGATGGAAAGCCCTGAATTTTGGGGCAGCGTAACCCTCCTATTCCACAACAGGTATTTTCCTGGTGATCACCCCCCTCATTTCCTCTGGTCGGGGGTAGCACCTTGATGTTTCTCAACATTCTGCCTGCAGAAAAGGGCTTGGAGACAAATCCAGCTTGGATTTTGCTGGACCTTGGTGGCCCCAAGCCCTGTAGAACCAAGAGGGTTCAAATGTGTGGTGTGAGCGAAGCTCAGAGCTGGGAGAAGGGAGCAGGAGGGCGAGGTCAGAGTCATTTCATGTGTTTAGCTGCCTTCATTTCCTGTCCTCAGCCCAGCTCCTCCCAGGTCTGCTCTTCAGTTTGTCTTCAGCCTTCCTGGTGGTTGGTTACTTGGCAGAATTAATTGGCGTTGTTGCAACCAATTAGTGCCGAGTTTCTGGTATTGACTGGGAGGGAGATGCAGTTGAAAAGCTGATGAGGACGTTTGGAAAGCTGGAGCTGTTAGATTTAGTAAATGTTGATGCTCTGAGAAAACCCTTTAGTGGTGGGAATTGCCCTTCTTTCTGTTTCCTTGATCTTTAATGATATTTTTCATCAAAGCTCAAAGGCTGAGTGTAAACTATATTTAGATGCTGTAGGAGAAGTCCTGCAGCTCACTCCAGAGGGAGCATTTTCCTTCTTCCTTTCTTTTTCTTTTTTTTATCCCCCCTCTATCCACCTGAAAAACCACCTGAAAATGTTCCTCAGGGTGAATGTTCTGGGGGTTCTGTAGCTCTGCCTCACCCCCAGGTGTGCCCAGGTCCCCCTCCTGGGCCTGGGATAATGGGATTCCTCTGGTGAAACTCCACCCAGGAACAGCCTCTTTTGACCAACATCTGAGGTTCTTCCATGCTGGATTCACCCCTTGGTTATAAAGTCACCCTGAGGAATATTTTCAGGTGGTTTTTCAGGTGGATAGTGGGAAAAAAAAGAGAGGCTCTCTTCCTGCCAAGGGGCAGCACCAAAAATAAATACTTCTGTGTGCATAAAGCAGGGAAAGTTGAGTAAAACCTCCCAGGTCAGGACTTCTCCCTGGCTCATCCTGATGCAGCAAGACAGTCCACGTGGAATATCCCTGCCCAAGGCTTGTCCTCATGACTGAGAGAGGCACAAAATGCTGGGCTGGCATGTTCAAATCTCCCATCTCATCTTTCCATTCCCAGCTGCTGCACTGGGTTCCCTCCTTTTGAAATGTTTTAAAGACTAGTTCATGGCATAAAAGGAAAGCAAATGCTTCCTTTTCCCCCTACGTGATTTTACTGGCTCCAGAAGGGAGTTGGAAGGTGCTGTGGGCTCCTTTAAGGAAAAGTGTAGACGGCAGGAATAATAAATTTATTATTAATAATTTTATTATTATATTATTTATATTATTGTTATATTAATTTATTATTAGTATTTATTCTATTATAAAAATAATAGAAATCAGGAATATAATTTTAGAAGTATTTGAATAGCTGTAAACTACCAAGACGGAATAAAAGCACCACCTCTGTTGTTTCTGCTTGCCTCAGATATATTTTAGCAGCAAATCTACAGAGAAATTCATTTTTAAAGTTGCACTGCTGGGGAAGTGCCTGCCACTTTCAGCTTTGGTGGCTCCAGGTGACAAACTGGATGCTTCAGCCTTTTGCAAATGAAACAGAAAACAGACTTAAGTAAGAACCCAGTGACACTTAAGGTGGAATCATGAAATTGTTTAGGTTGGAAAAGCCCTCTGAGGTTGTGAAGTCCAACCATCCCCCAGCTCTGCCAAGCCCACCACATCCACATGGCTTTGAAATCCCCCCAGGATGGCGACCCCCCCTTTGCCCTGGGCAGCTGTGCCACGGCTGGACAACCCTTCCAGGGAAGAAATGTCCCCCAATATTCCCCCTAAACCTGCCCTGTCCCAGCCTGAGGCCATTTTTTGCTTTCATACTTGCGATTCTTTTCAGAGCAGAGTAACAAATGTGTTGGTTGAGACAATTAAATGTGTTGCCCACTCTGACTCCTGGCACCAGGAGTGCTGACAAAACTGGCACAAACTCAAGAGTCACCCAAGTCAAAATTTCCCTTCTGCTCTGTGACCCACCACGACTTAGAACAGAACAAGACAGGACAGACCAGGAATCTTCTGTTTGGAAGGGACCACGGTGATCATCTGTCCAGCTGCCTGAGCCCTTCGGGGCTGACCAAAAATAACATGTTGTTCAGGGCACTGTCCAAATGCCTCTGACAGAGAATCACTCTCCAAATGATCTCCAGGGATCATTTAACTTGGAGAAAACCCTCTAAACTCATCCAGTCCAACCATTCCCCCCAGCACTGCCCACTGGAACCCATGTCCCCAAGTGTCACATCTTTTCCAGCCCCTCCAGGGATGGGGACCCACCACTGCCCTGGGCAGCCCCTTCTAATGAAGAATTTTCCCCAATATCCTCCCTGTCCCATCCTGAGGCCATTCCCTCTCCTCCCGTCTCTGTTCCCCCCTCCTGGCAGGGACTTGCAGAGCCAGAAGGTTCCCCCTGAGCCTCCTTTTCTCCAGGCTGAGCCCCCCCAGCTCCTTCAGCCCCTCCTGGAGCTCCAGTCCCATTCCCTGTCCTGGACGCGCTCCAGCCCTTCAGTGTCTTCTGTTTAATCCTTGGAACTGTAGGGAAAAACAATTAAAGAGCAAGATGTGATCAAGGTAATCAAAAAATCAGCCATTAGGTTACATAGTGGCATTGCTGCCATCATCTTTAATTGATTTCTTGGCCAAGTTTAATAAATTTGAGGATACTTGAAGTCTTTTCATAAAACACAGCAGCTCTTTGGGGGGGCACCTCTTAAAAATCAGCCCTTCTCTGACAAGCTGTGAGTGTTGAGAGGGTCAGAAGAAGGGCTGGTGGCAGTTCACCTGAGTCCATCTGTGGCAGCCTCGTGAGGAAAAGCAAAATACTTCAAATGAAGTCCCCCTGCCTGCAGAAATGGGTTCCCGAGAGGGGAAATGTTGACAGATATTTAATTAAAGTGGCAGCAGTGGCTGCGGCCGTGTGAATAGCAGCTGGCAGCAGAGCCCCTGCCATCTGCTGAGATTCTGGGTACGGTGCATCCTTCGTGGAGGAATTAACAACAATTAACAGACCTCTCCGGTGAGATCACCTCGACTGAATGAGAGCTTCGCCTTGATCGTGATTAATTGCTAAATAATGGGGAGTGAAATGTCCACTGCCTCCCCCCCCCCTCCCTCCCCACTCTTTTTGCTGCTCTCCAGCATCCTGGAGGCTTCACCCCCTGTGGGGCAGCAGTCGCTGCATTTCCTTGAAATAATCCTTTATAAGCAAAACCAAACTTCAGCAAATTCCTTCCCGTTTGCAACAGATTCGGGCTCCGAGACCAGCCACTGATTTGTGATAAGTCAGTTTGTCTTGATAAGGAAAAACAACCAGTCTATTTGTTTGTGTTTGGAAGAAGCATTTTTTTTTAATATCTGCTTTTATCAGAGCCAATATTTTGCTCAGTGCAGTGAGATCCTACTGCCATAAATAACAGCTGCAAACAAAGCAATGAGCCAATTCAAGACCTGCTCGGGGTTTCTTTTTCTCTGAACTCCTCTTTTTTATTCTGTTTGTTCCTGCTGAGCAGCAGATGGAGCAGGTAACATAATCTGTGCTTAAACAGCAGAGTGGGAACAGATAATTGAGGTGTGCTCATTATCAGGAGCAACAGGAGGGAGAGAATTAACTGTGGAATCTTGACTGATTAATAAATATGATATTTTATTTCCCCTTTTGCTCCGTCAGTCTGGCAATATTCTGACTACTGCTCTGGGCACCACAGAGAGAAGGCAACACGCATTTTCCTTGTGTCTCTCTATTTATCCCTGAGCGCCAGAAGTTTCCTTAGGTTGGGGTTTGGGCTGAGTCCAACTTCTGATGGAGCTGCAGTGACACCAGAGGTGTGGAAAGTTGGGCTTGTCCTGCTGGGATTTATCAAAGCTCCTGACACAGATCAGAGTTTTCCCTTTCCCCTGGAGGAGATCTGATGCTCAGAGCTCACCTGCTGCACGAGGTTGGGCTTCAGCCCCTTCCTGACTTCGGTGCCTTCATCCTGAGTGTCTTCTCCAGGAGACCCATCCCTCTCTTGTCATGTTCCCTGCCGGCTGTGAGAGGCAGACACCAGCTCAGGAGAAGTTCCTGCGTGTTCCTCACACAGCCCTGCCCACTCAGCCCCACTTGGCCCTGCTGGAAGATGCTTTGAAAGAAGGGATTTTATCTTCTGCTCTGCTCCTTTGACCTGACCTCAGAGGACCACGGGCGGGCAGGGGCTGGTGGGGTGCAGCAGGCACAAGACACTTGGTAGGACTTGGAGGAAGGGCTTGCTGCTCTCTCACTCTTCATTTTCATGCAAGACACCGTTTTCTGCTGAGGAGGAGAAGCAGATTTGCATTAAACAGTGCTAAGTGTGCTGAGGCACTTGGTGTTTACACCCCTAGTACAGTTAGTCATTAAAATATTAACAACTCGACAGCCTCCTTTTACCACTGCCTCTCTTTTTCCCTTTTTCTTTTTTCCTTTTTATTTTTTCCTTTTTCTTCTTTTTTTCCTTTTTCCCTTTTCTTTTTTCCTTTATATTTTTCCTTCTTTACTGTTTTCTTCTTTTTTTTTCTTTTTCCCTTCTTCTTTTTCCTTTCTTTTTTCTTTTTTTTTGCTTTTTCTTCTCTTTTTCCCTTTTTCCCTTTTCTTATTTTTCTTTTTTCCTTTTTCTTTTTTCCTTTTTCCTTT
>VXAU01005521.1:458579-498229 GCA_013399695.1 Formicarius rufipectus | reverse complement strand
CTTTTTTCTTTTTCCTTTTTTTCTTTTTCCTTTTTTCATTTCTTCTTTATTTTTTTTTCTGATTCAGTGATTAGCATCCCTCTCCAAAATCGTGTTGTGTGATTCAGACACTCAGAGACTAAACCAGACTAAACAAACCCACCAAAACTACCCACAAACCTGCTCATTTTGAGGTTGGTGTCCCTTAACTTGTCATGGCTGAGAAATTCAGAGGGGTCTGTGGAGAGGGTGAGCTGTAAGCTTGGACTCAGAGCTCTTCCCATCCTCACCAGCAGCTCTCCCCAGCACGTGGCACTGGGAGATGTGGAAGAGGCCCCATCCTTTCCAAGGGGTTTGGAGATAACAGATACGTGTGTGCACCAAGTTTTGGGTTACAGAAGCTCATGACATGATGATGATGATGATGAGCTGGCTCTCAGCTCTTCTCCCTTCCCATGCCTTTCTGAAGATACTTTGGATGCTCCTGGTGCTCTGCAGAGAACGTGGTTGTGTTCTCTGTGAGCATGGCATGCTTTGTGTTGGCAGGGACCTTGAAGATCATCCAGTCCTACCCCCTCTCCAACTGCTTTGGAGCCCCTTCAGGCAGTGGAAGGGGCTTTGAGGTCTCCCTGGAGCCTTCTCTTCCCCAGGCTGCACACCCCCAGCTCCCCCAGCCTCTCCTCACCTTGGTGTCCTCTGCTGGGCTCTCTCCAGCAGGTCCATGCACCTTTTGGGATGGGCTCTCTGGAGCTGCTTTCCCTCCCTGTGTCCACTTTCCTGGCCGAGCAGGAGGAGTCAACCCTGGCTGCTCCTGCTCCTGCCACGCTGAGCACGTGCCGTGCACGGCGTTGGTGTTCCTCAGCTGTGTCCTGAGCAAGCCTGGCTCACCCTGGGGCCCTGCCTTGCTGCCAGAGGTGCCAACTGGAGCTGTCCCTGGGGACAAGCCACACAAGCCCACCCCATTGTCCATGGGTTCAGCTTGGTGACCCAGAGAGGCAGTTCCACCAAGACCATGGTGTCTCAAAGCTGCCCACCTGGGCTCGTTGCATCGGTTGCGTGGCCTTTAATTTCATTTCTCCCTGGGCTTCCCCCCATGAGGGTTGTGCAGGTGGAAGAGCCTGAACCCACCATGATGACCAAGTGCCTGTCCCCCTTTGTGTGCTGAATAAATACTGATGGTGTCTCTCTCGTGTGGTTTTTTTTTTGTTGTGTTTCAGGAAAAAAGTGCCACTTCAAACGTAAGACTTAAGTCTAATAAAGAGGTCCCAGGATTAGTACATCAACCCAGAGCAAAGTAAGTGTCCAATTTTTGTTGTCTAAAGCATCATGCAGATAAACACCAGGCTGAGCAGTGTCTGTGGGACTGGGGATGGTCTTCAGTGAAGAAGATTTTGGCAGCCCTCTCAGTTGAAGTGCAGTGGGTGAGGTCACCTGTGCCACCATCCTCTCCTTTGCACTTCCAAATGGGTGAGATGCACCTTGAGGCCCATCCTGGGTTGTTCCTCAGCTTGTTGGCACACCAGTAAAATTGCATCTCCACCAGTGTTCCTGGTTAAATTCCCAGGGAGGTTTCTACTCCTGGTTTAGATTAGCAGCCTGGGGGTGGGAAGGGTGGACTTCTTCCTTTTCAAATGGTACATACAAGTGAGGGTTGATTCTGTAGTTGAGAGTTTTTGCCCCCTTGGTTGGCAGCTCTGTGCCCATACCCCGGCTGAGGTCACTCATGTGCCATGAAATATCTTAACTCTTGGGACAGAGCCACTTTTTGATATTAGTAACTCATTTCTTACCTAAATCACCGCTACATTTTCATCACTAATTGGCCTGAAAATAACAGATGACACAGAGTTGGGGTCATCAGGAACAAGTGGTGGAGCTTTGCTGGTGGATTTTGAACACCATGGTTGTTCTTTATGGCCTGCCCTTGGGGCACTTATTAACTTAAACTCGCTGAATATCAAGTGCTTTGAACATGGTTTCAAGTCTGGAAACTTCAGGAATTTTCCAATCAACTGGCAATATAAATCAGCCTCCTCTCAAAGGGAAAAACCGAGCGCTTTGGATGTAACTGCAAAGAAATTCACAGGAGGGAGGTGGAGGTAAAATCACCCTTAAGCAAAGCTGTGCTTCATTTTTGTGGCTTGGCCCTCCCCAGCAGGGTCAGAAATGTATTTAAGATGCTCTAACATGAGGCTAATTAGGGTAAAGAGGGCTGTTCCTTTGGAGGGTCATCTCTTGGAACATCCAAAGCAGAGGAACTCAGAGATTCCAGTCTTTCATCAAACCTCCTGCTTTTAAAATTCCCTGCAAAACCCAGAACTGACCCGGATTCCCAGGAAAGCCTCTTGTTTTGGCAGAGTCAAACACCCCCATCCCAGTCCTGCCACCATTAGTGAGCTTCTCAGAGGGAGGCAGGATGTGGTGGCAGCTTGGTGGGTGGGACCTCTGCTCTTTGCCCAACCTGCCATGGCATTTCTGTTCTGAGGTGGGTTTGAGCTGCTCAATGCCAGGCCAGCACACGGCTGCTCCCATGTGCAGTTGTGGGGGTTTTAAGGTTTATCTTCTAAAAACCGTGACAATTCTGACTGCCAAAGGGCTGGTCAGCTGGAAGAGCCCAGATGAACAGATGAACCAGGTTCTTCATGCAGGAGGGATATTCTTCATGCAGGAGGGAGGTTCTTCATGCAGGAGGGATATTCTTCATGCAGGAGAGATGTTCTTCATGCAGGAGAGATGTTCTTCATGCAGGAGGGAGGTTCTTCATGCAGGAAGGATGTTTTTCCTGCAGAAGGGAAGTTATTCCTGCAGAAAGAATGTTCTTCATGCAGGAGGGAGGTCATTCCTGCAGGAGGGATGTTCTTCATGCAAGAGGGAGGTTGTCCCCCTCCTCTAACACAACTCAAGCAGACCCACCCCGAACACCACGTGCCACACGTCCTCCTCTTTGTCTCGTTGTCCTTCCCTTTGCATCCCACCTTCCTGGATTTTTGGTTTGTTGAGCGCCTCCGTGGGGGAGGGCCTGTGGTCCTGTGCCACCATCAGGAGAAAGGAGTGTTCTCCAGCCCTCTTTGCTAATCCAAAATCGTATCACCAAGGCTCTGGTGCTGCAGAATTAATTGAAGGGTTTGGACCACGCATCTAATGAGGAGCTGACAGAGCTGCGGGGGCTCAGCCTGGAGAAAAGGAGGTCCAGGGGGGACCGCATGGCTCTCTGCAAGTCCCTGACAGGAGGCTGGCATGGTTGTCAGTCTCTTCTCCCAAGTAACGAGCAATAGGACAAGAGGAACTGGTCTCAAGTTGTGCTGGCTGGATATTAGGGACAATCCCTACATGGAGAGGGTGGTCAACTTGGGGAGGTGGGTTAGTGGTGGCCTCAGCAGTGGTGGGGAATGGTCAGACCTGGTGACCTTAGAGGGCTTTTCCAACCTGAGTGACTCCATGAATGCCCTGCTGGGTCTGCTCAGGGAGCAGTGAGGACCACCAATCTGGGAGGGGAGGGCCAGCCTGGGCTGGGAGAGGTTCCTGGGTGGTGGGTGCAGAGCCCACCTCGCAGCAGGACGTGGACGTCTTCCAGTGCAACGCTTCAACCTCGTGTTGTTGGCAGCTCGTTGTGTGGTGGTGGAGTCAACCAGCCTTGGGACACCTGTCTTGGCCCAGAGAGGGCTCAGGGCAAGGTGGTTGAGTTTCTGCAGCCTGCCTGGAAGAGGGCCTGGTCTCCATGGGCTGCACACAGATCCCAGTCACCATCCCAAGTGCAGCACACGCGGCGCAGAACCAAAGGCGGTGATTTTTCTGGGGGGGGGGAAACCAAAAATGGGAGGGGAGGAAAGAAGATTAAAAAAAAATCGACATTGCAGATGGAAGTGTAAAGTGAATGATTTTTCCCAGTGGTGACAGCTGCCAGCTGGGCCCCTCAGCAGCCCTGGGCTGAAGCATCAATGTCCTGTGGTGGAAACCAGTCCTGTGGTACTGATGGTGTCCCTTTGCCTTCCAGCATGCACATCTCTGAAAGCCAACAGGAGTTCTTCAGAATGCTGGATGAAAAGATTGAAAAGGTGAGGTGCAATCATGGCAATGCATGTTCTCACTCAGGGGAGGACACGTGGGTTTTCCAGCTCCATGGAGGGTGGACAGCTGGACCTGCTTCCACCTTCTCCAGGATTTGGAGGGGATGTGGCCCAAGATCCCCTTTACTGCTCCTGAGTTCAAAGAAGACCAGAAAGGAAAAGAGGTTGCAGGAGAGACTACTTTGTTTTGTGGGAACATCCCAAATCTTTCATTTAACCCCTCTGGGAGACAACTGGACTCTTCATGCCAGTTATGTCTGGGGTACCCTGGTAAGTTCTTGAAGAACCTCTTCAAAACATCTCTGGGCTCCAAGGGATAACCCGACCTCAGGGCTGTGCTGAGGGAAACAACCGTGCTGGAGATGTTGTGAAGAAGAGGGTGGATGGTTCTTGGCGTGTCTCATTGTCTTCAGAGCAGCTTGCATGTGTTCCAGAAGTCCTTTAAATGAAAAGCCCAACTTCTCTGTGAGATGGTAGGGAAGGGGCTGGAGCAGCAGGAGGGGCTGAGGGAGCTGGGGGGGCTCAGCCTGGAGAAAAGGAGGCTCAGGGGGGACCTTCTGGCTCTGCAAGTCCCTGCCAGGAGGGGGGAACAGAGACAGGAGGAAAGGAATTTGCTTCTCCTAAGTGACATTGGTGAGATTTTATTGTGTTACTTGTTTTACTGAGCTAATTCCTGTGTGCTCATTGTGTGGGTCTGGTTTGGTTTTTACCCTTTTGGTCCTTTTCCCCTTCCCTTTTTTCCCTTTTGTGTCAGTGTATTTATTGTGATGTTTTATGAAGTTGTTATTCTGACTTGCAATCCCATTCCCAGTTGGATTCATTTCTCCTGCCAGTTTGAGATTGTTTAGGATCCTTGTGCATATGTACATAGTGTGTAACTGTCTATAAATGAAATATCTCTAAATATATATATTTCTTTGCTACAGTTTTTCTTTTTGCTACTTTTTTTATTCCCTTTTCTGGAGGGGGGTTGAAGGAGCTGACCAGCTCACACCTGTGTTGGGTGGGGAGCTGAGCCAAACTCACACAAAACAGGTTTGTAAATCGGGGATGACATTTATGAGATTCACAGTGAGGGAAAGGGAAGGGATCTCCTGTCCTGGTCTCATGGTTGGATGAGCTGGTTGGATGAGCTGTGCAAACTCCCTTGCCTCTGTTTAGGGTTTCCAACCAGCCCTGACCTGGTTAGAAAGGTGAGATGAGAGACCCCTCATCTCTCTCCAGTGGCCACGTACCAACCGCGTGTCTCTCTGTCCCTGCAGGGTCGCGATTACTGCTCAGAAGAGGAGGATGTCACATAGTGCCAACCCTGCCCTCGCCCCAGGAGCCCTACTGTGTAAATAGAGTCCAGCCCAGCCGAGACCTGTGGGAAGGCTTCTAGAGAGAACAGCACTCCATCCCAGAAGAAGACCATTTTCACATTATATGCTCCATTCAGTTACAGTGTTTCTTGATGACCAGACGAGGAACCTTGCTCAGGACTCGTCAGGAACTGTCTCTGTTGCTGCTCGTTAAAACTCGTCGCCACCTCTCACTGTTTTTCTTCCGCGTCCAGAAACGCAGCAAAAATCCTTAAAGGTTAATCCAAAAGACCTTGTTTGACTTTTCCTGAGGCTTCTGGCCCCGTTTTTCTATCAGATGGGGTGGTGACATACAAAGCTTCCATCAGTGAACTTACAAGCATCTGAGAAACACCCTTAAGCTGTCTGTCTGTCCATCCACGCCGGGGCCGGAGTGCTTTTTCATGCTGGTGATTCCAAGCTTTGGAGATGGGATGTCTTTTGCCATGGCAGGCCTTGGTTCTCTGCTGAGAAGAAGCTGAGAAACCGTTGTCCATTAAAAGCATGTTGTCACTGAAATACTGGAAGTGATGCAGGAGCAGGAATCTGTATTCTAAGAGGAGAAAGAGTTTCATTTAATGGGTTATCTTAATCAAGGACTGAGCTTGCAGTATTGGCTTTGCTGAGCACGAATGGGAGTGTGATCACAATCATTTTGAATCTCTTTTTTTCTAAGAAAATAAACATTTTACTGTTTTTATGTATTCTTGTCTTTTACCCTTCCTGCAACACAATGTTTTGAGAGTCTGGGCCCGAGGAAGACAAAACCAACCCTCTGCCTTGATGAGTCCTGTGGATCTGACCTCTCACAGCAGCTCTGTGCCAACTGGGGGGATCTGTTGTGTGTCCTGTAGAGTTTATTTTTCCACATTAAATGGAGAGGATCTTACCTTCTCAAAAGCAGATGTAATATTTTTAACATAACGAGTTAAAAGAGATTTAAGGAAAAAAAACAAACCAAATACAGCTTTTGTATTGATTATTTCCAAGGAGATTGTCACCTGTGCTGGTATTTCTTCCTGCTTCTGTGCCTCGTGAGGGCAAGGTTTGCACTGCAGCCCATGGAGCAGTTCTGGCAGGACACGAGTTTCTGGGCTGTGTTGGTTTCCTGGCTTTGATGGGTGTGGTGGGTGTGGAATAGACATCACAGATGCTGTGGCTTGAGGGGGGTCGTTGAGCCCAAAGTCTTCTACTTGTTGGCCCTTTTTCACTGAACCTTCTGAAAATCAGCTCCCTCCAAAGGGTTCTGAGTCCCTCGGTGGTCACCTGTGATTTCTGAGAATCCCTCAGTTGGGGGAGAACTTCTCCACCAAAGAGGTTTCCTCCAGTGGTTGCTCTGAGTGGGTGATCTGATCCGTGATGAATTCCTCAAGGTGGGATCTCCATCCTCTTGGAGAGGGTTTTGTCCATGATTTATGCCAGCTGTGGACAGTCCACAGCAGAGGATGTCCTTCCCTCTCACTGCTGTGCCATACCTAAAATATATCCAAAAAAACCTTCCTCGTGGTCCCAACCCCACCTTTGGCTTTCAGGCAGTGGGGACCCACCAGGAGACAGACCTGGGAGTTACTCCTGTCAGTGTGAGCACCTCCAGCAGGAGCAGCTTTCCAAGCAGCTGCAAAGCAATCTGTCTGCTGAAGGAGGAAGCTGTTTCTGAGCTCTGCAGGCTCCTCAGCCCCCCGCTCTCCCATCAGCCCGAGGTTTGAGCCCACTGGTTGTTGAATTCCAGGGCTGAGACAGCTCAAGAGCTCCTGTGAGCGCTTGGTGTCAGGGTCCTCTCTGCTGTGGTCAGCTTTGTCCTGGTGATGGGCAAAATTTGGATTCCCCCAAATCTCTTCTGCATTTTAGAAGCTCTAACCAAGTCCCTTGACCTCCCTGGAGAGGAGGTTTCAGCCCCTTCTTGCCCCCATCCCAGCGTCCTTGTCGGAGCTGTTGGCGTCTCTCGGTGCTGTGGAGCCCTTTGATCCGTGATGAATTCCTCAAGGTGGGATCTCCATCCTCCTGGAGAAGGGTTTGTCCATGATTTATGCCAGCTCTGGAGCAGGTAGCCATGCTGGGGGAAGTCAAGAGACTGCACATTTCAATTATTTAAAACACTTTAATTAATAAAGAGTCCTGGGGCTTGATGCCACAAACCCTTCCCTCCAAAGTGCTGTAGAAAGCTCTCCTAAGTGGTAGAGGAGTGATGGGATTGGGTCTGTTCTTCTGAAACATATTTCCTCGTCCAGATGCTGAACACCTCAGGGATAAATTTCCCCACACAAACCCTGTGGTCGACACCTTGTGGTCTTTTTTCCAGCCACCCCTTCATTTTAACAATTCTTTTATTTCATACTTTTCCTGCTGCTGCTGATGGCATCAGAGGCCTGGCCTTTGGTGGAAGCTTTATGAGGGAGGACAAACAACTCCCACCTTACCTGTCCTCTTATTCTGACCAGCAGCAAGTGCTTTTGGCCTTGTGCATGAATCACAACCTCACTGATGGACCTTTAGGTGCCAACACTTGTGGTTGCTTGGGTGGACAGTCCTGCTGCTGGCTGGGGAGGTCAGGCAGGAGACTTGCTCTTAAACAACTCTGGATCTAGAGAAGCAAAGATCAAATCCCACAAGGAGACCCGTGACACTGCTCAAATGAGTGTTGCTTTTGAAGCTGCTTTAATTCTTCCACCTCTGTGAAATCCTGGTGAATTTGGTTGGAAGTCTAAATACGGCAGCTGAGGATCTGTATTAATAGAAGCAGATTACTGGGGCTTAAAACTCATCCCTCCTTGAGGCCCTTCCTCCACACTGCTCTGCTCAAATCCATCCAGCAGGGTGGGGAGGAGGAGGAAAACTGCTTATATCTGCTATGATGGGCTCAGTTTAAATGGGATTTCAAGGTTTCTTCTCCAAGAAATGCCAAGGAAGTGAGTTGGGGCCCAGAGCTCTCTCTGAGAGGCTGACTCACTGTTCCCCGAGCTCCGAGTCACATCCCGGCACCGTGGGGAAAACTGGGAGGGGGTTTTGCAATCCACCTTCTCCCCTTGCTTTGCTCTTGGCTTTGGCCTTTGAGCAGGGCTGGTTTTCCTCCTCAGAGCCTGCCCTGTGCTTTAGGAGAGGAACTGGGGAGCTGGAAGAGTCACCTGAGAACCTGGTGCCCCTCCCCAGCTCCAGCCTGGTGCCCCTCATGTTGTATCTCTTCCAACACACGAGCTTTTCCTTTAGATGATGATGCTTTTTTTTTTAATTTTGGGGATTTTTTTTAATTACTGTGACTTCCACTTCACCTGTGCCCCCTCCCAAACCCTTCCACCCACCATTAACATTCACTTCTTCCTTTGCTCTCAGTCAGAAGTCTTGGGTTTCTTTGACTCGTCTCGCTGCTGGGATCCAGGAGACCCAGAAGACCCAGCTCGGTGTCCTCCCCTGCTACAAGAACCTGGCTTGGCTTCCTGCTGCTTCCCAGCCCTCAGGGCACAGCAGGTCCAGCAGAGTTTCCAGGAGAGGGGGAACGCTTATCCCTCCTCTGTGGTGGAGGAGAAGGGACCCAGGGCTCAGCAGCATCCCCTGGCTCCTTTGAATCGTGGAATCACAGGATCCATTGGGTTGGAAAAGACCTCTGAGATCATCGACTCCAACCCTTGATCCAGCTCCAGTCCCTTCCCCAGCCTCGTTGCTCCTCTCTGCTGCTGTAAGGATGGCCAGGCTGGGACTGCCCTTGGAGCACGTTGAGTTTGAAGGTTGAAGACATCATGGCAGGAGGGAAATGTTCTGTTGGTCACCTGGGTTGGTTTTATCAGCTCTGCAAAAACCAATCATTTCCTGTCTCTTCCATTTTGGAATCAGCAACCACTCCGACTGCAGGTGGGCTTGGCTGACACCTGACACCTTCCAGACAGGAGAAGCTTCCAGCTGGGGATGTCTCTGCCCACCAGGGAATGAATTGAATGGCAGCTTTTAACTAAGAGGGGGGGTTTCCAGTCGCTGTCGGCACCTCTGTCCCACCAGCAGCTTTGACCTGCTTCACAGGTGACACCAGGGGGTGTGGTGGGACCCTGGCACAGGGTGGGCACAGAAGCTGTGGCTGCCCCATCCCTGGGAGGGTCCCAGGCCAGGTTGGATGGGGCTTGGAGCACCCTGGGCTGGTGGGGGGTGTCCCTGCCCGTGGCAGGGGTGGGATTGGATGGGCTTTGAGGTCTCTTCCAACCCAAACCATCCCATGTTCCTATGGCTGTGGAACCAGTGCCCTGACCCCAAGTGCTGTGTGGGGTGTGGGCTGTGCACCCCACTTGCACTCCAGGATAATCCAAAGCCTCGTCTGCTGCCAAGTGCCGTGTGTGGGACTGACAATGTTTGTGGTGTTCACTGAGAAAGCACAAATTTATGGACCTTCCCACCATGTGGCCTCCTGGAGGATGGTTTGGGGATTGTTGAACATCAGAAGACCCTGCTCCAGGTCCTGGTCCTGCTTGGAAACCCTCCTGTTTCGTTCTGACATGTTTCTCTAGTTTCATTCTGTAGGTGTTTGGGGAAGAGGAGACGAGGAATGCAGGGATTATTTGCTTGATTGTTGGGAAGGAAACCTGCAAGTTCAGCACCCAAAAACTCAGGTAAGCACCGAGGGAAAATTCCTGTTATTGCTACTGTGCTCTTGTGGCAAAGGGAAAGAAGTCCCAGCTCAGGGGAGTGGCAAGATGGGAACATTGGCAGAATTCAAAACCCTGCATGGCTTTGTTTTTCAAAAAAAAAATATTATTTTCTTTTAATTTAGTTGCCCATCTCTACCCACAACATCCAGGTAAACACTCACTTTGAGCCTGAAGATGGCAGAGCTGTCATCACCACCGTCCTCTCCTTTGTGATCATCATCTTCTGCTGCTGCTTCTTCATCATCATCAACCTGTGTGGGACATGAACCTCCTTCCTAAATGCAGCTGTGGCAGCAGCCTCATGGACAGCTATGCCCTGCAGCCAAAGGAGGAGCCTGGGATTCCTTCCCTCTTGGAATGACTCCTTCCCTCCCCACCCCTGCTCTGCCATCCAGGATGGTTTCTATGGAAGTCAGAAGACCTGAGCTTTGATTCCAAGCTCAGTCAGCAGCAGCAGCCTGACCTTAAGGCTCTGCTGGCAGGAGGTGGTGCCCTGGGTGGGTGTCAGTTCTGCAGGCACTGCCCCACCTGGGGATGGAGCTGGGGATGGAACTGGGGTTGGGGATGGAGCTGGGGATGGGGATGGAGATGGAGCTCGGGATGGAGATGGGGATGGGGATGGAGATGGAGCTGGGGATGGAGATGGAGCTGGGGATGGGTATGGAGCTGGGGATGNCGCAGAGCCACCCTCCTCAAAGCCCCCCCCCACGGCACGAGCCGAACAGAACATTTTCTCCCCCTGTAGAGATTCAATTTTTATTTAATTATTTATTTTTAAATTAACACTCACATCATTAAAAAAAAAAACCAAACCCAAAACCAAACGCATTTTGAGACAAAAAGTTCTGGCGAGCAGCTGCTGCGAGATCCCCGAGCGCTCGGCGTGGGCACCGGGCGATATTCTCGGGGCTCTGGCGTTCTGTGCCTGTGCCTATTAATAATCCCCCGGCGTGAGTCAGAGGGAGCCGGAGGAGCTGCAGCCCAGAATAGCAGCTCTGCCCTTCTTTACGCTGCTGTAATGCCAATGCAGGGAGGGTTGACATCATTTCCCGGCGCTGCTCCGGGCACGGGGCACGGGGAATGAACGTGGAGAGCCACGAGCCGCGTTATGTAAAGCGGCACTCGGTGGAAGTGCCTTTACCTGCGCGGCTTTTGGGTCTGCTTTGGGGTTTCCCCCGCCCTGTTTTGTGGAATAAAACCCCTCTAACCCAGTGAGGTACTAGAGAGCTCCGTTTATCCCCGGCCCGGGCGCAGGGGGGATCGCTCCTCCAAAAACATGCGCCCCTGGTTGGGTTAACAAAGGGTTTCTATGCAACTAAGTGATACATCTTCATTTGTCTTTGATGCATAAACATGATTTCCTTGGAGAAGGCGGGGTTATTATAATGAGCCTCAGGAACTGATTCCCATTCTCTCCGCCCCGTGCTGCTGCTCCTTGCCCGTGCGCTGTTCCTCCTGGGAATTCAGGGCGGGGGTCCCTGGGGGTCTTTAGGGATGAAGTAAAGCATCTTCCTCCTGTGAACTTCTTACCTTTTGCTCAAAACTGGTCCAAACCAGTCTTGTTGGCAACTGTAACTGGTCTGATTGGACTTACCTTGTTCTTTTGACATGTTTTCTGATTTATCCTCGGGTATCCTGGCTGTTTTAATTGTCCAAGAAGCTTTGGGCCTCTTGGCGTGGCCCTTTCAAGGACACTGTGTGAGCTTGGCTGCAGTGAATTTCATACTACTGAGCAAATTCTATGATAAGTATAAAAGCACAGAAAATAAGCATCATCATGAGCCCTGGGTGAATAAGCATAAACAAAATAGTCCAGCACCGAGGGCAGAGAAATGCTGGGGCTTTGAAGGATGGAACTGGTTTTCTGGATTTTTTTTTTTGCCTCACTCTCTGCCCTGCACTGCTGCCAGGTCTGCCCTGGTGTGGCATCCCCAGGGTGGTCTTCCTGCTCCCCAAAGACCCACCGGGTGGGTACCAGGGAGCACCACACGGGGTTGTTGGTGCCAACCTAAACGCCCCTGCAGAGGGACCAGCCCTGGTGCTGAGCCCTCAGACTGTGCTCTCCACCTAAAGCTTCATGAAGATGAATTCAGCTGTGCTGGGGCTTCATAGCTTGGGTGAACTTTCTCGGCCCAGAAGGGTTTTGTAGTCCCTGTTCCAGCTGGAAATATTAATGAGCATTACCTTTTAATGTGGCACTCTGGAAGAAAATGGGACTCCTGCCACCAGCAGCTTTCGGCTGAGCTGAAAGAGGGATGAGCTGAAGGAAGGGAGGAGCAGCAGCTGGGGATGAATTTTGGTCAGAGCCATTCAGGTCCTTCAGGTGACCCAACTAGAAAATGGAAATGTGGAGATGGAGTCCATGGAATAAATTAATAAATATCATTTTACCAGGAGGGGTGATGACCTGGTACCAACCATGCCTCCCTTACCTTCAGGCATCCCTTCAGTGTCCCAGAGGAGTGTCAGGAACCTGTTTAGACCCAGAAATAAATACCTAAATAGTCCTGATTTCTTGTTAGGAAAGAAATAGGGGCAGGGCAACCCCAGCTGTTCCCTTGTGTTGTGTTTCTGCCCTTTCATCTTCAGTAGGAGGGGAACTCCCTGTTTCAAACAGCACCTGGGAGTCCCACCTGGCAAGGTGGCAGAGATGGACATGGAAAAACCAAACCCTGAGAACTGCACTGATTTCTCAAAGTTCCTTGAGGTTCATAAAGGTCCATCAGTGAGGTTGTGATTCATGCACAAGGCCAAAAGCAGTTTGCTGAGGGTTTGCTCCAGGATTTCTCCAGTTACCCCAGCAGAGACAAGAGGCAGTTTTGCTTGTAGGGGCAGGACTCACAGGTGTCCCTTGGAGGGATGGAGGAGGCAGAAGGGGCCTTTGCTCCCAAATCCTCCAGTCTCTGAGCTCCTCCTGATGTTCCCCTGACAGTGGGTTGGAAAAAAGTAGCACTTCATTAGCAAGGCTGGTAATGGTTTCTACTTAATACAGTAAACATGGCTCAGCACTTGAACCAGGACTTGAATTTAGGGCTCCTGCATCTTAATCCTGATTTGCTTAATCCTGAGTTATCCTAATTAATTTTCTTAATCCTAATTTCCGTGGAGGAGCAGCTCATGGGAGCAGAGGATGATGGAGCATGTCCCTCCAGGACTTCCCCATCAGGCTCAACAGGGACCTGGGGCTTTTCTTTTCAGTTCTAATGAAAACAGGAGCAGTAGTTTGGCTTTAAAAAAACAAAATTATTATGCCCAGCTCATAAAGAGAGGTCGAAATAGTACAATTAGCTCAGATTGCTGAGAGCTTTTCCAGTCCACTTTCAATTTTGGGCTGGAAAGGTGGTTTTCTAACAAAGGGTTTGGCCATGGAGGCTTCTCCATGGAGCTGTGGGAATATTGGTGTGACTAAATATCACAGCAAGCAGCAATTCAGGAAGGAGCATCAGTTCAGCACAGCTTGACCAGAATATTTACATTTTATTAAATCTTTACAATCAGCAGTTATAATCAAGTACACAATTATGTACATGGATTATGTACATTTTAGCCCAGACTTTTACATCACAGTACATAGTTGCCCTTAGAAATATTGTATACACTTATCACCAGAGAGTAAAACCCAACAACAGTGTTACAGCACCTGTTTTTAGACATCTTTCATAAGAAAATATACGGCTGTAAATTGGGCTGGCTAAAAAAAAAAAAAAAACCAACAAAAAAACCCAAACCAAAATCTTATAAAATCTGAACATACAACATTTCATTCACAGAATGGTTGGTTTTCTATGTTCTGACTGATGCCTGTTGCATAAGATGTCCTGTTTTTAACCTCTCAACACACACTTATTGGTGCCTACTCAGGTACACTGGCAGGAGGAGAAGAACCAAAGCTGGGCTCATTCTGAAACTTCATTAAGAAACAACAAATGTAAACAATTAAGATTCCTTTAAAATCAAATGAGAAATTAATTGGCTGGTCTGAATTACATGGCATGGAATAAGTGCTAGTTCCAGCTGTGATTCCTGAACTCTTTAGTGTTCAATACCATCCAAGTGTACAGTGTATTCAGGATTATTGATCAGTGATGCACAAACAACATTCCAGGTGAGGGGAGCAGATCCTAAAGATTGGGGAAGAACACTTGCTCCCCTCTTCAAAAGGTTTTGTGGTTTGGTTCTTTTTTTTTGATTAATACATTCTTTCTGCTTTTGAAGATGACAGTAACAGAAAACTGAATTCTTTCCAGGATGATATGAACAGGTTAAACTAAAGCCTATGTCCTCATAAGGAAAATACAAAGTGAAAATAACCTGAATAAAACCCTTGCCAATTTAATCCTCTTTCCCAAAAGGTCAACCTCACCTGATGCAGTTCTGTAAACAAAGCTATGGCTCTCGTGATGGTTTCACAGGGAAGGTAGAACTAACTGAAGCAAGACAAACACCAACCCAACAGGAAGGAGGCAACAGTTCTCTGAGGTAGGTCACCACCAAAATGCTGCATCAAATCCATCCAGAGTTCTGGGATCACTCCAAATCCCTCTAAAGGAAATGTCTGCTGCTGTAGCAAGAGGTTTGGAGAAAGCAGTTAAATAAAAATGAGCTGGTGATGGCAAGGAAAGTTAGTATTTTCATTAACTTTGACATCTACACCTAAACCTGCAAGTAAAAAAATAAAACCTTGAGCTGCTGTTATTGACAGTAATGACCAGAGGCCTCTAAGATATAAAAATAACTCTTGTCACCAAACAGCTCCCAAGGAGGAGGAGGATGTCCATGGGAACAAAACTGCTCCTCTGTGGCACTGACAGATCAAAGGAATCATCCCAGGGAAGACGTTTGATCTGCACCTGATGGGTTTGATCCTGGTCAGGCCCCTTGGAGCCCGGGCACTTGCAGGGCTCCAGGGAACCAAGGACACTTACAAGGCTCCCAAGGTCAAATGCTTCACATGAAGAGACTCGTGGAACTAAAACCAGAAATAAAAACATTCCCAACTGAAAATCCCCAGCTGCTTCCAAGCCCTACTCGCCACTCCAAACCTCCAGACTGTTCTTTGTGCAAAGGAATTAGAACTACGTTGAAAATTTCAAAGGACACTTATTCACTCTTCCTCCTCACTTCCCTCCTACCCTAGAGATCTGAAGTTATGGATGATACTTGGATGGACCGCCATGCTCTCCAAAGGTGCCTGTGCATTTTGAGGCTCTTGAAAGCAAGTGTGGCTTGGCTGCATGGATGCAACATTGCCTGGGATTGCTCTGCTCACTGTACAGGAGTATAAACACAGACAGTATGGCTGTGCTAATTAACAGTTGCATATTCAGCACATAGAATTTCACCAGCTAAATCAAAGGTGCAGTTCACAGAACGGGGCTTACTTTTCCATTTATTCCATTGTCACAACAAATAGAACCCTTCACTTTCAGCCTGGTGCAGCATATAGGCAGTGTTCATTTAGTCTTCAATACAAAACAACTCCTGAAACCACAATTCACTAAAAGCAGTTTATAGAAATCGACTTCATCAGTTTTTGGCAGTTTCTTTGGACACAGTCAAAATGTCTCTACGTTGTTTCAACTTCCAAACCAGGACTCCCACTCACCTCTACCCAACTCCAGAGCCCTGAGTGTCACACCCCTGGGCCCTGAAAAGTCAACAGCCACAACTGTTGCACTCCCCTCCAGGCACTGGCCTCCCTGCCTGAAATATCCCATACAGAAGTTGCATATAAAAAGGAGGACCACAAAGTCAAACTGGTAGAAAAGGGAAGGGTTTGTTACAGCTGATGGAGCTCTGCACCCTTTGTGTTTTAATTCCATACCAAAGGGTAGAGTTGAGCTTTTCAACCTGGGAGGCCAAAGGGAATACCTGGGACATTCAACACCTGCCTTGTCCACTGGACCTCAACCTTTCCCCCACGTTTTCCTGGTGGACTCCAGGGTTGGCTGAGCATCCCTGTTGGAACCTGCTCTCACCCTGCCTTTGGTCTGGACAATTCCTCCAGCTGGAAGCAGAGCAGGAGGGAAAAAAACTCTCCCATGGCTCGTGGTGGTTCCTCATGGTAGGAGGTGGAAGGGGTGATGAGCAGCACTGCTGGGCCCGAGGATGATATGTCAGGACAAAGTCAAACTGCTTCCAGTCTCTGCCTTAGAGACACAACCTCTGGGAACAACCTCAGCTGCTGCTCTGACAAAGGATTTCAGGCTCAGGAGGGGTCAAGTGAAACCACCCCTTCTCTCCAGCAGAGCAGGGGTGACCTTCCAAGTGCTCCCCTGGATAACCATTCGTGGTTTGTGAGCACACTGTGCTCAGCTCCTGCCTCCCAGAGCCCAGGGGAGCCTGGAAGGCATGAGTTGGGCTCCTTCCCTCCCTGGGTTCCTCCAGCAGCAGCTGTGGGGCCACACAGAGGCTTTGATTGCACGTTCCCCTTTTGGACCAGGACAAATTAAGAACAATACAGAGAGCACGTGTGGGACTTCTGTGCTGCTCCCCAGGGGCCACCTGGATGCTCACCACAATACTGAGTGTGTTGTCTTGGATAGCAGGGCCTCCTCACTTCTACCCAAAGAGGTCTCCACTTGTTTATTAACAAATAAGTTATTACTACAAGTCATAGCTCGTCCTTTTCCATCATTTCAAATGCTTCTATATCTTCATTCCAGTCTGCTAATATGGATTCCATGGGTTGGACCTTATTATCCCAGTCAGCTTTGGAACTGGACTCTGTCTCAGTCTTTTGTTCCTGAGGCTGGTTATCCCCTGATGGACATGCTGGCTCTGGAGCACTGGTTCCAGGGACACAGGAATCCTGATTTGCAGTGGGAACACTGGCACTTTCTGCCTCAGCAGGAGATAAAGACCCAGGGGCAGCGACAGCGGAGCTCTCTGCTCCTCCTTCGGGCTCCTCGCTGGCTGCCCCAACATCCTGAGATCCTGAAGCAGCTTCCTCTGAATTCTGTTTATGTGAATCATTTTCAGATAATTTCTGGTCCATATTCTCCATTTCCAAGTCTTTGAGAGGGAAGGGGAAAAAAAAAAGTTAAAATGACTGTAGGAATGCAGCATTTTATGATGTATTTCAAAAGCAAGGCCACTTCCCTTGGCCTTACTTCTTCATGAAAGAGCAGACTTTCCAGCGATATGAAAATTAAATGTTACTAAGGAACATACTTTTACAAAGAGAGGGAAGACTTTCAAGCACATTTTAAATGAGGGCAAACGAACCAGTGAGGCTCATTTTGGTTCCTCAAACTTCAGGAGTGACTCGTGGGTCAGTGCCAGTTACCCTCCTTCAGTCTTAACCAACACCCACTGTGTGCACTGAACTTCAGTACTGGATTTCAGAGCACTCCCAGATCCACCAGGATCCCACATCTCAGCAAGAGTTGGGCAGTTTGACAAGTGCACTGAACTGTGAATTTAAGAGGCTGAGCCTCCCTCATCACACCCCACTCAAGGCAACCAACACACATATCCCCACCCAGTCCCAGTTTAGCCCTCCACCAGCTGCCCAGTTTAACCATGCAGATTCCCCTGCAGGTTGATCTTAATGACCAGAAAACAGGCCACCGGTATTTCAGGACTTGTAAGGAACTGAACTGCACATGCCACTTTTGCCATGGGGATACTTACTGCTATCAATAATGTAGTTTGGAATCATTTTACCTTTAAAGATTGTTGCTGGGATTCCAAAGGGAAGCACGAGGAGGGGGGGGGAAGAAGCAGATATGGATTACAAAGTCTCAAAGGCAGAGCTATCTTGTGGTGAGCATTTTGGCAGAGCACTTAAGCACAGTTACAAACAGGAGGGATTGGTAAACTGGGAAGAACCAACACTAGATTTTGGCATAACACCTTTGCAAATGTGCAGAAGAGAAATGCTGTCACTGGTTTCTACAGATACTTGTCCTTACCTACTCTGCTTGGACACAGTAGTGCCATGAGGAATGCTTACAAGAGGGAAAATCTCCATTTTGCTGCCACATTCAAACATTTCAACTGGGAATGTATTAGCTTGCAGTTTTCTTCTATTACCCAAAAACATCTGAGGTCAGCAGCCTGATTCCCATGATGATCACTTCTCCTTAGATAGGCAAAACAATTCCAACACTTCCCTCTCTCCTTCTGGGTCCCAGGAATGTCACTGGGGAGTTTTGGTGAGGCACTGGAAACACTCACACTGCTCCTGCTGCTGCTTCAAAGCAGAAGGTGACAAAAAGAGCCCAAAAGGACTCCCAGGGGCTGCCTTTTTCTCCTCCAAGTGGCAGCACTTCTGGATGTCAACTTCTGGGGGGGGGGGGTCGGGGAGTGGATGATGAGACACCTCATGGCTTTCTTAATACAGAACTCATCCCCCTTCCAAAGTGGAAGCTCTGACACCCTTGGGCAGCAGCAACAGCAGCAAATAATGCTGCACATTTTGCAGGGCACAAAAGGAATTCCTCCAACTCACCTCTGTCTTTGGCCTTGTCAGACAGGAGCACCTCCACAGCCTCGTACTCCCTGATGGCATCCAGGATGATGCTCCCTTCTTTGTTGAAGAGGAAGAGCATGGGAATTGTGATGTCATCTGTGTTCTTGCCATCCCCAGCCATTTGGAAGAGAGGGGCAGTGTCGCTGCTGCTGCCCTCGTTGTCATCTGGCCAGGGGCACACAAAGGAAAGGCAAAGTGAGACAAAGCTGCAGTTCCAGATTTGGAGCCTCCTTCTACCTGCCCAGAGGGTCCCAGGCACAACATTCATGCTGAGAAACAAAACCCCAAGACCGCGTACTTGCTTTCCTTCCCAGCTTTCATTTGTATCCCCATTTTCCCTCAGCAGTCAGCACTGACAGCGCTCTGTGATCCTTCAAATAACAACTTGCAATCTGCAAAACCAGTGACAATCCCCCATCCCAATTGGTTTTGCTCCACTTTCTGCACAGAGCCAACCCCAAAACATCTCATCTTCCGAAGCACACCTTCTGTGCTGGAGTACTGGCACCTCAGCTTCACAGCTCATCAGTTTGCCTGTATCTCCAAACCTCTACCATTAGGTTAAACTGACAGAAATGAAGACCTCAGAGTTTTATTTATCAATGACAATGCCTCTACCATTAGGTTAAACTGCCAGAAATGGAGATCTTAAGAGTTTTATTTACCAATGACAATGCCTCCTATGGCTCCAGCTCTCTGAATGTTCCGTGCTTTTTCAGCAAACATGCACTGGCCTCTCTGCATCAGAGCAATCTTCTCTTTCACTGCCTCCGGATTAGTGATCTCTGAGCACCCATTATATGGCTTAATGGTTGCAACAAATCCTCTTGTCTGTTTAGAAAAAAACAAAACAAAACAAAACTAGACAATTAGAGCAGTAGGTTTAAGCTTGTAGAAGATTCCTAAATATTTCTGTCTCTTCAGTTCACCTAATGCATTTAGTGTTGTCTATAACCTGAAACTAGAGTTCCAAGCTTGAGTGAAACCCTAATTCTCATACTTTTGTCTGCACCTGTGAAGTCTCCTCTCTGGACATTTCTGTGAACTGAGAGTCTGCTCCTCTTTGGAGCTGTAAATTGCCCAAGTTTTCAGGTTTTCCTACTGCTTCCAAAAAGGAACACTGCCTCTGTGGTATTTTCTTCTTCCACCTAGAAACATCTTTTCAGGAGAGCTTGCACAAGAACAGCTTATTTGAGCTCTAAAAGGGCTGTTGCAACTCCTGGCTGACACGGGAGGAAAACCTTCCCTTAAATCAACATCTCTTTAGCCATGCACTGCAGGTTGGATAATTTTATTTCAAAAATCATCCCCTGCATGCATTTGAAACCCTAAGCTATGACTGAGAAACTCGGGGGCAGAGCACACTCATCTAAAATGCCTGTCACTGCTGGGCACTGTCATTTTAACAACTGTAATTAATTGATCACCCTCTACCTGGCTGTCCTGAAACACTCCCAGTACCATAAAATTGAGGCTTATGCAATAAGGAAAGCAACAGATCTCACACACATCTCCCATACCCCTTCTTTGTGTTTGGATAAGTCCATCCCAAACTGAGCTGGCCCAGCAGTCAAGACCACCCTGCCAAAGAAGGGATGGGAGACAATCTGAACAGCACGGGGAGGCAGCTGCTGCTCCTTCTGCTGCTGACTGGAGAGCTCAATCATCTCCTGCATGAACCTTAAGCCATCCTCAGCATCCAGGGAACTTGCTGCCTGGGGAGCAAAGAAGCAATCATCAGTTTTTATTTTAAACCTTTGAGAAACTCGGGGAGGGGGGGGGAAAGAAACTGAAGTTATGGTTGCTTGCACCACTGCTACAAAGGTGCTCAGATAAAGAGAGGATGTTTGCTGCCACTCATTCATCATTTCAAGTAAGGTTTACCACCTGAACCCCCCACAGAAGGCCGAAAATATACAAATACATAGTCCACCTAAAGAGCTGGAACACTGATCTCACACTGAAACAGAGTTTTCAGAGAAGATGTGTCAGCTACAGCACTTTAACATGAAATTCCTCCATCTGGTTTAACACAAGCTTAGGGAAAAGTCTTGCTGAGATAAAATATTAACAAGCACCAGCCTGCTAAATATAGCTGCATATCCAGCTCATGGATGTGAGCATGGTTGCTCCTCCTCAAGCTCCAAGTGTCAAGTACCATTGCTAGTAGGATTTGGCTGAAATTTTTAGACCAAAATCAGCTGTCAGGCCTTACCTGCACTGCATGCTGCACTAATTGCACTCGTCCATCTTTCAGATGGATCAAACTGACTCCCATCTTCTTCAGTATCTCCAAGTGCTCAGGATTGCTGGCCATGAAATCTCTGGCTCTCAATGGTGGTTTTGGTCCACTTCCCAAACTCTCTTCTCTGCCAAAAGAGATCACAGCTTTAAAAATGAGGTTATTCTTGAAACAGAACTCTCATGTTATTCCTACACCCCAAGATTAGAACTCTCCGGAATAACACTTCAGCAAAATTATCAATCAAGCCGTCTTTTTGAAAAAGTTATCAATAATTTTATAGTGCAAAAAACCCCCCCACAATATTGATAACAAAACTGCCACATGCTCTGTTTCATTTCTAAGTAGTCTGCACTATTGTAAGACTAAAAACCAGTTTTCCTCATGCAGTTGCTACTCAGTTTTACTCCCCTAGTGTAAAAACCGAGGAGGTGGTCAGAAAGATAAACCTCCTCAGCTTTACCACTGTCCTAAATTCCTCAGAAGAGGTGCAATTACACATGCACCAAGAGCTGCAGAACTGCTCAAGAGGCTACAGAAATTAATTTTACAAACCAGAGAGACCTGCTTCCTGTCACACTCCAAGTGGGAATTGCAACCCAGGTCTGTGGCTCATTAAGCTCCTTTAGCTCTGAAAGATTTGCTGATTCCTGCTGGAAGGGAACTGAGCCTTGATGATGGCAGAGGAAACAGCTGATTTTTCCTGTGCCTAGGAATCCATTCCCAAAGGACTGCAAGCTTCAGGACACCTCCTACCTCCCCTCTGCATGCCCACCAGAGCCTCCTGCAGTCCCTCCTGTGCCAACAGGACAGGAAGCATTGATCTTACACTCTGGAAATGCCCCGAGGACAGCTCTTGTCCACCACGTTCTTCAGAGGCTCCCGAATGCTCTGAGCGAACATGGGGTCGTTTGGGAAAAGGATCTGGGTGTTGGGACAGGTCCAGTCAAAGTTGCTGTCATCCAGCTCGGTGTATTCTGTGGTCTGAAAGCAAAGAGACACATTAAGAAAATGCAGGTTGTGGTTTTGTACCTATTTATTTCTATGTTTTTGAAATCAACAGGTTAAGCTCAATTCAAGTGGTGTGTGCTCAGGACATGCAGCAGCTGAGTGCAGCGAAGGGCAACCAGAGCACTACAACCCCTTTCTAGGGACACATAAATACAATACCAATTCTAATTTGTAATTTATAGACAGTTTCTGGATTTTTTTATTTTGTAGAAACAGCCAATCCTCTGTTGGCAGACTGTACTTCTCAAGCCTGCTCATAACACTGTGCTGGACAACTCAAGGGAGTCGTCGCGATTTCCTCTGGTACTGCCTTTACACCAGCTGCAGGTCTGGGGTCACTGTTGCTTTGTGTTACCAAAAACGTCCCATCTTCTCCCAGGAACAAAAGATTCTCATCCTCAGGAGCCACAGAGGTTTGTAAGTCTGGAGCTGGATATAATTCCAAACCCTTTCCTATCTCCAGGAAAGCTGCCCAAGGGGACATGCGCACCAATGGCTGGTTTGTGACACGTGAAGGCACACAGAAGGTGCCTGGTGGTGCTTTGGAGGCAGATTTAGCCTCTCTGGTAAAGTAACCAGCAAGATCATTTCCTCACCCAGAAAAATAAATGTAGTTATTTGAAAAAAAAAAAAAAGAACCAAAATACCCCTCTTACTTGCAACATATTAGCTAATTAAAAATCAAGTATTTAAAGGCTCCCTAGAACCCAAGAGCTAAAGGGTTTAACAGGAAGAGTAAGACATGACCTTTCCTGTTTATGGGAACAAACACAAACAGGATGTTGGGTGGATACTACCAACCATCTCATGGAGAGTTTGTGTCAACAGCACTGTGTTTATGTTCAGAATAATGTACACATTCCATTTGTTCAGATGAAATTCCAGCAAAGAGTAACACCCCCGATGTCACAGCTTTTTAGCCATTTGACACCGTTTTCAATGGATTTCTCTTACTTGCATTATGTCCATTAACAACTGATTTAAAGTGCTTAAGGAAACTGTATTTGAATAATTTACCTTCTTTACTGGCCTTTTATTACCATTTGTGGTTCTCAGTGCGACCAGCATGTCACACAGCACCAGCTGTGGGAACCCTGCCTGTCCCCAAAATATCAAATCCTCCTACTGGGAACAAAAGTGATATAAAAATTCTTTTTCAGACCTTTCAGAAAACTTCTTGCCTAGTTGAAAAAAACAGCCTCCAGCTGCAAAACTCAAAAGCAAATAAATTCTCAGGGAAACAACATTTCAGAGGGGGTGTGGGATCTCCACCTTAGAGGAACAGTCACAGAAACATCATTCAGCCTCTTATGACTGGCACTGGTCATATGGTGAAATATTGCACATAAAACGTGTTCAGACTGGTGCATTGTTCAAATTAGGGTATTGCCTGATTTTCCTTTCCTTTGCCCTCAAAAAAAAAAAAAAAAAGGAACTGATTCAAAGCAGCACCAAGTGATTTAGATTTGAGTGTTACATACTGTATTTTTTCTGGAGATGGTTTGGTTTGTAGTGGAGAGCCAAAGTGGCAACAGATGAGCTTCTGTGGTGAAGATATAATCTTCAATGTCAAAGATCATGTCTTCTTTGTCAGCAAACAGCAGGTAAAGATATTTAAACATCTCTGCCAGAAAGAAGGAGTCCATTCTATGGGAAAAAAAGTGCATGTCCTTTAGGGATATCTCCTTATTTCTGAAACATCAGTAAAATAAATTCTCCTATTGCTCCATCTCTAAAGACTCATGACTGCTGATGCTGCACTTCATTCCATTAGCACTTGGAAGAAACTCTGTTTGGAGGGAAATGATTCAACATGTTCAGTACAAAACAGCATTATAGAAAAAACAAATCTCCTTAAAAACTTAAGAGATTTGAGGTGTATTTTGTTGGAAAGTCGTTTATCTGAGACAAGGAAACATTATTAAACAAAAAATATTCTTATGCAACAAACTATAGAACTACTGAAACAGTTCACAGACTATGACAAATGGGTAACCTAAGGTTTGGTTATCAAACTGAAGGCAGACAGCTGCTCCAAAGTCAATTAAATCAATGATATAAAGGGGATAATTTGACTTTTTCTGTATCTTTGTCTGAAGGAGAGAATGGTGGAAGCTTTTACCTGTCCTCATGACTCCCTGTACGAACATCCTTCATGGCAGCAAAGCCACAGGGAACTCTGGCATACTTGTTCAGGTTTTCTATGAGTGTTTTCCCCACTTCCAGGTAGTAAGGGTCCCCAGTAGCCTGCACAAGAAAAACCAACAAAAGGATGCAGATTAAGCACAGAGGGCCACTTCCACTCCCAGTACAGTGAGTACTCTCTTCTCTGGGAAGCACAAATGGCTTTTGTTCTTAGTCTCAAAGATCTCTTTGAAAATGCTCAGCAACACCTAAACATCTTCAAAGAGGTGGTTCTCTGTCACTCAGATATAAACCAAAACTCCTTGGAAAAGTTTTGATAATCAAAGACTTTCATCCTGGTTCTCTACAGAACTGGTTCCAGGAGATGAAATAAGCTGGATATGCTGCTCAGTTCTAGACTGAAATAAAACAGCAAGAAATTCCAGGTACTGGACAAAGTGACCAAAGGTCCAAGGAATGACTGTGACTGTACCTTATACAAGAAGTAAGTGCTTTCAGCAAATTCAGGCCTGAGAGGATGCTGAGCCCAGTGAACTCTGAAATCTGTTGTGAACGCCTGAGGATGCAAAAGGATGACAAAGGTAAATGCAAGAATGAAAAGCAAATTATTCTGAGTCCTGTATTAGCTGTGTAACCAACCAAGCTTTGATAAGTACCAGTTTTGCAAACATTCCTAGCACCTGACAGCACTACACTGAAGTGGCATTTCAAACTGACAGATGGTTAAACAGTTGTTTCTAAATTAATACCACAGACCACAAGTCAGGTATCCAAAACTCTCCCAGCCACTGTATTCTCTCAGTATGCACTGGGAAGAGCCACTTCTTGTCATATATTCACTACTTCATAAAAAAAAGGTTTAAACTATGTCTTTTCTCAAGGGATGATCTATTGGCTTAAATACAACTGACTAACCTTTAAAACTTTTCCCCATAAGGACAAAACACAAAAAAAGCAACCCAAAAACCCCATAAGGAGCCAAATCATACAATTTTAATAGCATTCAACCCCAACTCATTCTAGTGCTTAGAGAGCATTCTCTGGTCTCAGTAACCACATAAAGTGAATGTGATGTTAATTAAGATGCTCTCCAGCAGAAATAAGCTTACACCAGAGCAAAGACAAAATTAATCCTGGAGTCAGAAGCCTTCTCCTCTATTCTGGGTCATCACAGCTTAAAGACACACTTCAGCAGGTAAACAAGCTTGTCTGTGCAGAATTCACTTGCTCAAAGACTTGCAGCAGCTGCACTAAGTTTGTGTACTGACTTTCAAGGACACCGTGCAAAATTTCAGAACATTCTCTCAGCATCATTCAGTCTTTAGGTTCTCTCCTTGAGTTAGTAAAGATGACTGCGATCTTTGGCATTAACACTATTACCTTACTAAGCAGCCACTAGTGCATGTGATAATCCAAGCTTTGCATATTGAAATGAGTCAAGGTCGATTTTGAAAGAGTGAGGTATGAAGTCTAAGCAAGTGTTAATGGCAGCAGCTTCCCATTATTGTGTTAATTACAGCATTGTGTTAATTACAGCATAACTGAAGGGGAAATATTTCACATGCACAGATCAGCTGTCACACCTGCAGAACTGCAAAGCACATTAGAACGCTGTGGAAATGAGTCTTTGATTTTAGGAACACAGATACCTACTGGGTTTTCAAATGGGGATCTGAGACTGCTCAGATTGAGCTAAAAAGCAGTTTGCACAAACAGAAAACTAGTCTTACCTCTGGAAGGAAGTTATGCTTTTTTATCACCTGATAGAGCATCTCGTGAGTTTCAATTGCAGGTCTAATATCGCCCTTCAGTACCTAAAATTAAGTAATAAAGTTAACACCAGGTCACCAAGCACAGGAATAACAGCCCAAGTTAAGCACATTCAGGGTGGAAAGCTCCACACCAATCACTACATACTGCAATTATTACTCCCTTTCAGTGGAAGTGCCAGATTCCATAAGAGCTTTTTCAGCAAAGATTATTGCCTATGGAGAACAAAGATCTCTGTCATTCACAGAGCCCTGGGGTGGAAATGTGATTTAGTTTGTTTTAAAGATGTAAAAAAAAAAAAAAAGAAAAAGAAAAACCAAACTAGAAAATTTGTCACTAGACTACTGAAAAGGCAGCTTCACTTGAGTGTTTTCATGACTAGGAGAAGGAAGGACATTATATGGAGATACTTTTCTTGATACTCAACATGGACAGCAAAGCATCACAGCAATGAAGCGACAGGAGGAGTACAGAAATCATGGAATCGTCGAAAGGTTTGGGTTGGAAGGGACCTCAAAGCCCATCCAGTGCCACCCCTGCCATGGGCAGGGACACCTTCCACCAGCCCAGGGTGCTCCAAGCCCCATCCAGCCTGGCCTGGGACACTTCCAGGGATCCTCACTCAGTATTTCTGAAAATCAAATTACTAAGCTTGACCTGAACATGAAGTCATGAAAACCATGGGGCTTTAGGCCTCACCTGCAATCCAGGGAAGAAAGCCAGCAAAGAATCCATCCAGGTCCTAGCATTGAGCATTGGCTTGTGAATATGAACATCCAGAAGAAGGGGTGGTTGGCTGATGTACCTCATTATGGCATCATAGTGCTGCCAAAACAAAGGAAAACAAGATGGGTATTGGTAATGTAGTTCCCAAAACACACAGATCACCAGAGTGGCATTTTATTGCAGTGGAAAAACCAGTAGTGCATTCCCAATCCCCAGTACATTTGGCAACGCCAGGAGGTTCCAGTTTTGCAAACTAAAGAGAAGGAAATGTACTGAAAATCTCCATGGTATTACACATGCAAAACTGAGCACATCTCCCAAGAAAGACACAGGAGTGTATTCAGCAGTGTCATGGGTTTCTGTAGCTGAATTTTAGTAGCAGGGGGGGCTTCCAGGGTGGTTTCTGTTGGAAGCTGCCAGAAGCTTCTCCTGTCCTGTGGAGCCAAGGACAGCCAGGGCCAGGAGGGACCTCCTGCTGGTGGACAGAGCTGAGCCAATTAAGAATCACAGTCACAGCTCTGGGATCACAGAGTGAAGAATTCAGGAGTGTGGGGCAGTTGAAGAAATTCCAGCCATGGGAGAACACAGAGACCAAGGTGGGAGCAGGAGGAGGAGAAGGAGGGACCCCACAGGAGCAGGGGCAGGGAAAGGACTGAAAGCTGTGCCCTCCCTCCTCTCCCTGAAGCCCATGGAGATCCTTCAGGGTGCACANCCGTGGGCAGGACCGTGGGGGAGCAGGTTGTCCCCCTGCAGCCCACGGAGCCCATCGGGGGGCAGAGACCCGACTGCCCCCCATGGAGTGACCCCCAGGACAAGAGCAATGGCAGCAACAACACCCACCTGCAAAACCCCCATTCCCTGCTCCCTGGAACTGCTGGAGGGAGGGAGGAGTGGGAGGAGAGGGGTGTTCTTGGCACTGATTTATTTCTTACTTTTCAGTTTTATTACTTTTAGTTTTAGTTCTTATCTTGTCAGTAATAAATGTCAGTATTTAGCCACTCTGAGTTTGCTTTGCCATTGTTTCTCAGCTGTTTTTTGCCTTTTCTCCTTTTCCCTTTCCCTTTGGGAAAGGGGGGCCTGGAGGTTTGGGTGGACACCGGGTGAAAACCACCACAAGCAGCCATGTGATAAACTAAGAACCACCACAGTTAAGACACATTTGTTTGGGCTGAATTTTTAAGCACATACTGAACAAAGCTGAAATTGCTTTCTCTGAACAAGAGAATTCTAAAACAAATGGATCCCAGGAGGAAAAGGAGGTAAAAATCCCAACAAAGCAGCTGGACTTGATGGTTCAGAACTTTAGATCCCACCAGCTCACATGCCACCTTGCTGACTTCCAATCCTGTTCCACCCAGGGAAAATGCCCTTCTGGTTTTCTGAAGGTGCAACCACGAGTACAAGAGATACATCTGTTAAGTGTTTCCTTTCAATGTAACTCAAGGAAATTCAAGGTGGATCCACGTTAGGAACATTAAATAAACCCTACACCTGACGTGTTACAGCAGTCCTTTAGCCACTGCATCACTCCAATTTCAATGCAAAAGCATGCTCTATGATAAGAATCATTTTATGATCTAAAATGCTTGCAATGGGTGTTGATATTTTCAAATGAAAGAATAAGGATTGCTGACAGTTGCACAGCAATCACATGAATTCTGCAATCCAAGTGTGTTTTTCAGCTTGTAACCACACTTAAATGTATCCTGGGCATGAGGATCTGCAGGCCAAAGCAAGACCCACACCTGGATTTTCAGGTCTTTTTTGCTGTTCCAGGACAGAAGTTGTACCCTGGTTTGTAACAAGAGACCCTTACATTGTTTTACAGAAACATTTGCAGCCTTACACTCTCCAATGTGATCTTGAAATACAGCTTCTCCTGTACTGGAAACATGGAGAAAGGTCTAGAAGACTCTGGGTTTTATTCAATGGGGTTAAAATAACTGCTCAGGTGACAACTAATCACCCAAGATTAGCAACAACTCCCAGTAAAAAGAGCTGGCACTACACACAGCAGAAGTCACAGAAATTCTGCTAAAGATCTCCTCACAAGCTGCTCAGGTCAACAGCTGACAGCATAGCTATTCTGAAATCTGTCTCACAGAAGGCACAAACCCGAGCAAGGTGTTAACTTACCGTGTTAAATCTCTCCAGGAAACTGTCATCTCCAAGCAAGACATAGGCTTTTAATAAATATTCATAATATGAATCTATTCCTGCTCCAACTCCACTATCTGGAAACGGGAGGAAATGAAAAGGTGGTTTTACTTTAGGGAGATATATTGGTCTTTTCTATACTTTTCCATTTTGATTTGAAAGGCTTTTGCAGTCAAAGGAAAAGCCTTCCATCACTACAATTAAGGTACACAGGGATGCAGAGACACAATAGTGTGTGTCTCAGCCCAAGGCTTTGCAATACCAGTGCACACAATAACAAGGCCAGCCATGCACTAAAGCCAGTCGTTTCACTTTCCTCAGAGGCAAACACTTCTACGGCCCTATTTCTATTTTTTCCTTAGTATTTACAGGAAAATCTCTTGCCAGTTTATCCCAAGGCATTCCCCCTCTCAGTAGGAAAGTGAATCAGAGAGCACTTTGCAAGGACAAAACCCCCTTTTCTCTCCCCAAATCCCCTTCCAGCAAAGCCGGGCGTTGGCGCAGCGGGCTCATCCGGCACCGCAACGATGCAACTCTGCTCGCCCACCCCCCTTAACCCATCCCACAGTCCAGGTAAGGGTGTTGGTGGTGGTGCCAGGGGTTTTCTGCCTGCCCCAAAACCCTCGTGGCCCCTTGGTCGGGAGCCAGGGCAGCACCCACCTTTACGGACCCAGTCCCCGGTGTGGATGTTGATGGTGACGCCCACCAAGTTGCTGCTGCGCTGCCTCTTCTCCCAGATAAAATCCAGCGCCTTCCGAGCGTATTCCTGTGTCAGCAGCCACCAAAAAGGGAGAGAGGAGAGAGACACAGATGGTAAAGCCTGCTCTTCTTTGGCCCACTGAAACTCAGAGGCAAGGAAGGGATAGGATGTTTCATCCCCAGCACCTATAAAATTCAGTTTTTAGTACAATTCTAATTCTCAGCCCAGGCTGAGCAGAAAGGCTGGTGGTTGGCTCCGCAGCTCTTTGCCAACACACAGCTCCAACATCCCTCTGCCTGGCTTTCCTGCTCTAAAATAAAGATGGGACAGTGCTCAGGATCACTGTTCCTTCAGACATCTCCAGGTGGAGCAGCAGCCCCTGTTCATTCCTGTACTGGTTATATACATTCTTTACATGCACAGCATTGACCTGATTTTAAAGACCACTCAACCACAATGACTTCAAACAGCCAACACATCCATGGGATTTTAGGGGGCTCAGTTCTGCTTTCACTGGCATTCATGACAAGAAATGAAATCCCAGGCACACAATAAAAGATTTTTTAAAAATCTAATCTGGAAACCACTTTTTTTTTTTTATAAGGAGGTTGTGTCAGATACCTGCAAGCATTTTCATTTACCCTTCTGCTGATAATACCCCCTTAGGTGGGTCTGGCACAAGGTCAGTGACACTATACAAGTGTGGGCTTTGTTTAGTTTGGTTTTACACTGCAAGTTAAGGACCGAGCATCTCACTTTTCTTCTTAACTAGTTCTGATCCCTTTTACCCCAAAAACTATGCAAGCATTGCCCTTAAGCTATTCTTCAGCATATTTACCTTGTTTACTTCTGTTCTACTGTAACTACTTTCAACCAAAATTATTTCCTGTGGTTTAGAACAATTTAAAAAGCAAACCTTAGAAGCAAACCAACAAACACAACCAATCTGGACACACGAATTTTCGTGCAGAGCAGCTCAGACATACATCCATTTCAGGAACTCAAAATGACAGAAATGCAGCAGAACACTAAGGAACACCTAATCCAAAAAAGTAAGATACAATGCACAACAAACCTCAAATATAGATGTCCCTGTGAATCTGCTTAAAGCTGCAAACTCAAGGATCAAGGTACCAGCACAGGCTGTGCAGGTATCAGTTTCTGTTCCTGTTCGTGCTTCTGGATGTCTGACACCAAATTTTAAGTTAACCTAGAGAAAAAGCAGAGATTATGTTTATTTTTACCAGCTGAAAGAATTTACACTCTTGTGATTTTGCAGCAATCTATAGCTTTTTCTAAAGACAAGAAAAAAAAACAACACACAGCCCCTTTCATTTTGCTTTGCTGTTACCAAATGCACAGAACTCAAATGCACAGAAAATGATCCACAAGTACTCAAAATACTCAACCCTCCCAAACCTGTTGCCTGTTTCACTAGACATCTGAATAGTACAACACCCCCTGGAAACCTAACACTAGCAATTTATTTCCCAGCAAGTCAGCAACTCAGAGCTCCACAAGTGTTCTTGGGAATTAAACTTTGTAGGTATGTTACTACCCCTGGCTCCAGAGAATGTCTGTGATTTCTCAGCTTTTTCTGTCCACTTAATAAATACAAAAAAAAAATATTCTGGAAACAGAGGTAAAACCAGAACAGAATGAAAGAAGTAATCCTGCATTAGAGAAACCAGAGAACTTACCCTTGGGTAAGGGAGACCACTAGTGGTGTTAAAGGCAGGTAAAAGCTTGTAGCCCAGCTCCTTTGCCATGTGCAGAAGTTCCCCATTGTACCACTGCATATATTCTCCTTTTTCCTTCAGCATAATTGCCACTGAGTGCCCACCTAAGAGACCTCTGAATAGAAGAAAAATGATTCCCCTTTCAAAAGGCATGTTCACGTGAGCAGCAATGCAAAAATCTCTGCCATTTAGGTGACTGTGCTATATTCACACAGCCCACGTGCAATTCCCCCTATAACCAAGGTCAGCTGCCAGCATTTTGGGAGCTATTTTTATTGTTTACCAGTCCTGAACTGTGGAGGAATCACTGATTCAGCAATATTTGCCAGGAATAGCAACCAACACCTCTAAAACTGCATAGAGTAATTTAAAATTCTTGTTCTGATCCTGCACTAACTGCATAGAGTAACGTAAAATTCTTGTTCTGATCCTGCACTGAGCACCCTGAAGTCCCTTCCACCCTAAAACTATTGCCCTGAGCAGTGAAATGTGCTCAGTCAAGTACTCAGAACAATTTTTAAGGCTGCTGCTTCCACTGAGAGGGGACACTGCAACCTCAGGAGAGCTGCTCCTGCAGGGAAAGTTTGATCCAGTGCCACTGCAATGAGTCCTGCCTTGCATTTTAAACCCTCTCAGGCAAAGGGAGCAAGGCACAACTCTTTAAAATCATGTGGAACAGCACAGAACGGTGTGCTTAGGGATAATTACCTAAACCCCACCTTTTTAAGGGTGTGGAAAACAGAAGTTACTCACCCAAGGACTCTTATGTTGGTTTCAAAGACAGATACAACGATGTCGTTATCTAAATTAACATCCTTTATTACTTTTTTTACAGCCTCTTCAAACTCTTTGGTTTTATTTAACACCTGCAATACAAATGGAAACAGGTGTTAGGGTCCAACTCAGCTAACACAGTCACAGGCTCTTTATAAGCAGCATCTTTTAGGGCATGGAAGTTCAGCCACAAAACATGTACATAAAATTCAAACCCGTAAATTAATCAGTGGTATTAAGAGATGTTCAACAATAACTCTGCATGTTCCTTTAGGCTATAAAACAGGAAGCAAAATCACACTTTGTTGTTAACTTAGAGCCCCCCAAAAAACCAAGGTAAGAAAGTATCAATGAAATTTGAAAGAATTTAGGTAGTTTTCTTTTCACAACCAACTCCAAACACTGCCCTCACAGCACCTGAAACTTCTTACAAGCAACAGCCAGAGATCAGTGATCAAGAAAAAGAAATCTAACAATAAGTCTGAGCACCAGAAGACCTCTTTGTTTTATCAAAGTTTATCACCAGATTAAACTTACCACAAGAGTGTCCAAGGTATCAATCAAGGTCAGAGAAAACCTAAGAGAGAAAATTTAGATCAGATTTATTATTGACCCACGTTTAGAAATGGAGTTATTTTTAAGAGTAGCCAACACCATGGAAGAAATGAAAATTCTCACAGACCACTGGCTGTAAAAAATTAGTTGTACACAATATATTTAGTATCAAAAGACCCTTCTTCATGTCTTCTGTTAGTGATCAGAGCACAAGCTGGCTGAAAAGCCATGTTTAAAGATACCTTCACTGACTGCAAAGCTTTCTAACTTGTTGTAATGAATTTAATTTTTATTAAGTCTCAAATCAAACCTAGTAAGGAACCCAGTAAAATGGTTTGAAGTCTTCTTCCAACCTGTTTCACTTTGCTTTTCAGAAAAGGAAGAACAGTGAGATCAAATCAAAAGAATGTGGAGATCCAAGTGAAATTTCTCCCACTAGAAACTGTTCCAACAGTAGCAAGGGGCAGACTTAGAAGAAACATCCACATTATTTACTTTAAAAGAAAGAACTGCTTTAAAATAAAGAATTGCTTTATAATAAGGAACTGCTTCAGCAGTGTCCCAGGCCAGGTTGGATGGGGCTTGAAGCACCCTGGGCTGGTGGGAGGTGGCCCTGCCCATGGCAGGGGGTGGCACTGGGTGGGCTTTGAGGTCCCTTCCCACCCAAACCACTCTGGGATTCTGTGATTTCTTTTTTTTCCATAAAAAGAGAACATCAAGTCAGATCTACATGGTTTCTAACAGGAATATCACAATAAGGCTTAGATTTTCTCCAGGGCTGTTCTGGTGCATCCCAAACTGAGGGGACCTTCCCCTTTATCCAGTAATTATATCTATAATTGTACCTGAAATGTATCTAAGTCCAGCAACTGCTCTAAGTTAAAAGACACACACCACGTGTAAAACAGACTTTACAGTACATGATGGCATCAAAACTGAAAACTTTGGAACCAGTCAAAACTGCACCAAGAATTGAAGCAAGTGCCCAACAGCTGAGACCCTGGAGGCTCCATGTGCCTGTTAAAATCCTAATTAAGTAGTGCTGTATCATAGTTTTCTTTAATTCTTCTTCTTCTGCACAGAACAAAACCAACACGCCCAGTGGGACAACCAGAAGCAGCACTGAACACAAGGACTTCAGCTCTGATTCATCCCAGGGACACTGAGCAGTGATACCAGTAAGGAAAAGCAGAGCTATTTGGAATGAAACATTTTAACTGCACACATACAAAGGCATCAATTAAAACACATTCAGAGTGTGTCAGCTTTGGTATTTGATTGTTCCATCTGACATGGAAAAAAAAGTCTTTAAATCTACATTTTTCTGGCCAAAGGGTCAGCACTTTCTACTATCAGCTACCTTAAAAGGAAGACTAGGAAGTGTTTTCAGGTCTGAAATAATGTTTTATATTTTGGCAAAGGCTCTGGGTTACCATGCACAGGACGATCATTTGACTTTTTCAGAGAATTTTCTACTTCAAAAAAGCATTTTAAATACCACTTGTAAGGCCAGAACATGGATGAGAATTCATTGGTCAGCTGATCATTAACCCTTATAACCTCTATTCCCAACATCATGTCAGCTCACATTTGGAAGGCTTTCCTATGGAAAATACTGGGAATACTTCTGTTAAAAAAAACCCTGATCACAGAATCACAGAATCTGCAGAGTTGGAAGGGACCCTTCAGGATCAGGGAGCCCAACCCCTGTCCCCCTGCCACCCCAAGAAAGTATCTCTGGATCTCACTCACTGCTCAGCTCTCCTTTCACATCCTTCAACTCCACGGGAGGAAATACCCAAAGCACGTCTTACAAGTGCAAGTTTCTGGCCATGTCAACTGAACAAACATGTTTTATGGGGCTGCAAACTGTACTTGAGATGTTTAGAGGAGCCAGGAAGCATTTCAAACACTGACTTTCCCAAGGCATCATCCACATCCCCTCGACTTGGCTCCTGGCCCCGCACTCGTCCCCGGCACGTCAAAGGCATCAGCTCATCGGCGGGATAGGCGTGTTCCTGCAGGGACAACACAACACAGGGGAGTCACTTGCACTGCTCACGGCCCCCAAAAGCACCTGCAGGGCCTGTGAAAAGTCATCCTACTTGTGCTGCACCTCAGGAAAGCTGCATGGTAACCCCAGAGCCTCTGAGGTGGAAAGGGACCTCTTAAAAGTTCATGTGGTCCAACCCCGTTGCTCGAGCAGGTCCACCTACACCCACTGCCCTGAGACTGTGTCCCAACAACTTCTGAGTATCTCCAAGGAAGGAGACTCCAGAACCTCTTTGGGCACCCTCTTGCCAGCACCTGGTCACCTTCACTATGAACAAGTGCTTCCTGATGGTCAGAGGTTCAGAACCTCCCACGTTTCAGTCTGTGCCCATTTCCTCTGAGCATTGCTGAGAAGAACCTGGTTCTGTCATCCTGACCGACTCCCTTCCTAAATTCCTGAGGCTGAACAGCCCCAGCCTCTCCACCTTTGTGGCACCTCAAGTGGCCTCTGTTCACTGTGTCCAGGTCTCTCTCCCAGGTGTGGCCTCAGCAGTGAGAGCAGAAGGTCAGGATCACCTCCCTGACCTACTGGCAATGTTCTCCTGATGCAGCCCAGAATGCCACTGGCCGCCTCTGTTGGCTCACGGTCAACTTGGTGTCCACCAGGACCCCCAAGTCCTTCTCTGCTGGGTGGCTGGAGATGGTTCAACTGGGAGCAGAGCACAGGACTTCTTTCTCTCTAACCTCCCAGAGGAGTCTGGAACAAGGAATGGCCACCCAGAAAAAGAAAAGAAGAGTTAACTGTGAGCTTTCTGCAGGGAGGCACATGAGACACTTCCCAGGATGTTCCTCAGGCAGAAGTTACCACCTCACAAAAGAGTTTAAAACCTAAAATTAATGCAGACATTATAGGGTGTTTCACAGAGGATTTAGTGGGAATTAGACTTAAAAGGCACTGTGGGAACACTTCTAAATGAACATAAAGTGGTGACAATCGGTGACAGGTAAGAGAACTCAGAAGTTAAAACGATAAATAAGTAAATTACTACATAAGGCATAAAAGAGACAACACTCACCAAAAAAGGCTTCCCAAAACCAAGCCTTTTGGAAACAGAACTGGCACTAATGTAACAAATATAAAACTGACACTAAAGGTGAATCTTAAATAGATCTGACTCAAGAAACATGCAGGAAGTTTCCTCTCCATTAGAAGCTCAATGCAAATGAACTGGGATGGAGCTGCTTCCTGATCTCATCAGGAAACTGCCTGCTCTGCTGAGCTCAACAATTTGAATTTTAGTGGAGAACTAACACGTGGCAGGAGAAAAAACTTCAATTCCTGCCCCCAAACTGCAAGTGAACACATTCAAAGTACTTCCAAATATACGGTACAAAAATAACTTATATTCAAAGATGAAATGAAGAGGAAAAAAAGGAACATTCCTCTATAAATAAACAGCTCTTGCAGCAAGTCCTTTTGAAACTGATGGGCTCTTTCCCTGTACACCGCCCTCCTGAGTGTTTTGGTCTTTGCACAACTCTTTGTTCTCCTCAAGTTCAACGACAAAAACCAGAATCTAGATCATTTGAATAGGGCTCAGATGTTTCTGAACACCCTCATCAAGTATTCAGAACAACAGATTAAAGAAGTGCACAGCAAAGTCAAACCTGAGACCTCCGGCTTAAATTATGGAGAGAGGAGGTGATAAAAATTCCAGACAAAACTATTAGTTTTTACTAATTAATAATTAGACTATTAGTTTTACAAAACCATAAAAAAAACTAGAAGCATTTTAGAAAAATAAAAGTTGACTTATGCACTTCCTGGAGCAGAGAAAGGCCACTGGATCAAGTGATTTCCCAGCTTGTTCCTGGCTTTGAGCAAGTGACATTTTCACATGCTCTTTCTGACAGCCAAGAAGAAAAACATCTTGATTATTACAAATACTGTTGAAGGACTGGGGAAAAAAAAATAAACCAGCAGCTTTTTACTCAAAGCTTCTGTTAATGACTAAAAAAAAAAAAAAAACAACAAAAAAAGGCAAGGGAGCTTCCCTTGCAAGCAAACATGAATTTTCAGTCTCCTAAATAGGCATGTCTAAAATCTGTATTAATAGGAACAGAAAACTCCAAACTTTGCAGCTGGCTCTTTCAGAAGCACCTGCAAGAGCAGTGAATTCTCTTGCTGTCAGAATCAAGCCTGCTACCCTAATCTTTTCTTCAGCTTTAAACAAACAAGCCCCATTTCTCTGTTTGTTTTGTGCTCCAGCCTACGTGGCAAGTACATTTCCTTTTGGCTTCCGAGTTTCCAGGACAGCTGAAGTCAAGTCTTCTTTTCCAACCTGAATTTTCTTGCTTCAGATGCCTACTTATCACTTGCCTGTTTATCACACAATAAACAGTAGGAGCACAGATCCTTGTAGTGTTTTACCCAGTTTTGGCAAATACAGGAGTTTTCTCTTCGGGAAACCCAAGCCAAGTGTTTTGCAGGGACTCAGGTCCCAAGTTACAAATGATCACCCAAAAGCCTGATGTTTGTTAAACTGCTAAAGGTGCCAAAAGCATAGAGCTAATGATAAAAAGTGAAACTACACCCCTTCTATCCATTCTAGAGTCCTGGACCTCTCATGTGCTGTATAAACTTGTAACTCCCAAGTTTTGAAGCTGGAGTGTTAAACCATGACACAGAAAGTGGGACACACGGCAAGATGCTGCCAGCAGACAGTGGCTTGTGCTGCAGGAACTGCTGCAGCTTGAGACAGGGGTTTCTGCAACAGCCACACCAGGCAGGAGTGTCCATGTAAAAAAGTTAGTAAAAACGGATTTTTTATGTTTATCTGAGTCACACCTACACTTTCCCCTCAGAAGTGCACTACATACAGTACACTGAGACCAACAAGGCAGGTCCACTCCGAGCAATTCCTTATTTTGAAGCTTCTCTAAGCCAAGCTGACTATTTCAAGGTGGGTTAGAAGGGGTTCAAGGATCCAGAACATGGGGACACCTGCACAGAAAGTCACAAGTCATGTCAAAAGAAACCACAGTGAGCATAAAACTTACAGTCCCATGGCACTCACACCCTCAGGAGAGCCTGCAATGCCTGGAGGTGACACCAGAGCCCCTTTCTGTTCCACAAACAGTGTTTGTAAAAGAGTTACCAAACTGCATCTGACAAGTCTGACCACTCAAAAAATATCACATGTCCTTTTTACCTACAAAATAGGGAAAATCAATTAGTTCTCCAGAATCTGATGCTCTTCTTGAGCTTCCTTATCCTAGCAGTTTTAGGAGTCTGGAGTTTCAAACCAGACCCTTTACTAAAGATGAAAACTGTTGAAAACATCAGATAAACCGGTTTGAGAAAGATCAGGCAGAGATTAGGACAGTTCCCTGTCACAACGCTCCTGACACTGCCCTCCCCGAAAGTAACATTTGTTCGTCTTTTTAAAGGCCGTGCAGGTGCTGATATTTATTTTAGTTTTGTTTTCCCTCCTCCCTCCCGGATGTTTCTCTAGAATGTCGTGCACTGTAGGTTGATTTCTCTCCCAGGGCAGCAACAAGTCCACTGAAAAACATCAAGCAAGGATTTTACTCACCATGTAATTGCTGTATGCATGATCAAACATTTCAAGCACTTGATTTCTGAAAAAAAAAAAAAAAAAGAAAAAAGCCAAAGCATTAGTGGTCAGTGTCCCAATGGCCTTTAAAAACCATCTTAGAACCATTCACAGTTTAATGCACAACCATCAGTAACAGGTGCTCTACCAACACACTCATCCTAATTCGACTACTTTTGTTCACTCTGCATCTAACATGGGATTAAATATTCTGGGCAAGCAAATACTGAAGAAAACCCTCGTGGTTACATTTATCTTACATGTCTGAAAAGCAGTCAGGGAGAGAAATGTTACTATATATATAAATATATAAAGCCCAGAAAAGCTACAATGGTTTTTTTTTGAGACACTATTTCCAACCGGTCCTGACTGTTGTCCTCAGGAGCCCTGCAAGCAAAAGAGGATGCTAATTTCTACCATCAACATCATTCACAATCTCTGCTGATAAGACCAAACATAAAAGAGCCAAGAACACCACAATCACACTGTAAGTATCCCATTTAGTTCAATGACTTGGACATTTAAGAAGGAGCTTCATCAAGTCACCAGAAGAGCAGAGACTGGTGCTTCTTCCAGATACTTGACAGGCTGTAGCAGACAAACCCCAGATGAACTGAGCACGCAAAGCTGCTTAAAACTTACATTTACTGGGCATTTTCTGCGACTGACACGATCCTGTCACTAAACAAATACCGAGACTACCTTATTCAGAAGTGACCCAGCCCGGTGTCCCCAAATACAAGCCATGGTAGGACATGACTTGCAGACGCCTGGGACATCAAGACGGTATTTTGCAAAGACATTAACGCAAACAATTTAAAAACCAATTAGGGAAAGAAATGGAAACTCCTTGTGTAGCCACACGGAGAAAAAAAAATACAAAACATTGTACACACAAAGCGCCCCGAGAACACAAGATGGGAAACTCCACTGACTGTAAACACTGGAGTTAAATATCAACTTATTTCTGCCGTTTGGACCTGACGATCCTGGAGGCTTTTTCCGACCTGAATGATTCCACCCCATCATGAAGAACCACAAGAGTTTCTCCAGCAGACTTTTTGCAACATTATTCTCTGCCACCGACCAGAGGATAGGAGGAGGATGATGCAACTGTGCCAGTAACATACTAAGATGGAGACACGCTTAATTACAAAGTTCTTTTTTAAAAAAATCCCACTTAATGCGGGGAAATATATTTCCACCTATGCCGCTTCAATTTAAAACAAATAAACTAAAAGAGGATCAGGTTCTTCCGTGCACATGGGCTGGAAGGAGTTTAACTCACATCCAGGAACTGGGCAGGGCCACGTAAACATTTACTTCTTTCTATGGCTCCCGCAGCCTCACGGAGGGCACTATTTAAATTTAAATAAATTTTCTCACAAAGCAACCAGGGAGCGTGGCCGAGGGGCTCCCTCCGATCGCTTTCCCCCCCCCAACCAGGGAGGAAAAGACCCCCCTGAGAGGGGCTCGCAAAGGCCCTGCGAGCCGCAGGCTCGGCGAGCACGGACCGCACCGCGCCTCAAAGGTCTGCGGGGGCCGAGCGGGGTCTTCTCTCCGCCGGCATCAGCGAGACCTCTGCGGGGGCCGAGCAGCTCCCGGCGGGGGTCTGCTCTCCGCCGGCACCAGCGAGGCCTCTGCGGGGGCCGAGCAGGAGCGGGGAAAGGCCGGGACAGGGGAGCCCCGCGCAGCTCCGTACCGGCCCGGTCCGGGTCAGACACCCCACCCC
>VXAU01005521.1:379476-455610 GCA_013399695.1 Formicarius rufipectus | reverse complement strand
ACAGTTTTTGCACCAACGCAAAGATTTTTTTTTTTTTTTTTTTTTTTGGTCAGCGGTCCAGCGTAACATTGCAGATTTCTGAGCTCAGAGTGGCTATCGCCTCCACACACGCCTGGTAAGGCAAAGAAAATGCTGCTTTATCCATTTGCAAATGGACAGAAAATGAAAATAAAGAAACAAACAGCCCCCTAGCCATGAGGAACTCCACTTTAAACTGCAGAACAGGCAATTGTACAGGCTAAATCTTCCCTGTCCTGCTCGTGGTAAACCTGAGCACCTGTTTGCAGCGACTCATATGGCAGGAAAACATCACCCAGACCCAAGCCTGCCGCAGAAATAACTCAAAGGTAACCAGGATGGAAATATTTATGCTCCTTGCTCTCTTGGAGATGATTTAATTCATATTAGAACAAATTGGTTTCCTTCTGCAGGAGATTGCAGTCTTTCTTGCCATTGTGCTTGTTGTCTTTCACACACACACACACAAAATAAAAGGATTAAAAAACCCCCATCGTGTCTCCTCATTTTAGCCCAAAGCTCCTGCTTAACTGTAAAGCATGTGTTTTAAATTTGAAGTCACTTAACACTCAGTGCCAATTAAAAATAGCTAATGATTTATAAAAACAAAGCAGCTGACAGGGAAATAAGTAATGATTTGTAAAACAAAAAATTGGCTGGCAGTGGGTTGTGTGTTCACAAATTAGTATTTTTGCATGAAATATAAGGAGGAAATGAGTCAAAGGCCCTGTGCAAGGAAAACATCTGTGACCTTCATGTTCCTATACCACAGTATGGGTTCTGGAATAAATAGGAATTGCATTTATCTTACAGTAGTGACAGAGCAGTTAGTCCAGTTACTCAACAAAGTTCCTTCCTTCCCCTGTAATATTTGCCTGTTCCTCTAATGTCAATTCTCTGTTAGTATTAAAGGATATTTGGATTGCATTAAAAGGCTTTGCAGTTTGATGAAGTTAAAGGCCAACACGTATTAAGCTCCTGGGACTTTGTTATTTCTTCCCATGTCTTTGTGGGCAGAAATCCTGCAGTCCTTACTGTATTTATCATTAATCTTTGCTGCCCCGGATGAGGTTCAGAAACAGCCTGAAACACAGGGCCAAAATGTTAAGGTGCCTTAACCTGACCTCTAAAGTGAGGCCTTGCCCTCAAAAACCCAATTTATTAAAATACTGGGTTTCATTTCCAAGCTTTACTGTGCACAGTCCAGAAACTTATATGCAAATAATACATATAAACAACTCCGTGCCTGGATCATGGTTTGATGTGAAAACAGTTGTCTCATTTTAGTAACTGCTTTTTAAATGTGATTCTGCCCTCCAAAGTCTAAGCACATGTAATAACCTTTGGCTGCTTTTTACATCAGTTAACGTCTCTATTAGAAGTTACACGCAATGATTATGATATTTCACAATTATTGCAGCTTCATTACATAATTTCCACACCTAAAAAAGGCCTACAGAACTGGGTAGCTCGGTAGGAATAGGAATGGCAGGACTCAATATTCTGGTTTAGCTAGTTGTAAGTGAATCTATTTTATGGTGGGAATTAAACCAGAGAGATGCTGCCTAATGGTTATAGTTTGTGTAAACGTTCTCATCTCTCCCTTCCATAAAACAAAACAAAATAAAATAGCTGTAAAGTGCTCTGGAAGGCTAAATAACCCAGAAGTGCAGAGTGGGACTGAGAAACCTGCTCCCATACTTTCCCTATTTTAAATATACCAATAATAAGAAAAAAAAATCAGAATGTTTGCTTGTCTTTAATATCCACCAAAACTTGAAAATCATTAAGTAAGCAGAGTTTGCTTAGAGTATGGCTTTTGAGCAACCCACTAAATTAACCACCGGGTTCTGTTAACTACTAAAAGATTGATTTCTTTCCTGAACACTGCATGCAAATACTAAAAGCACTCTCGAGTATCTATGTACCAACCACCAGAGTCAGAGCAGGACTTGTCAAATCCATGCATGGAGAAATCATGAGCAACACTAACAGTGAAGGTGTTAAAATAACTTGATGACAGCTGAGGGTGAGTTGCTTTTTCAAAAGCGTTCGGCAGGGGGCAAATTTTAAGTGAAAGATGAGGTTTCTCAGCAGTAACCTGGTTTCCACCAAAAAGAAACCCATCACTCAGGAAGGTACCTGTAGGAAACCTGGAAGAGCTCGTGATCCCACAACAAAGCCCATTTCCTCCAGCGCCAACCCCAAGAACTATTCACAATTAAACCCGCATTACTGGAGTCAATGAACCCCGCAGGGCTGAGCTGAAAAACGCTCCCTACTCTTCAGAGTGTTGCCGTACACAACTTTCTTCTGTGAGAGTATCTTTTACTTCTGTGCTTTTAATTGCAGTGTGTGAAGATGGTTGGTCTTCTGGCTCGCTCTCACCAGCTCCTTGATCTCCTGTGCCCTTCGGAGCGGCGTTGACCTCGTGCTGCAGTGGCCCCTCCGAACCTGTCCCTGGGCTCTCCAGCATTTCTGCTGTGCCTGCATTTCCAGCAGGGCTCGGAGAGAAGCTCTGTGGCCCTCCCTCCACCGGCATGGCACGGCTCATCCCTGCTCCTCCTTCCTCCCCGTCCGACCTTCTGCTTTCGGGCACGTTTGCTGTGTGTTCCTCTGGCTGCCGTCTCTCACCTGCACAGCTTCCCACTCTTGGCTTCACCTCCGCCTCTGCCTCCCGAGGCGGATCCGAGCTTTGCACCAGCCACTCGGCTTGTGCCCCTTTGGGAAGGCTCTCTAAATTCACACCATGTGTCCCCAGGCTAGGTGAGGGCGGGCGCTGCTCCTCGAGCTCCGCACATTCCGCTGCATCTTCACTCCTCATCGTCTGGCTCACCCGAATTCCTGTCACGGCCGCTTTGCTCAGTTCATTGTTCTCCCTATTGTCCTCCTGCAGCTTTAGTATCTCCCCGTCACAGATCTCCTTTATGTTCTCCCCTCGAGAATCTGCCGGTATCTCAATCTCCACCATCAGCAAACTCCTTATCTCATTCACATCATCAGGGGATTTACAACTCTCTTTTTCCAACCTTTCTTTTTCAGGACTATCCCCAAACCCTCCTTTCCCTGTGTTATCACGCTGGGAATCAACCCCTGTCTCAGTACTCACTCCTTGCTCACCGCTTTCTTGTTTACCATCCTCTTCAAACCCTGTTCCTACCACATTTGCACTCTGAGATGATTTTCCCATAATTTCTTTTTCAACAGTCCCTGAAATCTCTTCTTCTGTTACACAAATCAGCTTTATTTCAGAAACTTCTCCCTGTGCTTTGCTTTCCTTTTCAGCGCTGCCGCCAAGCGCGGCATCCATTGCCATTTGACCGTCCGAAGTTGCCTTTTCCTCTGCTGCATCTTCAGCTCCCTTAGCTTCTTTTTTAAGGCTGGCTCCAAAATCTTGCACTGCAGTGTCAGTCCCAGAAGCAACCTTCCCCTCCACAGCTTCTTGTTGCATCTTCGGTTCCCTCTCAGCGTTCACCACACGCTCTGATTCACTCTCCAAAGCACTTTCCCCCCCTGCAACTCCCTGTTCCGTGCGGGCGGCCGAGGGGGACTCCTGTTCCTCACTGACGTCTGTGCTGACCACAGCCTCACTTCTTCTGGCCTCCTCACCGGCTGCAGTAACAGAGGGGACTGCCTCTTTGCCTGATGCTCTCCCTTCCTCAGCATCCTTGTCCCAGGCGATTCTCCCCGTCACCACGAGCGTTTCGTCCCCCTGGCTCTCCGTGTCCGACACCTCCGCTGGGGTGGCCGAAGGTTTCTTGGCAGGGGTGGTCTGTGCTGAGCCCGAAGGGGTCCTCAGCTCTGTCAGGCTGGACACGCTCTCGCAGGGCAAATTCAGGTTGTCTTCAAAGAGGTTGTGCTTCTTCAGAATGGCAGCTTCTTTTATCACTAAATCAAACAGAAAGATCAAATTGGTTTGGAGAGCTGACAGAGGGCCATGGAAGAAGGTGCAGTGTTTCCCCCCCCCCTGTTTATGTTGTACATTTTGATATTCAGACAACTGCAATTTTCATTTTCGATTTGCTTTTAGTGCACATTTCTTGGGGTGGTGATTTTACCCATTTTAACTAATGGCATTTCAGTATTGGCCTATGCATTTCTGAAACACAAAAGTACCAGAGGACCCACGATGTGCAAAGGTAATGCTTCAATGCAGAAAGATTTGCACTGAGCATGTGAATAGGAGTGTTCTTGTTACATTTATTATACTGGTATTTTTTAACACCAGTGCTGATGAGGGTCTGGGGAAACCTACTGTGCAATGCATCTTCTTGTCTTTTCTCCAGGGTGTATAGAGGGACAGACAGATCCAGAGAGATACAAGTATTTTCTAAGTACTTACATTTATATATATATTTATCAGGAATAGTTTTCTGACACAGGAGTAGAGGGATCTGCAGGGAGTACTGCACTGGCATCAGTGAGCTTCTGCAAAGTGCATCCAGCAGTTCAGTTCATTTAGGGAAATGAAGCTTTGCTGCCACTGCTCTTTGCAATTGACTCAGTCTTACCATTTAGTCATCACCAAGTCTTTGCACATAAGGGCATAATCCTCCTCCCTGGCCCAGGGAACTGAGATCAAATGAAGTTGGCATAATTACATTTTGTTAGAAAAAGGCCTGTGCCAAGTTAACACTTTGAGTTTCCCAGGCTTAGTCAAGCTGCCCCATAACTCGGATTTTAGGGCTTGCCACACATCTTTAGTGAGGTAAATGAAAACACCCTTTAGCATGGAGACCACCAGGTATGGGGAAAGTGGGGCCTGGGTGTGAAACAGCCAGGTGAGGACTCAAGCTCTGAAGGAAGAGCTCATGGGCCAAGGGCTGCAATGCTGTCACCTCAAGGTTGGTCTCACCTTTCAGGGCCTCCTCAAGCAGCGTCTGATACAAAATCTCTTCGTACACGTTCTCCACTTGGATCACACTCGTGTGATCAGCAAAAATGTACTGCTCGTATTTCTGCAGCTCCTGTGCAGGTGGAGAAGAAAGGAACAGACAGAGAAAAGCCAGGGATTCTGAGAGTCCTCCTGCAGCCAAACACCTTGAAGATGCCATCAAGCAGGTCTTGATGCATCGCTCTGTGACAGACTGAGGTAAACTGTTTGAACTGTGACTAGACTGCCCACGGTCCATTACATCCTTATCAAACAGTGTTCTTGCAGGACAAGCACACTGAAGCACTCTACAGGTCACTGCCACCTGAAATAAACAGCTGGGGAGGAAGTGCCTCACTAACCTGTTTGTCCAAGGAGGAAAATCCACAGTGCACAGGAGTAGAGGGTTTGGGTTTGTTTTTCTAATAGGTGTGTAACACTTTTAGCTCACTGGTTGATATACAAAGGCTGTCTAGACAATAACTGAGTCATTAGTATTAAGCAGCTGCTTGGTGGTCTATAAAAAGTGAATTAAGTGACCTTCTAGAAGAGGCCCCTAAATAAAAACACCTGGAGATTTTCAAGTGAAAGGTCAAAACTTGTCTGGGCCTGTCAAATGTGCCACACTTTTGCTTCCAGAGCTGGCTGCTCATTTCTGCAGAGGAACAAACACAAAAGGCTGGTGGGGAAATTCAATGGAAAGGGCTTGTGGGAAGTTTGCACCACCACAGCTTCCTCTGTGGTCCAGAGAGAGACCTGAGGTGTCTCCACAGATAGTGCAGGAGATGAAAGGTTTGTCCCTGTGTGCAGACACCCTGTCTCAAAGGCACTGCTGACACTCCACAAGAAACGATTATTTTGGGGGTACTAAGGAAAGCAGAGTGACACTCACAAGAGACTGCTTTGAAAGATATGCTTGGAAGTTTTAGCAATCCACACTCAAAGACTTGCAAGCATAACCTGGCAAAACATTTGGTTTTAAGCTTGTTTTTGAAACAGAAACAAACTGGAGAGCACAAACAAGAGCAGCACATCACGGGAGAGAGCTCGTGGCATCCAGGAGTGCCTGGACATCAGTGGGAACAGAAGGGCAGGGAGGCTGGGATGGCTTAGGCAGGTACAGTGACAGTGCAAGAGGGTACCCATGGGCTTCCAGAGGGTTTAAACTATTGAGTCAAGCTGAACAGCATTCCAACAGGCCCCTGATGCTGCCACACTGCTACCATCTAACATCTCCACCAAACTCTGGCAGCCACATCTGCCGACTACTGACATACCCTGTATGACTAAGGGCAACAGAGATCATCTCTGCGTCATTATTTCCTGTTTGTTGACACAATACTTTCATTTAAAACCACCGAAAGCAAGGGCATGGCCAGTGTCCTGCCACTCGTGCTGCCCAAGGAGGCCTTAGGCACCAAAGGAGGATGTCAGCAGAGGCTGTGCATGGGCACAGCAGTGCCCTGAGGAGGAATGCACACAGAGCCAAGCTCATCTCCTACATCCCAACTGCCCCAAGCAGTCCACTCTGGGGGACTTTGGATCTCTAGGGAAGAAGTGAACCAGGGATGAGCAAAGGCCCACAACTACATTTGAGCAAGCAAGCTGTATATTCAGTTTCCCTGTTTCCTGAAATCCTCCTTATGTTCCACACCTACCCAACCCATGGACTGGCAAATCTAAGCATCATTTGGCCAAGCGGGCAGCCAACCTGCACAGCCCTCCAGGAGAGAACAGCCACAGTGTTGAGGACTGACAAGCTGTTACTCCTTCCCTGCCTTTTATTATTGAGGTTGGGGTGTATTTTTTAAGTCCCAGGAACCTACTGGTTTGCATGTTGAGGCCAGGGTCTTCTGCATTGTGGGCAGGGTGATCTGTACCAGCGCTTCTTGGAATATCTTCTTGCGGATCGTGCTGCTGTCGTAGTCATATTGCTGCCAGAACACACAGAGCAGAAACAAGCCCAGGCATTCTGGGGTTATTCAGCACTCACAGGAGGAGCTGGGCCTTGTTATCCTGTAATTGCTGCATCACAGGTGCACCCAGGGGCTTGCACTGCCATGCAGGTTACTCCAGCTTTTGCCAAACCACTCTAAAATCTCGTTTTCTGGGATCTGTGTCCATTCTAGAAATAGCCCCTGATTGCCCTCCCCAAGCACTGCCTTTTCCAAGAGGAACAAATTCTACAGGCAGGCTAAATAGACAGTTAATTAAAAAAATACATATTCAGATTCACAGCATCATAATAATCTCATTTAATTGCAATTAGAGGGACTGCACATGCCAGTACTTTTTTAAGTGTTTGCCCAGAAGGAGGTGTTACCCCTCGAAGGAGTAGCTTTGCTACGTGCCACTGAATCAGTATGTCCAGCTGGTTGGAAAGAGATCTCTCCTTTCAAAAACAGCAAAAAATTCATATAAACCACATTCTCTGCTCCTAAAGAGGCAGAACCCAACGTGTCCCCGTCCAGATGTGCTACATGACCTTTACCTTCAGCACTCTCAGCTTGACTTTTTCCATGGTTGCTGCAATTCTGGCGGAGTCTGCCTGGTGACTTGGAGAGAACAGCTGCTCAAAAGTATAAACTGCATTTTCCATCAGCTAAAAAGAATCAGGAAAAAAAAAAATCCATGACAGGTCAGGAACATAAAATCCATGCAAACATGATAAATGTAGCTGTTCACTTAAATGGTGTTTTTGAAAAGGTGGAACAGAGAAAGAACAACAGGCCAAAAATCAATAAATATTTCAAGTACTCTAAATGATTGTGGAAGGGGTAGAAAAGCCTTGCTTAGTTGAGGTGGCAGCACTGAGTTTTGGAATGAGAAACCACAAAGAAAATTATCTAAGCTTCCCATTGACTCCAACCATCAGTCATTAATAAGTAAAAATCATAATTAATACAGCAGATATTTTTAAGGTAATTAATCTTTGGCTTTCCTTATAATACAAATAATAATTAGCAAAAATTGCACAGAGTGCAATAATTTCTCACAGACTTAAGCTGGCATTTACCACATTTTCAGGTTATCCAGAGAGTCATTAAAAATATTAACCCCCTGCTCTGAAAATGCACTTCAGACAAACAGTTCTGCAGGTGTTAATTGTGTCTGTTTAATGACGATTTGCCTTTTTTAGCTGTTCCCATTCGATTTTTAATATATTCTGATTGGAGATGTCCGGGGAGGGGTGTGTGGTTTGTCCATTCCTGCCAGTTGAGCACTGGAAATTTGAGCTCCTAAATTTCCTAAAATGGGCCACTAGAGGATGCCACGTTCCCAAGGCAGGGAAAGCTGCTCCAGCTTGACTGAGACTACCCGGCCACACACACACACACGTCTCATGTCACTCCTTAAGGAAAGAAGTCACCAAGGGAAACTGCTCACTTATTTTCACGAGGAAAACACCAGACTTTTAAAGAGAGAGATTCAGAACAATCTGTGCTATAATTTCACTTATTTCCTGTTAATTTTGACTCAGGTACTTTTGGTTTTTAGAACGAAAAACACCACCTGGTTTCACGGCATTTATTTTCTGTCTAATTCCTTCTCTGACTGAAAGACACTTTCTTTGGCAGCGTTTTGGAATGGTCCCTCCTGAAAGACCCAGGCATGAAATTATTTTTCTTCAGTAATTCTTTGGCTGCTGGTCATGGCTGTACTTAGAAGTGCTGCCTTTAGAAAGAAAACCCTATCCCAGCACTGTGCTAGACACTTGTTTTCCACACTGGGGACTCCCACCCCATAGATCTGGACCAGCTCCACTTCACAGGATTCCTGACTAGATTATTTGGTTTCCCAACTGCAGATTAAAATCACAGGATTCAACTTAGAGCTACGAGGCCAAGTGTGTCTTGTGATCTGGCAACTGCAATAAGTCTGCTGGCCAGCTCCTCAGAGATTTCTGGCCAGGCATCCAGAAGGAATAAAAGCCAAGCAAAATTACAGCCTATACCAATACACACCAGGAGGGAAAAAGAGGTGGAGTTCACTTTTCCCAAGTTCCCCTGAAAAGTGAAGCTGATGAAGCACCTCCATCCCAAGACATCATCTGTCATCAAGTAATTACCAGTTTCTACCATTAAATTGATTAAGTTTATGTTAATGAGAAAATAAACTACCAAGGAGGACACGTTTCATTTTTGTAAAATATATTTAAGACCCTTCCTGAAAAATCCACCCTTGGGAATGGGAATTGGGTAGATTTTAGCCCCCCCACTACTGGTTCCAGGCACAACCTTCTCAGGTGCTGAGACATAGGGAATTCAGACCATGAAAGTTCGGGGAAAGAGATGATCCATCCAAAATTTTCATGGTCTTGCTGAACAACTCACACACACACAGCCTCACAAATGTAAATGTCAAGCAGCTCCCAGCTGATTTCCTCAGGCTTTGTTATCTGTACTTCAACTGAGAGAGTCTCTGGGACTCTCGTGCAGTTTTTATCAAGATGCAGATTAGCAGGACAAACCTAACCTGTTCTCCCAGGAGGCAAAACTGGATCTCACAATACCTCTTGCATGAAGTTCTGTGTCCTCTGAATCACAAAATCAATGTGGTAGACCTTGAAGCGACTCTTGAGGTCCTGAAGGAGCTCCTGGAGGAGCTCCACCTTCAGATAGCAGGGCTCCATTTTCACAGAGTTGAAGGGCAGGTTCTGAAGCTGATCCACGTTCTGCATTCCAGAGGTGAAGAACAGGTTTCAAGAGAAAGCAACCAGAGGGGAATTTTTAACAGAAAAATGTAACACTTTGGCCTGAAACCAAATCCTGGTATCTACACTCCAGTTGCACAAATACCACAAGACTTTCTCACTGACAAAGCCAAGCACTAACCTACTCCCACCTGGGAAAGCAAATACTGCCCCAGAAGTTCCCCGCGCCACCGTAAACGCTCCAGGTAGACGTTGTCTCACCTCCTTCAGCTTTGTCGTATCGTTGGTCTTCTGGAAGTCCTGGATGATTTCATGAACCTCTCTATCAAAGAGCGAGCGGACCTCGGTGAAGCCGGAGCTCACGGGGCCCATGAGCTCCTCCAGGATGGAGGTGAGGAACGGCTGGATGTTCTCGGCGCAGCACTTCTGGGCGGGCTCCGAAACGGCGCCTGCAGGGTCACACGGGACACAGACACGGGGGCAAAGGGGTCATCAGAACTGACCTGCTTTACAGGCAGTCACAGGAGTCCCTGTTTTGCCCCGGATTTGCACCTCCACGAGGGTGCTGAGGGGGGTGGAAGAGAGTTCATGGTGTCGGGAGGGACAAAGGAACCTCTTTTCTCATGCCACCACCAGCAGCTGGTGAGCTGTGAGAGCGGAGGGAAGGGCAACAATTTATTTCATTATTTGCTAGCTTAAGCAACACTATCTTCCCAGCTTTCTAAACTCATTTGCATATTCACAGCAAAATGATGATGGCTTCACATCAGTCTGGAACCCCTCAAGAAGACCTTGGGTTTAAACACCCTTTGGCGGCCGAGGAATTTGTTGCATAACCAGAACCTCGTTTTGTGGTGCGTTCCCAGAAGTCAGGATAAAACCACTCCACTTTTAATTAAGCTCATGTGACTTCACTACCTAAGGCTGTCCAAGTCAGAAGGAAAGCAGAACGAACACCTCTAATGAGGATACTCAAAACCTGTCAGCTCCAACTTGAGGTGACCCTGTGTTTTCACAGACACAGCGGCCACAGGTATCACTTTCCTTTTTGCAGAGCCTCAAAGCATTTGTTTGCTTCAAATTGGTGTCTTCACTTGGACTTTTCAAAACACATGAGGATTTCAAAGCAATGACATCTGTTAATTTGAGCAACACAAAGGGAAACTTTAAAAAATGGCTCCAAAGCACAGCTGGTCCTCCACTAACCTTTGATTTTTCCAGCTAAGAAGTTCTTGGAGTTCAGAATCTGGTCCATGTCTGAACGAATGGTTCCTTCAAGAGTTTTTGCAAATTCTCTGCATTCTTCTTTCAAGGTACTTAATCCTTCTGCCACCTGCTGCTGGACTAAGCCATAAGTTTCTTCTACAATCTAAACCCAAATTAAATGAAGAGGTGTAGATCAGGATCAGCACCCACAGAGAACTGCAGTGAGAAACAGCTCCTCTGCAAGCAGAACCACTTACAGCAAACCAGGCCCGCTTCCTGTCATTCCTCTTGCCCTTCATTTTGGGCAGGATCATTGTCTGAAGGTTAGGCAGGAGTTCCTCCATCACGAGGTTGCTCAGGATCTGCAAGGTGAGAAGACGAAAACGACGTGTTCACGCACTGCTCTCCACCTGAAAACTGGGCACCTGCATCACACTGGTGTGTCCACACAATGCAGGGGCTTAGCTGTGCCAGGTTAGCAGGAGGACTGGGTTTGGAGTATTAGGAAAGCCTGAGGGAAGCTCCATGCATTTCATCCCAAGCAATTTGCACTGTAGGACTTTGAGACCACGCAACGATTGAGAGCAGAAGAACTGAGAAGCCTGTTACAATTCACTGCCCACGACTGTGACATCAGTGGAGCTCAAATCTGCTGAGAAATTGGATCAAAAACATTGAACAGTTGGTTTGCTGGCTGCTGCTCTCCCAAAACTGACCTTCTTCTGGGACACTCCCACCCTCCTAGAGGAGGTATGGTGAGAGAGGAATTGTTCTGAGGAGTCAGCACACAAAGGGTATTTCTGACAGGAAGATCATTGCCCAAAACCAGGAAGACATGACTGAACCGATGGGAATCTTTTGGGTGAGCACCAACTTCCCAGCTCAAACAAGAGAAGCAGGAGATGCCAACAAAACCAGGACACAAGTGGAACCCGGTAGTGTGGGTAATCTGTGAATCAAATAATTCTGTCTTTTCAAATTAACTTTTGCTTTCAAAAAATGTGCAACACGATGCCAAAGATTCATTTGCTCCAGACAAATCCTGAGGCAAAAGGGGTGAAGTAAGTAGCTGTTGGAGTTTGTGAGAAATTTTCCAAGCCACTTCTCCTGTCCCTGAAAGACAACTGCATTGGTCTAAACCCAGTAACACTTTCTAACACTGCAGAATTCATCTACATTCAAGTCTCCTCTCAACACCTCCAGATTTTTGAACAGAACCCATATGGAATCTATAACCTAAGAAAGTATCTGCAGGCAAAGGTGCACCACAGCAGAAAGGCAGGAGGAAGAAGAGAATCAAAGGGACTTCTGCACATCAAGAGTTCGTGATGGAATGCAGGAAAACTGAAATAAAGGGTATCATTGTCCCATTCTTTGACTGTCTAAACTGACACTGAGCACTTTTATCCCTCAAGCACATTTTCTCTTTGGATTCAGTTGTTGCAGAAGAGACTCATCACCTTCTCTGACCCCAGCATCTAACTGGCAATCCAGTCTGGCAGATGGTTCCAATCAGAAAGGAAAGACACTGGACTGGGAATATAGATGATACCAGTTTAGGGAGTGGTCCACAGGCTGGCAAGCAAGGCTGCTATTCAGAGGGACCTCGATGGGCTGAAGAATTGGGTGGACAAAAACCTCACCAAGTTCAGCAAAGGCAAAGATGTTCTGTCCAACATCTGGGACAGAACAAACCACAGAGTCACAGAGCAAGTCTGGAAAAACACTGACAAAATCCATCTTAAGGTGCTGGACATTTCTCACTCACTCTGGGTAAAGGATTTGCCCAGAGAAGCTGTGGCTGCCCCATCCCTGGGAGTGTCCCAGGCCGGGTTGGACGGGGCTTGGAGCACCCTGGGCTGGTGGGAGGTGTCCCTGCCCATGGCAGGGGGTTGAGATGGCCTTTAAGGTCCCTCCCAACCATTCTGTGACTCCATAACTCCCAGCTTGCTCAGCAGCTTCAGTGGAGTGTCACAAAGCACACAGTCCTCCCTGCTCTGCAGTGGGACCTGCTGTCTGAACTCAGCTCTCTCCTCACTCCAACAGCAGCCCAGCAGGATCTGAGCATCCTGAGGATCACACCCCTCCTTCCCCCAGCTGCTGGCTGAGTGCAGAAAAGCCCCTCAGCTTCCCATTCTCATTCTGTCAGGGCTTCCTGACCCAGAACCTCGTGTTTTACAGTGGGTTTGAGGCACCAACACGAGGGCAGGGGAATGGCAGGAACTCAGACAGCAAAAGTAAGGAAGGATTCTGTGTGCCAGTGTAAAACAAAGCACAAACAGCCCCTGCAGAGACACACAGTGCTCTAGCTTGATGTACCTAGAATATGCAATCCACTATTATTGTAGTTTCATTTACTTAAGCACTTAGAGATTATGCCCCAGCAGCACTTCAGACTCAGCTCTGCTGACTCACATACCTGCCCAAACCAACGGGCTCACTCGGGTCCTAAACGAATGGCTCACTTAAAAAGATCATGTGAGTAACCCACACTGACACAAATAAAAAATGTGACAACAGATCAAATATGTTTTTCTCCCCCCAGAGGGTGGTGGGCACTGCCCAGGCTCCCCAGGGCAGTGGGCACAGCCTGCCAGAGCTCCAGGAGGGGTTGGATGATGCTCTGGGGCACAGGGTGGGATTGTTGGGGATGGTCCTGTGCAGATCTGAGGGTTGGACTGGATGGTCCTCCCTTCCAGCTGAGGATATTCTGTGCTTCTGTAGAATGCTGAGTTGTCTGGAAACATTTTTAGGAAGCTGGTGGGTGTTCCTCCAGGTGCCTGGGGCTGTGCTGGTGTTCCAGCTGTGCTGCACTGCCCAGGTAGAAGTTGGGGGGCACTCACTGAGCCACTATAAATGACTGTCAGCAAATATGTTTCTTGGATTCTGCAGGGATTTCTACAGCACCAAACTGCAGCCTGCTTGTTCCAAACCACTCACTCAGTTTGGATGTTCGCCTAAAATAATTAGTGTATTTGGTCCAAACAGGCATGAGAACACACTACACTCAGGGAATGAGTTATTACTGGGAAGATAATGGGGGGAACTCAGCTGGATGTCTTCTGATTACAGCTCTCTGGAGGGAAATGGCTTATGAGTAAGTTGTTGGCATGCAAAAGAAAAAATAAAATATAAAATGAAACTAGCACTATAATAGCTCCAGAACTTGAGGGAGGAGGGGGGAGGAGAAAATCCTCACTCCCTCCCCTGGAAGGATGGAACTCCTTAATAGTGAGGAATTTATTATCAAACCTTCAATCCCTGCTGTGGTGGCACTGGGAAAAGCACTGTTTATAGATTTTTCTCCAGTTTCCACACCTTGCAGCATTTCAAAGGTAGGCTTATCCTAAAAGAATAATCTGCTTTCTTAAAACAAACCCCTCTGCATCAGGTTGGTTTTTTTTTTTCCATTTTCCCAAAGGGAAACCAGACTTCATCAAGGAAAACACCCAACAGCTGGTACTGAAGTAAACAGTTTCTGCTGAGTGCTCAATGCTTGGGAAAAGGAATTCTAAATCTTGGCCCAAATGCCTCCACTGCCCTAAAAGGCGTGTGAAGGGACCTCAGAGGGATCATCCAGTGGAGTTACCTCAGATACCATCAGTGTCTTGCACTCAGGTGCCCAAATACGGACCCAGACCATTTATGCAGAACTGAGGTACACAAATGTCTGGTGCTTAAGTGTGACTGTTGTTATGCAAGACCCTGTTTCAGAAGTTTTTATTAAAAAAGAATGATCACTTACGTGTGAGTAAGAAGTATCTTCTAATCTCAGCTATTTCTACCTACTAAGTTTTCCCTTTAAAAATACCATTTTTTTCCCCAGGAGGCTTTACAACCTTCACCATCCTCAAGAGCTGCCATATTCAAAGCCAAAAAGAACCCCTTAGGAATACATCCTTTTACCTCTTTTTCATTGCCAGTTATCATTTCCCACGTCCCATAGTGGCCTTTCTCCTGCCGGAAGAACTGGATGGCTTCTAGGAAAGCCTTGACTTCATATGTGGTCTGCTTGAGAAAATCTGAGGGAAACAAAGAGGGACATGAAAGGATTCACCCGTAAAGAACCCTTAGAAAACAATCATCCCTTTTTGATCCATTCTCCCATTCCACCTTGTCAGAGGTTTCTGTGGCTGAATTTTGGTGGAAGGGGAGGTTTGCAGAATGGTTTTTGTTGGAAGCTGCCAGAAGCTTCCCCTGTGCTGTGGAGCCAAGGACAGCCAGGGCCAGGAGGGACCTCCTGCTGGTGGCCAGAGCTGAGCCAATGAAGAATCCCAGTCCCAGCTCTGGGATCACAGAGTGAAGAATTGAGGAGTGTGGGGCAGTTGGGAATTCCAGCCATGGGAGAACAACACAGAGACCAAGGTGGGAGCAGGAGGAGGAGAAGGAGGGACCCCACGGGAGCAGGGGGGGAAGGACTCAAAGCTGTGCCCCCCCTGCAGCCCCTGGAGATCCCTCGGGGTGCACAGACCCCCCTGCAGCCCATGGGGTGACCCCCAGGACAAGAGCAATGGCAGCACCAACACCTGCAAACCCCCATTCCCTGCTCCCTGGAACTGCTGGGAAGAGGGAGGAGAAAGTTGTTCTTAAGACTTATTTCTTACTTTTTAGCTTTAATTCTTCTCTTGTCAGTAATAAATTTCAGTATTTAGCCACTCTGAGTTTGCTTTGCCATTCTCTCTCAGCTGTTTTTTTGCCTTTTCTTTTTCCTTTCCCTCTGGGGAAGGGGGGCCTGGAGGTTTGGGTGGACACCAGGGTGAAAACCACCACACCCGTGCATCCAGCAGCACTATTTTTAAACCATCCACTCAGCCCGAATGCCTGAAGACCTTGAGCTTTCACTAAGCTTTTGAAGAGTGATGTCCAACTGTCCCACTGCACACATGGACTATCCCAAGCCATCACATCCAAGCCCAGAAGATAAACCAACACCAGCACATGTTATTGTGGAGGAAGACAAGGGAAGTTTGATGGCATCAAACCCTGTCTGGGGCAGACTGTGAAAAGGCAGCATTGACATAGGAGAGCTCATCCCCTCCCTGTGAGCAGTGTCAGATGGCACGTAGGAACTCTGTGACATCGTGGACCAGGGCCAAAAGTTGGGAATTCTGCCTCCTTAGTTCAAGATGATGACAGGCAGCTCATTGTGGCATGTTGTGTGCCTACAAAAATGACTAAATCCTGAGTTAATGGGTTTTTCATGGATGCACAACAAAAGAGACTTAGACAAAATAAGCACCGTGTTCACACCAATCAGCACAAAAACCTCTGAGAGAATGGTGCTGCTTTCCCTAAATATTTCAGGAATGCTTCACCACAGCTCTGGAGGATCTGGTTATTGTCCAAGGGCACTGCTGCTGGATGGTGGCACTTCCCAAGAACAGCATCGCAGCCCGTTGAAAAATGCTGTACAAAAACGTTTGCCTCGAAACGTGGAAAAGCTCCCTGGAGCTTGACAAACCCGAGTGAAAAACCACCCCTGAAACCCTTCAAGGATTGAAGTGCTGCATCTTCACTATGAGACAGAGCTGCAGGGTTCTCCTCTGACAGGGCAAACAAAGCCACTAAGGTTTATTGCCCCTCTTCAAGGTCATCCACTGCAGCCTTGCTCAGCTGAAGTCCTGCTGTGCACACGATAGGAAGAAAGGAAAGAACAAGAACGTCGAGTCTCTCAAAGGTAATTAAGCTGCTAATAAAAGTTACTGATGCACACAAAGAGTTTTGATGTGCAGAGCCAGGGAGTGAGTCCTCAAGCCTTGTTTGTCGAGCAACACACTCCTTTTGACTTGCTCGTGGCGCTTCTCAAGAGGGAAGCTTTTACAGGAGGTTTGTGCGAGTGCCAAGGGCAACACAGGGATTATACAAATGATGGGAAACGTGGAGGAGTGACACTGCAGTGATGCCTGAAATGTCTCCTGCATGTGCTTCAACAAAAACAAAAGCTACAGAAACCTACAATTAATGTCATCAGGGCTCCACCCTGAAGCTGCTTGAAAAGAGATTTGATCGGCGTGGTGGGCAATGAGGCTTCAGCTCCAAGAGCCTGAAGGTCAGAACTTGTCCTTTCAGAGTCTCCCTTGGCTGAAAGGACTTCAGGAAGCTTTGTTATCCACACTGAACACTCTCCCCGCCACTCTCTAGATACTGTTCTTGGTTTACAGATCTTTGGAGGTCCAAAGAGATCACACAAATTCTCCGAGCCTGTATGATAATAATCAGCCGAGTAAAATCCCAACCTGGTCTTCAGTGGTTGGGAATTCAATGGGAAATACAAGTTCACTCCACAATTTGTAGGATTTTTCATACCAAGTCACAACCAGGATGCTCAAATATCAGTATTAGTTGGAAGTCAGGCTGTTCACTGCCAAGAGAACATCCTCTGACCACAGCTTTAATGAACGCAGGGAGTGCTCCACCTGAGAAACTGGTGGAGCACTGCCCTTGAAAGCTTTTGTCCTCCCAAAGTTAAACTCTGAATATTTTGATGAGGAGAGGGGCCAGGCTTTGCTGGAGGAAGGGAGAACTGCAGCTCCCACAGCCCTCTGATTGTGACTCACATGTTTTCCTCCTTCCCAGCTGTGCTCCCTCCTAACCCAAAGGGCTGGATGTTGGACCTGCTGAGGTGGTGACGCGCCAGTGCTGACAAGAATCTGCCCTCTAACACCATCAAGTTTGAAATTCCACACTCTGGGGAGCATTTTCTCTCCATTCTGACCGTCCCCAAGCCCTCAGAGCAGTGGGAAGAAGGTGCTAAAAATCCAAGAGTGAGTCATTTGAAGAGTTCATGGGAAAAACATCGAGCTGGAAGTGCCATAAACTCCCCATCACACATTCTTTCCTACGCCAGCAAACACAGGACACAAACATCATTATGGCAGTCTTGCTCCAAAAACACAGCTCCAAGCAGAAAGGAAGCTTTATCCTTCAAGGCTACTGCAATTGCTTAATTGAGGCAGTTTCTCATTTCCACAGGAGGAAAAGATTGCATCAGTGATCAGGCACTGCCCAACGAGACCCATCCAGTGTCAGCCCGTGCAGAAGCTGCTGGAGAGGCCCACGAGACAGAGGCACATTCATGGCATGGGGCTCAAGAAAAGGGAATTGTAGCCCAGCTGAAAGGAGCTGCAGTGCCCACCCTCCCTCCACCCCTGCCAGGCTTCCCAAAAGGGCTGTGGGACAGTGGCTGCCTTGGCAGGCACGGCAGGGGGACAAGGAGATGCTGTTGGGGTGGCCCTGCCTTCTTCAGAAGACATTCTCTCAAACCTCAACTCATCAAAAGCATACCCAGAGGACCAATCTGCTCTACACACACTGCACCTGGGGCAGAGGACTTAACTTAGAGGGTCCTGTTCCTAATTCCAGCTGCTGTGGGACTTGCAGTCTCCAAACCAGCTGCTCCAGACTATGAGCTGCACCTCCTGCTGTCCCTTTGGTGAGTCGGGAGGAACTCCCCATTCCCAAGTCCCAGGGTGGGACACCTGCACCTCTCTTTGGAGGTGGCCATGTCACTGGCCCAAGGTTAAAACCTCTTGGGACAGACTATCCAGACAAGTTTTCTGCTTCCCCAACACTTCCTGTGTGTGTGCAAAGACAGCAGAGGAACTGAATGGCCCTGGTGAATTTGGTGTCGTCCATGGCCATAAATCAACTGGTCAAAACACTGGAGAGATCTGTGCAACGACTTCTACAAATAGTCCTCCTTACCAGAGAGGATGAGGGATGAGGCTGCCTCTGCCTGACCCTGCATGTCCAGCAAATCCAGGGGATGGGAAAGCTGCTTGGAACATTCCAGGTCAAGCTGTGGATCTGGATGTCCTGCAGCCTGCTGCACTGGGGCTGCTGTTCACGATGTCTAACCACTTAGATGATGAGTTTTCTTAATTGTAATCAAAGGGAGAAGCTGTTACAACATTTACATGGGTTTTAAAAAGTGATTATTTCACTATGCAGTGTAAATTGTGCATCCCTCAGAACAATAATTGTTATTAATGGCACTTGGGGGGCACCACTTCGTGGTGGGTCACTGTCTGGACCTGATGATCTCAGAGGGACTTTCACAACCTTAAGGATTTTATGATTCTCTCCAAATCCATGACTGCAGCACGGAAGAGGCTGAAGTGGTCACCAACCATCAGGAATGACAGCAGGGGTGTGGAGACAGAGGGTGCATCATGTGCAAGCCGTGCCCTCAGCCCTGCTCATTTCAGCACCACCTGGAAAATCCTGAATTTGGGAAGAGCAGGGGAATGTTCCTCCAGTCCTGGAGGGACTGCAGGCAGGTGCAAGAGCCAGGCAGGGAGCATTTCCCAGCTCCCAAAACTGTTGGGGTGCTTCCTCTGCAGGCACACCAGGGTTCCCTTCTGCCCTCTGGCTCCTCCTGCACCCCCTGAATTTTGGCTGCAGCAGCAGTGATGGGGTAACCTGCTCACAGAGCCAGGAACTGCACTGGGCATGTTTTTAGGAGGTGCCAAAACTGAGCAGGTCACTCTTCAAAACAACCTGAGTGCCCCTATTGCAATGGAGTAAATGTCCTCCTCCCACAAAGGGCTTTTCTTGCAATAAGTTTATTGCTTTTATTGTTAATAACAGTGAAGGGGTGTTATTGACTGTGGATAAAGTGCTTTACCAAAGTGAGTAAATCTCACAAATCACACAAAAATCTCAGCTTTTTGGCTGACATTTCACAAAAGGCTTGAGGCCCAAAGACAGAGAGAGGGACAAGTGCTAAACCAGAATCCAAAAGTCTGAGCTCACGGAGCACGGGTTTTAATTAAAGAAACGCTGACTCTGACACAACACCCCTCATCTGAATAGCAAAACCTGAAAGCAACCCAGCCTGGCTTCATCTCTTCCCTGCAGCACTCCCATCTGCAGCTGGCTGAAAGCTTCTGCACTCAAGTGAATATTATTTTCCATGCAGTCCCTGAATTCTTCCTGCAGGGAGATGCCATTAAAGCATCCAACAGCAGCTGTTTCCATAGGAGCCTCAGGAACTGCAGCTCTGCTCAAATCTCTCACACCCCCACCACCACCCCATGGAAAAAACCTGCAATATTTGAGCCAGCAGGGCTCACAAATATCCCCTCAAATCATCAAAACCAAAGGCTGGCTTTGGATCAAGAGTGAGGAGGACAGTCACTGCAAGGAGATGACGGTGGCATGTCACTGGTGGGGAGAAGGTCACTCAATTCACATTGGAAGGTGATAAATGAATAGAAACTGCATTTAATTTTGTGTGATCCAACAATTTCAAATATTTGGTGGACAGCTGGCTCAGGTGAAGGCAGTGCCAAAGCATCCCTTGTAATTCTTTCTTGGTGGTCACCTCAGAGAGCATTTTCCTGGGACAAGAAAAATCTCTGCACAGGTATCAGGGAAGGGCTTTCCTTCTTGGGATGCCACAAATACACAGTGGGAGGTGAGTAAAAACTATTTGGAATTTTAAGTGCAGTCTCAAAAGATGGTGTGTCCACCCCTTATCATCTCCATTGCTGTCCTCAACAGAATAGATTTCACGCTAAGAAATGCAAATTACATTTTTCCCAATTTTCTCACCCTTCCAAGTCATCCCCCCTCTCACCTTGGCATCTGTTTCTTCACAATATATTCAGATTTTTGCTTTTTCCCTGCTTTCCATTATACATGCTCTTGAATTAAAAAAAAAAATTAATTTCTGATTTTTTTTTTAAATTTAGTCCTTTTAGAACAAAAACTGGTTAAAAAAAATAAAGTACCCAACCCCAAACCAACCAAAGAGATAAGGACAATTCCATCACTTCATAGACCGTGCTTACACACTGCCAGCAACCAAAGGCTTTGGGGTGAAGGCAGCTGGAGAACATCAGGGAATAAAGACACATTCCTGCAGTTAAGGAATCGCTCTGCCAACCACCCCAAAACCACAACTGAGGGAATGTCCAAACCATAAAACAATGAGCAGGATGAAAAATGATTTCCTTTTCTAGGAGCTCACGTGAGCTCCCGGCACATTTTAGGAGCTGTTGTTGTACCACGGGGGTAAAAAATGGCCAAGGCCACCAATTCCAGCAAAAGAAAATCGTGGGAATTTCTGTCTCCAAAAAATAAGTAAATAGTCCCAACCCAACAGAGATGGCAGGGAAGGAAAGGAGATTGGATCCAGCTGCCTGGACCTGGGCAGATGAGGAGACCTCAGGAAAAGACAGGTTGCCCAGGGCTTGTAGAACAGCTCCAGCACCTCTGAAATGACCCTCTGAGGAGAAGGACACAACATTTCCTTCTACAGCACAGAGTCCTGTCACGTTGGTGCCCACACTGAGAGCAAAGGGAAAGGTCTGGAATGGCCTGGACCTGAGGGGCACCAGCAGCACCAGAGAGGTTGGAAGGGACCCACCCACCCCGGTGAGACCAGCAGCTTTGTGCTTAAGGGTCTAAAAGGTGACTAAACACTGCACAAACACACCCAAAGAGTCACAATATCACTCAGCTCTGATCATGTCCCAGCACTTTCCAAACCAGCTGCAGTATTTCTGGAGCAGGTGGGAATTTGGAGAAGAGGAGGCTCTGGGGCTCCCAGAGAGCTGGAGAGGGACTTGGGACGTGGGGGTGGAGTGATGGGACAAGGGGAAATAGTTTTAAGCAGAAAAAGGAGAAATTCAAGTTAGATATTGGGAAGAAATCCTTCCCTGGGAGGGTGGGCAGGGAAGCTGTGGCTGCCCCATCCCTGGAGTGTCCCAGGCCAGGTTGGATGGGGCTTGGAGCACCCTGGGCTGGTGGGAGGGGTCCTGTCCATGGCAGGGGGTGGGAATGGATGGGCTTTATGGTTCCTCCCAACCCAAACCATTCCATGACTCTGCTTCTTTCCATTTCCCTGCTGCTGAACTTTGAAGCTGGAGCCTCAACACCACCTTGCACCTGCCCAAGTTGGAGCCTTCTAACCCAGCTCCTAACCCAGAGTGGTGGGCACAGGGCAGTGGCTCTTCTGCACCACCCATGGTCGATAATACATAAGAAAAAGAGAATCAGCCTGAGGGGAGAGAGGCAGGAGGACTGGAATGGCAGCTGTGGGTTTAGCACATTCATTATCCTGGTGTTTGAGGATCAATGTCACTGCCACAGACTGAAAATCCTCACCACAGTGAAAATCCTCAGCATGGCCAAGCAGGCTGGCTGGGACAGCAAAAGTGACTGAAAGAACTGATGTGGAGCAAAAAGAAAGAGGAAAAATAGTCTTATTTGAAGTGAAATATTCTACATTATACAAGGGCTGGCAAGTCCTACGTGTGCTATAAACCTGGAAGGGAGGAAAGTTAGAAATAACTGTGAGAAGAACAACTGTGGGATAAATTTAGAGTTGAGAAAGGAAATGTGGACACAGTGAATGACAACCTAAAAGTCAGAGATGCATAAACAACTCTGTCCCAGTTGTCCTTTGGTAGCCAAACCCCTCCTTAAAACTACATTTTTGAGCTTAAAACTACATTTTGCTTTTGTCCCTGGTCTAATGTGTTTGTTGTCCTTATTTAATGTATTTATTGCTCAAAATAATTGTTGTTTCTGTTGAAACTGGAGGTGACACGATATGGTTTTGGAATTCCACAGCTTCCTGTGCCAGGAGGGTGGTTATCAAGACACGGATGTGAAATCAAACCAGATGAAAGAAAACAGAAGGCTGAAGTGGAACCTCGTGTCTCCCTGGATGAGCTCGTCGTAGTTTCCTTCTCAGCACCCAGACTTCCCTTTATCCCAGCACCAAGTGGTCAGGGCTCTCCACTTTTAGCAGCAAAAACCAAGTGAAAGACATATAGAAAATGAGAAGACTTCCTGAAAACCCAATCATCAAATAAAGGCTCGGGAGAAACTTCAGTCTGATTTTCAGGGCACACAAACACAACGGGTTAAAACCCTGAGAATGGGAAATATTTTGAGCCTTTCCCTCATTATTGCCATTCTGGTCTGCCAGAGCATCCCCAGTGCAGGCTGGGGGGGGCCATTTCAGCAGCCAATTTTCCTCAGAGTTTGAGGAGTGCAGTTCTCATCCTTTCACTGAGAAAATGGGGAGGGAGAGGGAAGGAAGTGCAGGTTGTGAATGAAAGTGGAGGGATCGTGGAGAGAAGGCAAACCAATGACTCACACGCTGCCACCGCATCTGACCGGGGAGTAACTCCTTTCTTCCACACTCTGCCTCAACTCAAGCACAGCTTCTTTAAAAATCTGAGAGGTTCTCAAACTAGAAATGACATAAAATCCTTCAGTGAGGGGAGTCTGACCTCCCCAGACATTTGGGAAGAACAGTCCCCCCTATCCAGCCCCACAGCCGAGCTGGGGTCTCCCCACACCCATCACTTTGTGGGGGTTGCTCTGCTGCTCCCTGGGCACTTGTGTTTTCATTAATTAGCCCTCAATCACAGATTGAAAAGCCTTTGCTCTACATATTCCATCGATAATGAAGGGAATCATTGTCTCCTCAAACTGCCAAACCCTCCTCAGTGAGAATAAAGGACAAACGCAGGACAAGGGTTGAGAGGGGAATGACACCACGCCATCCATACATCTGACTCACACTTCCAAGCAGAGCTCCCTGAACCCAAAGGCTTTTGTGCTGACCAGTGTCATGGGTTTCTGTAGCTGAATTTTAGTAGAAGGAGGGGGGGCTTCCAGGATGGTTTCTGTTGGAAGCTGCTAGAAGTTTCTCCTGTCCTGTTGAGCTAATTAAAATCATAGTCACGCCTCTGGGATACATATTCAAGAATTGGAGTGTTTGTGCAGTTGAACATTCCAGCCATGGGAGAACAACACAGAGACCAAGGTGGGAGCAGGAGGAGGAGAAGGAGGGACCCCACGATGGAGCAGGGAGGGGGAGGACTGAAAGCTATTTCCTCCCCCTCTCCCTGAAGCCCATGGAGATCTTTTGGGGTGCACAGACCCCCCTGCAGCCCCTGGAGGAGCAGGTGGATGCAGAAGGAGCTGTTGCCCTGGGGGAGGCCCAGGATGGAGCGAGATCCTGCAAGAGACTTGCAGCCAGGACTCCTGGAGAAGGAGACCCACCTGGAGCAGGTTTTCCCCCCAGCAGAAGTGTTGCCCGGGGGGTGGACTCACCTTGGAGAGTCTATCGAGGACTGTCCCCCGTGGGAGGGACCCCAGGGGAGCAGGGGAAGGACTCAGAGCTGTGGCCCCCCTGCAGCCCGTGGGCAGGACCGTGGGGGAGCAGGTTGTCCCCCTGCAGCCCACGGAGCCCATCGGGGGGCAGAGACCCGACTGCCCCCCATGGAGTGACCCCCAGGACAAGAGCAATGGCAGCAACAACAACCACCTGCAAAACCCCCATTCCCTGCTCCCTGGAACTGCTGGAGGGAGGGAGGGGTGGGAGGAGAGGGGTGTTCTTGGGACTCATTTATTTCTTACTTCTTGGTTTTATTACCTTTAGTTTTAGTTCTTATCTTGTTAGGAATACATTTAAGTATTTAGCTACTCTGAGTTTTCTTTGCCATTATCTCTCAGCTGTGTTTTGCCTTTTCTCCTTTTTCTCCTTTCCCTCTGGGAAACAGGGGGGACGTGGAGGTTTGGGTGGACACTGGGTGACAACCACCACAGTTTTTTGGCCTTCTATTAAAATTCAGCTACAGAAACCCATGACAACCAGAAATCCCAGCAACACAGGCTGGGCTGGTTCTTTATCCCAGGGAGAGGAACCAGCTGAATGCCAGGGCGGGTCCCAGCACAGGCTGAGTCACTGCGGCTCAGCTCAGCAGGGCAGCGGGTGGCTCTGCTTCCTGGGACACACCACCCTGTGCGAAACACTCCTCCCAGCCTCTGCCCAAAGCCCAGCACGATTCACTCCCTTCCACGAGTGGCAGAGCAGAGCAAGCACAGCAAAGCAGCTTCTGATGAGACATTACGTCTGCCTCTGTCCTGCCCTTGCCAAATCTCCCCCCAGGCAAAAGTGAACTCTGCTTTCAGAAGAGGTGGGTTGAGTGTTGCCTTGGCCAGTGCTCCTCATCCCATTGTGCTCCACGATTGAACTCGAAGAATTTTTCACATCTCTTCTCTGCTTTCAACTTTATTTAATGAAAAAAATGCAGCCAAATTTTCCACCACAATTCTTACTCCCCGCTGTCCTGCTGCACGCGCCTGTGACTCCTTCAGGTTGTTCAGATGCCTGTTTTGTGTCAGCAGAACTGTTTGCAAACAAGGCTTTAAAAACTATTAATAATGTTTTTCAGTAAAGTGAGAATGGATATAAGTCAATATGAAGTCCTTGGAAAAAGCAGCTCACTTCCAGGGCAGAGTTCAGGTTACTGGGATGCTTGACACTGATCATTTTTCCACTTGCAGAACCTCAGTCTCCAGGAGATGCTGTAACTCAAGAAATCCAAAAATTATGGGCTCCTGTTTCCCTATGAGCTGTTAAAACCTTTTTCCTGCTGTACCAGTAGGTCCTAATCCAGACTGTCTTTATCTCTTAATCCCCCTGGGCAGAAATAATGAGGCAGAGAGGATGTGCCTCGAGGAAGGCACTGGGGTGTCACTAAACATCTTCTGTCAGATGAAAACTTGAGCACAGGAAAAGCTGAGAGGGATAAATGCTGGAACAGATGCAGAAATGAGCAATGGCTGAGCCATATGAAATACAATGAAGTGCAGACTCGCAGGCTCTGGAGATGGAAAAGACCTATTAGATCATCTGAACCCAGCTTTGGCCAATTCAGGATTGGCCCCTCGAGTGATGTGCTGAACTTTAAGGAAAAAAAAGCAGGCTGCCAAAAGCTGTGTCAAGCTTGTTACACTCGCTCCAGGAGAGAAATAAAAAACCCCAAGCAAAAACCTAATGAGCAGGCTTCAGGTCATGGAGTGCCAGGAAAACTTGATTGTGACCCCATCCTTAGAGAGGATGAAAGTCCAGAGGATTTTCATCCTGTACAACTGTTATGGCTCAAACCAGCCCACAGAGCCAGGCTTTGCTGTGGGAATTGGGGTTCCTCCAGAAGCTACACAGAGAATATTCATTGATGGCCAACCCACCCAACTGCTGCCTCCAGTCCCTGTTCATCCAGCCACGAATAGTCTCTGCAGTCCCCGTGACTGGGGCTTTGTCTGGCTGGGTGTCCCAGCCTCCCCACACCCACAGGGATCAGCTGCTCCCTCTGCATGGCACGAGGCTGGCAGGGCCAGAAGGACATGATGTGTCTCAGCACCTCCAGCATGACCTGGGCAGGAGCAGGACAGGGAGTGCTCCTTGGGACCAGGAACCCCGAGAAGAAGCACCTGCCACCAACCACCCCCGAGCACCACACACATCTCAGGAGGCCGTGCAGAAGTGCACTCCTCTGTGTTTGCATGGTGGGAATGGAGTCCTGAAGGAGACCAGGAATGGCTTTGGAAGTGGAGACGAGGGAGAAGTGATGGCAGCTTAAAAGGATCTGGGGAGGACAGTGGGAGACAGGGAAATGTGGTGAGGCTGATGGCCAGGACACCGAAGGCACAGCTCAAAAACATACTCTGGGAGCCAGTTCTGTAAGTAAAGGGGGCTGTGCACACACTGCACTCAACAAGACATTTGTCTACAATGTCCTGGTTATGGCAGCCAGGACCAGTTTGGCACTGGGTGGGGGTGGATTCTAAACCCTCCGAGGATTGACCTCCCAGAGTAAATCACCCCTTGGGAAACTCCCCACCCTGGGGCAGGGACTGGGCGTTCCCAGCTGAGCCCAAGCAGAGATAAGTTGGGGTTTGGGGACTGGGGTCTCTGGTCAGATCCAGAGGAGGAGCAGAGCCTCACCAGGACTGGCACTGCCACCAGACTGCCACCATCATTGTCACCAGCAGGTTTCTTGTTTTCTTTTTACTCTGCACTCAGGGCCCCACGTGGTGCTCAGCACAGGGGTTGGTGAGCTCCATCCTGCTCGTGCCCCACTGGGCTGGGCTGCACAGCTGGTGTTTTTGTGGCACAAACAAATTTCTCCTACTGTCTCAGTGTATTTTGTGATCTTTTTATGAAATTGTTATTCTGACGTGCAATCCCATTCCCAGTTGGATTCATTTCTCCTGCAGGTTTAACTCTAAACCAGCACAAGCAGCACAGGCTTCAGGCCCAAGTAGCTGAGGTTGCTGGAGAAGTTTCCCTTGTTCCCATCTCCCACCAAGGGCAGCAGGACCAGATGGGACTCAAAAGAGACACTAAAGGCACAGAAGAGCCTGGAGACAAGTGTGGGATGCAGGGCAGCTGATAAGCAGGGAAGCATTTCTTTTTCTGAAGGTTCCAACTCACAATGGTCTTCCTATTTCCTGAGAGCAAGGTTGCTTTTATAACCCTGACAAGTCACAGCTTTGGGGTTTTCTTTTAATTTCTCTAGTCTAACATACTCAGAAAGTGAGATTTAAAATTCATCTTCATGCAAACAATCAATATTGTGTCTTGCACACCACTCAAGGACCAGTTACAAGGCTTTTAACCATGGCTGGGGCTGGAGCTGCCATCACACACCCGCAGAAAGGCTGAATGTTTGACCACAAGTGACACGTGGAACACCACAGGAATGTCCTGGGAGACCACATTACTTCCACATTGTACAGCCTGGACTTCTGTATGGACAGGGTGGGATTGTTGGCATGTCCTCCAAAGGCCAGCAGTTGGATTCGATGATCCTTGGGGGTCCCTTCCAATTCAGGGCATTCTGTGATTTTATGATTTACAATTCTGTGTCTGTGACCAATTTGGCACGACTGCAAACACACGTGTGCCATATTTAGGAAACACCTCTCTTACAATTTCATATTACCACACTGGATTTCGATGGACTGGTAGAGAGAGGAGTGCAACTTCCAGAGCAGCTCCCCTGCCTTCTCCCCAGGCTCACTTCACCACAGCTCAAATCTCTCCCACCCTTGCTCCCACCTTTGCTCCCGGTTTTTCTCCCAGCCTTGCTCCCAAGCTTTGCTCCCACCTTTACTCCCAGCCTTGCTCCCACCTTTGCTCCCACCTGTACTCACAAGCTTCGCTCCCAGCCTTGTTCCCAACTTTTCTCCCAGTTTTACTCTCAGCTTTACTCCCACCTTTGCTCCCAAGCTTTACTTCCACCTTTGCTCCCAGTTTTACTCCCAGCTTTGCTCCTAGTTTTACTCCCACCTTTGCTCCCAGCCTTGCTCCCATCTTTGTTTCCACCTTTACTCCCAGCTTTGCTCCCAGTTTTACTCCCAGCTTTGCTCCCACCTTTGCTCCCAGCACGACGACGCTGCTCACTCTGATGCCTAAAGATTTGGGGTGTATTTTGTAGATCTTTAGAGTATCAGAATTATAGACTTTCTTGCTCACATGTTAAGTGGTGTTAGGAGTCCCTAAAGGACTTTTCTCACATATTCTCAAGCTTTCTGAAGGTCAGGGTGCTTTGCAGAGACACTTGCAAGAGAACTTGAAGACAAAAGAGCCCAGAACCCTTGGAGCTGCTCCAGGGGGGCAAAGCTTAGGACCCTGGTGGGTGGGACACCAAAGGACATGGTTACAGATATATGTTAATTATTGGAAGATGATAAAAGCTGTAACACCACTGGGGGTGGGGGGATGTGTACAGACCTTACAGTGGCAGCTCCCAACAAAGGTCCTGCTGCCCCTTTCCCCATCCCTGTTTTCCCAAGTGCCTGTTTCTCAGGATCTGAGCCTGTGGAGCTCACTCACCGTGGTTGCAGTGCCTGACACAGTCCCCCAGCACGGCGCTGAAGTCCCTCTGGGTCCCTGGCTGTGGGCAGCAGAAGCAGCTGTGCCGGGCAAAGGGCTGCCACAGGAACACCGGGAACGCCGTCGGCAGCTGCACGAAGGAAGACGGAGCCGCGTCCTTCTCGCTCGACCCTACAGGAGAAACACGCCTCCAGCTGAGGGATGCACACCTCCTGGGGTGGCTGTCTCTTCTCTAGACCTCTGCTGGAGGGAAGCATTGAGATACGGAGCCTCCTTCCCACCCGAGCCATTGGACACGGAGGGGTGTCCTGGTTATGGCAGCCAGGACCAGTTTGGCACTGGGTGGGGGTGGATTCTAAACCCTCCGTGGCATTTTTACTCATGAGCTGCTCCCCATGGCCCATTGGCAGCAGCTGCCCAGGGCACACCCCACCCCTCAGGGCACAGGGGGGGTTTGGGAACTCCTGGGGGATAAGGAAGGTTTCCTGCCTCCACACCCACCTGAGGGGTCATGTCTGCTCAGGGGCCATCAGGGATGCCAAAAATATGCCAGGATTGACCTCCCAGAGTAAATCACCCCTTGGGAAACTCCCCACCCTGGGGGAGGGACTGGGTGTTCCCATCTGAGCCCAAGCAGAGATAAGCTTGGGGTTTGGGGACTGGGGTCTCTGGTCAGATCCAGAGGAGGAGCAGAGCCTCACCAGGACTGGCACTGCCACCAGACTGCCACCATCATTGTCACCAGCAGGTTTCTTGTTTTCTTGTTACTCTGCACTCAGGGCCCCACGTGGTGCTCAGCACAGGGGTTGGTGAGCTCCATCCTGCTCGTGCCCCACTGGGCTGGGCTGCACAGCTGGTGTTTTTGTGGCACAAACGAATTTCCCTTCTGTCTCAGTGTATTTTGTGATCTTTTATGAAATTGTTATTCTGCCTTGCAACCCCATTCCCAGTTGGGTTCATTTCTCCTGCAGGTTTAACTCTAAACCAGCACAAGGGGCTCGGCTGGGATGGGCTCGGCAGGCACCGACCGCTCTCTGTGTTACACCACAACAACTCCATGGCCAAGTGCTTTGGGCCCAAGGGGCACAAAAGACACACAAGTCTTGGTGAAATTTCAAGACACTCTTTCACTGCACTGTAGCTGCTGGGGAAAGAGTTCTCATGGCAGGTGAGGAGGTCAGTGGGCAGCTCTGTGGTCTCTTCCACATAAACACCATATAGGAGCTCACGGGCTTTCCTCGGCTCCAGGGGACCCAAACACACCTGCACCTAAGAGCTGCCACTTCAAGCCCTCCTAGGTGAGGTAAAGAAAGCATCCAGCACCTCTAGTACCACCTGCCTTGAGTCCCTGCACACAGGGGATGCTGGACAACCTCCTCAGAGGTGACCAAACCCACCCTTGGGTCACTGCTGGAAAAGGTGTAAGGGGGCACCTCCCACAGCCATAACTTTAAGTAGGATGAGAGAGGACTTAAAAAATAAATCCTTGTCTTCATGTTACCCTTATCCCTTTCCTTATGTGGCATTCCATTTTCCAAATCTGACTCTGCAACGTGGGATCTGCTCCCTTCAAGCCTAGATTTTTAACATCTCTGTGGAGTGGGGGCAGGCAGGACCACAGCAGTTCCTGGCCCAGAAACAACAAACTCAGCAGCAGCAACCTTTCCTGCCCTCTCTGTGGGACTTATTGTCAACTGTGAGTCAACACGGGCAGCTGGCACCTAAAAATGGAAACAAATAAACCAGGAATATTAACAAAGCCCGGGAACAATGGTGGTGTGGTTCCTGCCCTGCTCCTGAACAGCTTCCAGGGGCTTTGTGCCGGGATGCTGGGGAAAAAAAAAGGGGGCTTGCACTTCTCTGAATGTCAGCTTAGAGCATCTGCTGTGTTCTTCCACTCTGGAGCTCTGGGCATCCTCTGCTGCCCTGTTTTCACATGGAGCCTGGGAGCCTTCCCCAAGGAAGGAACAGAGCTTGGGTTTTGGCAGTTGAGCTTTGAGCAGGGCTTACCAACAGGATCTGGAAAATGTTTATCAGACAGCAAATTGTAGTCTTCTTCTGAAGTCAGGACTTTGCCTCCTGCAGGAACAACATGATATTTAGGGCTGGCTCCTTTCTGATAGGCCTGGAAAAGTCAAGAAAGAGGGAGTATCATCAAATAGAGACTTAAGGAGAAGGAAAACATAAAACACATAACTCACTGACAAAGCCAGGAACTGTTCTCAGTGATCCTTGTGGGTCCCTTCCAGCTCGGGACATTCTGGGATTTTCATGCATGGGGACATTCCCCAAAGGGAAAAAACCTTTTTGTCAGGCTGAATTTTGGATATGTTCCCTAAGGATGGCAAATCTAAAATACAGTTCAACATAACAAACATGTCTGAAAATCCCCTCTCAGTGCATTTCTGGAAGAAAGAGAAGAGTCAGGGATGGAAGGGAGGGAGAAAGGATGGGATTTGCTCCTGAGCCCCCTTGGATTTGTCAGCCAGGACCACTTTGGCTACAGCAGCTGCCACGTGAAAAGCTTTGCTGTGGTCAAACCAAAGCCACCAAAAAACTGCTGCTTAAAATCCAACTGCAGGAGCACAGGGCTGGATTACAGTGCCACACAGACGGGAAGCACGCTGGGACCAGCCAAGGGAGGTTCCAAGCGCTGGAGGAATGATTTGCTAGCTCTTGCAAGCCTGTCTGGCCAAGGTTTGACCCTCAGCAAGGCTGGAGCCACTTTGCCCAGGTTCCATCCGTGCTGAAGGAAAGGCAACAGCAGCAAACCCACCTGGAATCAGTTCATTTGGGGCTGCAGAGGAGCCCCACGGGAGGAGCACTCACCTCCCTGCTCTCGAAGCAATCCACGGTGTAGTCGGCGTTGACCACGACGTATCTGTCCTTCCACTTCTTCAGGTCCTCAGCGAAGTGCAGCAGCTCTGCTTCATACAGGACCAGCCCTGCTGTCCCCGGGGGCTGCAGAGACAGTGCTGAGACCTCAGCTACTCTGCACTGCTGCCCATTTGTCAGAGGTTTCTGTGGCTGGATTTTAGGAGAAATGGGGGCTACCAGGGTGGTCTCTGTTGGAAGCTGCCAGAAGCTTCTCCTGTGCTGTGGAGCCAAGGACAGCCAGGGCCAGGAGGGACCTCCTGCTGGTGGCCAGAGCTGAGCCAATGAAGAATCCCAGTCCCAGCTCTGGGATCACAGAGTGAAGAATTAGGAGTGTGGGGCAGTTGGGAATTCCAGCCATGGGAGAACAACACAGAGACCAAGGTGGGAGCAGGAGGAGGAGAAGGAGGGACCCCACGGGAGCAGGGGGGGAAGGACTCAAAGCTGTGCCCCCCCTGCAGCCCCTGGAGATCCCTCGGGGTGCACAGACCCCCCTGCAGCCCATGGGGTGACCCCCAGGACAAGAGCAATGGCAGCACCAACACCTGCAAACCCCCATTCCCTGCTCCCTGGAACTGCTGGAGGGAGGGAGGAGTGGGAGGAGAAAGGAGTTCTTAAGACTGATTTATTTCTTACTTTTTAGTTTTAATACTTTTAGTTCTTATCTTGTTAGTAATAAATTTGAGGATTTAGAGACACTCTGAGTTTGCTTTGCCATTCTCTCTCAGCTGTTTTTTTGCCTTTTCTTCTTTTCCTTTCCCTCTGGCAAAGGGGGTGGGCTGCAGGTTTGGGTGGACCCCGGGTGAGAACCCCCACACCATTCTGAGGCTTTTATTTCTGCACTTCCATAAGGCTGCTCTGAGGGCTTTGGAGTCCCAAATTCCACCTGGAGACACAAACATCTCTCTGCTTCGGGTGGATACGACTCACACGGGGGAATTCTGAGGTGAGGAGGCAGCAGAAGAGCTCTGCCTTCCAAAAATCCTACCACATTTCTGAGGCAGAGGTCTCACTCGTTCAGCTGGCATGCTGACTGCAAGGTCACAGCACCCTGGAATGGTTTGGGTGGAAAGGGGCCTGAAAGATCATCTCATTCCAACTCCCTGCAAGATGACTTGTAGTTCACCGACTCCCATTTCCCACTATGTCCTAAAAACATTTCATTGATGCAGCAAAGAGTTTTACTGTGAAATAGTAAATTGTTTCCCATGTCTTTGTAACCCTCCTGCATTGTGCTCTAGGAGCTGATACACATCTTTGGGAAAGACACAGCTCTTCCATCATCCCACCCCTCCAAGCATCCCACCTCCTACGTCCCAGCTCAGTCCTCTACCCGTCTCATTTTCAAGAGGATTGGAAATTCGTGATTTCCCATCTGGCCAGATAATTCAGATTTATGTCCTGTTAATATTGAAGGCTTCCTCTCTGCATTTGCCTCCAATAAAGAGACTTTTGTCTCTCCCCTAATAAAAACCAGCTTCCCGTAGCTCACTCCACAGAGGGAACTGCTCCCACCCTCGTCAGGGAACCCCGAGCCACACATGAAAGGACTAATTATGATTCCTACAAAAATCTCCTTCCTGAGTCTGTGATCTCTGTCCCCAGATTTTGCAGAACTTTGCAATCAGGAGGAAGCAAACAGCTTTGTCCAAGTTGCCAACTTTCTGGACCTGTGTCACAGTTCTCCTCATGCTGCAACAAACAACTAAACAGGACCAAAACAAAGATGAGTTTCCAAAAATAAAACCTGGAACCTGCACCCAGATGTAACTTTCCCACCTCAAACTAACTGAACAAAATCCAACATCTCCATGTGCAAACTATTATGTAAACTTGGGTTAGAGATAAGGAAACACACGTGTGGAATGCCCTGCACACACATTTATCATGTTTTAAACTATCCAACCTAAGGAGCTGAAAGGACACTCCTGTACTGGGCTTGTCTTTACAGAAACATTTAGATAACTCTAAAAACACGCTTTGGGTTGGTTTTTAGAAGCTTTGAGCATCTGTACAACCCATTCACTTCACCTGAGGGCACCACACAGTGGGAAGAACAGGACAACCAAGCCAGGCAGTGCTCAGTGCACCTCCAGCTCACATTTGTCACACACAACAACTTCTAAATGGGTGACTTAAATGGGCAATGCATTAATTATTCCATGCAGGAGAGCAGGGCAATGTGGGCAGCCGGAGATGGGGAAGGGCTTGGGTGCCCTCCTTACCTTGGCTTTGAGGAAGTGGGACTGGGGGTCGCGGTGCTGCTCCAGCTCATCCTGCACGTGCCTGCAGAAAGCCACGGCGTGCTGGCGTTGGTAGTGGGGGCTGAAGTTCTTGATGATGGCCTCTGTTTTGCCTGGAGCACAAAGAGAGATCTGACTGCATTGTGGGCTTCAACAGACTGTCATGCAGAACCAAAGCAACTCAGCACCAGAGACCCCAAAGTCTCTTCTGGAAAAGAGAAGTTTCGGAGTGACCCCACTGTGGCCTTCCAGGAGGTGAAGGGAGCCCACAAGAGTGATGGAGAGGGACTTTGGACCAGGGATGGAGGGACAGGACAAGGGGAGTGACTTGCCACTGCCAGAGGGCAGGGATGGATGGGATACTGGGAAGGAATTGCTCCCTGTGAGGGTGGGCAGGTGCCCAGAGAAGCTGTGGCTGCCCCATCCCTGGAAGTGTCCAAGGCTGGACAGGGCTTGGAGCACCCTGGGCTGGTGGAAGGTGTCCCTGCCCATGGTGGGACTGCATGCACTTTTAGGTGCTTTCCAACCCAAATCATTCCATGATTCCATGAAATTACCACCCAAGCACACCAAGGACCTCTTGCTGCACAGATCAGGAGATGCATTCAGAGGAAATTTGTCCAGAAGAACACTGGGTTCAGGACATTGCTTTTCCTTCTAAGGGTGAGCAAAACATACCCCAATCCACTCCTCCGAGGGGAGATGCAGTCTGCCTCTCCCTGGGACAGACTGAGCCCTGGGTGGTTGGGAGCTGGCAGGGTTTTCAAAGGAGACCAGTGACACTGGCTAATCTTGGCCATATCAGCCAATTTCACCACTCGGTGAGATTTTAAAGCTGACTCAAAGCTCCACAAAGGACTTTTCTGGGCTGGGGTCCTGCCAAAGGGCTTTTCCTGAGCAGACAAATGTAGTTTCACACCTCAGGCAATGCTGATGTTTTCAAAATGCCATTTTGTTCTGCTTGGAGAAGAAATAGCCAGTTTTCTGTATGAGACCAAGAAAAAGGCAGTTCCCAAATTATGATTTCTTGAAGTCTCTCCCTTTCTCTGGACTCTTAAACCAGGAATGGCACTCAGCATTCCTGAAGGGCCAGAGAGGGGAACCACGACCTCCAGAGTTCTGGACAAGCTGAACCACCTGGAATGACATTCCCAACCAGACCAACCCCTCCCAGCACTGCCACCAAAAGGGAATTTCCTGGGAATTTCCATGAGGTTTTTTACACCATTACTTAAATTGAAATTTAAATACCATTATACTGCATTTGTGGCTTGGATTGCTCAAAGTCCTCTGTTCAGAGGGGACCCAAATGAAACTGTAAGTACACAGGATTAATGGCATTTTTACAATAATAATTGAAAGAATACACACTGTCCACTAGTATGAAATAATTACTGAGTCACCATTAATATAATCTTTAGTTTTTAGTTAAAAAAAGGTTTGTAATATATGGCAGTTATAGATATGTTGTGATGTGTCTTAATATTGGGTTATTTATGTCTGGATATTGCAGAGTTGTGAGTCTGCAGAAGCTGCAGTGGTGTTGGGGAGCTCTTGACAGATTTGCTGTTTCAAGTAAATTATATTAACCATGAAAAACTTCCTGGATTCCTACTCCAAAAAAAAATAGGCTTCAATTGCCAGAGCAGTTCCCAGAACGTTTATGTCTTTTTTTCATCTTAAATAATTTTAAATACGGCTAAAAAATACCAGAAGAGCCATGGGTCATACCAGAAGGAGTGCGTGGGATTTCCTGGGATGCTGTGGTCCAAAAGTTCTCACACCTGGCTCTCAATTTCCATGTAAAACCCCCCAAAATATGTGTGGCTGAGACTGCCATGGAAAACCAGTCAGTTTGCTAAGGAGTTCACAGAGATGGGCAATGGCAAAAGATTTTAGAAGGTGCTTTTTTTCAGGTCCAGCTCTGGTTTGTTCCTCATGTGGGACATTACTGGGCTGTCAGAGGTAACTTCATCCAGAGAGCCATGGTTTTTCATTCTTCTGGAGATGACTGCCCAGAGAAGCTGTGGCTGCCCCATCCCTGGGAGCGTCCCAGGCCAGGTTGGATGGGGTTTGGAGCACCCTGGGCTGGTGGGAGGTGTCCCTGCCCGTGGGAGGGGGTGGCACTGGGGTGGCTTTGAGGTCCCTCCCAACCCAAACCAACGTGGGAATCTGTGACTTATTCCATAATTTCCTGGCAGGGATAAAACCCACAATACAAACACAACCTTTCATTCCAGCTCCTCCCGGGTAACCAGCTCAGGGAGGTGACCTGGAGCCTTCTCCTCCTCCACCACCAGTGGGATCCCTGCCTTCCCCTGAGCTGGCAGCCCTTTCTGTCCCACTGCTGCTCCATTCCAGTCCCCCCAACATGGGGTTGGGGACAAACCCACCAGCCCTGGGGACAGCTCAGGGCAGGCTGGGGGTGGCAGGAGGCTGAGTTATGGGGGATTCACAGATGTTTTTGGGACAGCACCAGGTGACAACCTGGTCTCCAAACCTTCAGTTTTAAGACAGACTTTTGGAGACCTCCTGGTTGCAGGACGTGCTTGGGTATAATAGCAGGATACGGTGCTGCTGGAGCAGAAAATCCCAGCCCCTTCAAAACCAGCCTGCTTTGGGCAGAGGCACAAACTTGTTCTCCAAATAAGGACAAAGCTTCCCCAAAACCTTCTTTAGAGCATTTTTTTCCCCTCTGATCCCAGCCAGCAGTAGGATGTTGTTGGCCCCAGCCCCAGTGGAGTTTCCTGCTCAGGGTTTGCCCCACGTTTTCCACCGTGGCTTTTTTCTTCTCCAGTTTGTGGTGGCCTCTGTTACAGGGGGCTTTGGGACACTGCACCTCGCTGGACTGCTGCCTGCATCCTGTGGTAAAGACTTGGAGAGGAAGTGGGACAAAGAACAGAATTCTGGTGGTGGGGGAGGGAAGAAAAACCCTCCAACAATGGCAGGAAATAACCACAATTTTTGCAGAAGTCTTTCAGTCGTGGCTCAAATGGCCCCAGAAAGGGGAGCCTTCACTGTCCACAGTGCTTAGGTCATCTTGGAGGAGGATGACTAAAGAGAAAGGAACTCTGCAATTCCCAACACACGTGTGAAGGACACGGCATCGAGGGCGTTGTTATGCGTCCACGCGCCGCCGAAACACGAGCGGAGAAGCAAATGTTTCAGGCCTCTTCTTCCAACCCTTGCAAAGGATCTCTGCATGAAAAACACTCTCCCTGTCCTAAAATTAGAAGAGAAGTTTATTTCAAGAGGCTGTGAGTGGCACCAGAGGAGGACCTGGCCCGACAGGCACCTCAGCACCACCCGTGGTGGGAGGAGAAGCGGAGGGAGCCTCGATCCGTTGTTTGCCGACGGATTCTTAAACTCTTTTGGTTTACAGAAGATAAAAATAGGCTGTCTGAAAACAAACACGATGGAAACAGCTCATAAGCTGTAGAAACTCTTCCCATGGAATGATAACACGGGGCAAAGTGGAGATAAAATACTCCAGGGCAGTTGAAAAATGAGTTTCCCTGATGCTTTCCCAAATTTAGTGTGGCAGGGCTGTCTCTGTGGAGCCCCTTGGCTGCTCTGCCAATGGCACAGCTCCAGCCTGCACCAGTGGGATGTGAATCCCAGCAGCCAGGATGTTCACCCTGGGAGGATGTGGGCTTTGACCAGCTCCAGGAGAAGCCTTCCTGCAGCCTCCTGGTCCTGGCAGGGTCAGGAGTTGCCTCAGCCATCCTCGTGGTTCCTCTCCAGCTCGGGCTATTCTGTGGCTCCATGGGCTGAAATTACCAACAGGAAAGACAACAGTGGTGGAGGTGGAAGCATTTCTGTCAAATCAACGTGCTGAGGGTCCATTCCCCTCTTCTTAAGGGTTCAGATCCTGCTGCTGGTGGTTCAGGATGCACCTCCTGCTCTGCAGAACTGCCCTCACACGTCTGATGACGAACCTTCAGCACGAGTTATGATGCAGCTTTTAAGACTGAAAACAAAAGTCACTGAGCTGAGGAGCAGGAGGCACCCACCACTTGTCCCTCTGGCAATCAGGAATCAGCCCCCAGATTTGTTTCTTCCTGCTTTTCCACTGCCTTGGACCTTCTTAACTGTGTGACACCGTGCTGGGCACTTGCACAGAGCTGCCAAGTCATCACACACACACAGCACGTCCCCTTTGAGTGTGGGTTTCACTGCTTTGACTGGAATAAACTGAAATTCAGCTTCAAAAAGCAAAGGCAGGATTGGGCAAGTGCTCTCAGGAGCTCCTGCTGGTCTAGCCACCGGATTCCAGGCCGGTGGCACAGCCACCTGCAGCCCAGGGAGCTCGCCCTGCCACACTGCTCTGCTCTCAAGAGCACGTTGCCAAGTGGCCAGGACAGATGAAGATCAGGAAGATCCAGGAAAAAGGGTCTCACACTCACCAGACCTGAGCCACTTGGAAGTCAACGATGGAAAGAAGTAAGGACTTGCCCCAGGAGTCATTATTTCACTTCACTATAGGTGTTTGGTAGGAGGATGACCCTTCCAAGAGCAGTAAGATGACCAAGACCCTTCCCCTTCAGAGCACAATTGCTGGCACTCAGCCCTTTTTGGAAGGAGTTTTCAGAAATGCACCGCGATCAGTGACACAAATTTCTTGGGAGGTCTGGGGGATATATATCCTTGAACTATTTGCTGGAAAACACACTTTATGTGCCAGGGGACAGGAACTTTAAGAAAGTAGATGATTTGCCATATGGAAGCAAATCCTGGATAAAACAAAACCTCAAGGAAATAACACGGTGTGTGCTGCATGTCAGCACACCCAGCACTTCAGGTGAGTGAAGCAGCGAGGCAGGACAGGAACAAGTCACTTTGTCTTTGTTTTCCTCCACCAAGCCACAAGCAAAGTTGTCAGAAATCCATGTAGAATGTCCAGCTGACCATACCCACGGGGTGCTCCAGCAGCCAGGATGGAACTCACAGCCAGGGATGGGCTTTAGATGATGAACTATAAACTTTACTGTGTGCAGTAATGTTATTCTGCAAATTCACCACCAAGCTTTGAAATTACTGCTATCCATCCACTCATCCATCCACCCATCCCTCCACCCATCCATCCACCCATCCATCCATCCATCCATCCCTCCCTCCATCCATCCACCCATCCCTCCACCCATCCTTCCATCCATCCATCCATCCACCCATCCCTCCAACCATCTTTATATCCATCCCCACAATCCTACTCTCTTAGCCCTTCAAGGCAGCAGCAATATGAGTCAACAAAATCACTTCAGTGTTCAGCTCATGGGCTGACCTCATCCCAGGCCCAAAACACACACAGCCTTTGATCAAGGGAAACATCTGAGGCTGTGGATGCTCCACCTGAGCCCTGGGAACCAGCTGTGAAAGCAATTCTCTTTGGCATATCCTGGCAGTGCCCAGCACCTCCCACTGCTCTGGGACACAGAACAGTGCCCCTGGAATTACCAGCAACTCCCTCTTTCCTACAACCTCGTTCCTTGTGGAGTCCTGACAACACCATCCAGAAAAGTGTTGAAATCCAAGTCCTCCCAGGCTTTACCCTCCAAACCCAGCGAGGCAACATAAACTTTCCCCTCATTGTTGAAAGCAGAGCTCAAAAGTTTGACCTTTATCTGCACAAACAGTATTTCAGTGATCTGTGGCTCATGACTTAGTACCTGTTGTGACAAAAAGGGATGACAGACAGGAGTGCAGGGCCTTCTTTGGCAGGATCACCTCTCCTGGTTGGTTTGCTCTCAGCCAAGCCCAGCTCCCCTGTTCCCCAGGTCAGGAACGTGTGGGTTGCACCTGATAAAATATTACAACCAATCCCTCACTCTCAGCCTCGTTTTATATCAGTGGAGACTGTTCTTATCCCAAACCTGGGGTGCTGTAACAAACCATGCACCCAAACCATCCGTCTGCAAAACAGCCAGTGGGTTATCCTGGAAAAATCCTGGAAAAATTCCTGTCCCTCACCCCAAACTGGGTGCAGAGCTCAGATCATCCTCTGGGTAGATCCTCAGAAGACAAGCACTCCTTGGGTGCTCAGCCCATCCTTTCTGGAGGGAGAAATCAGTGCTACCCTGGGAGAAAAGCAGATTTTTATTTTGCAAGTTCGTCAGCTGAGGGTGTGAAATCTGTGCTCCTGCAGAAGGGAAGTTTGTCTCTGGCAGGAAGCTAAACAAACACATTTGTAAGTTCATGTAAACTCGATCCGTGGCAAAGGAGGTGCCAAAAACAACAGGCTCCACTCCAGCCTTGGGGGATCTTCCTTCCTACAACTGCTCTGCTCTTCCTCAAGTGCTCTGCTAAATGAGGAGGGATTTCATACCGAGGTGGACAATTATCCCACAGATTCTATGGGTTTATATGCTCACAAAGTTCCTCTCAGGCAACTTGAGGAGCATCTCCTGCTTCAGAGGAAGCAGACAGACCTGGGCCAGACAGACCTCATTCCCTCTGAAAAACCAGAGGGTTTTCTGAAGAGCAGCTTGTGATTTAACGGAGGAAATTAATTTTGAATGCTGCCTGATTATTAAAAAAAGCAGAACTAAATGCATAAACACAGGCTGGGTCAAACTCAAGAGACTCATTCCTACAGTCAGCTTCTCTTTCCCTTTTTCCTTCCAGGCTGGGATCAAGAAGATTCCCAGGATGTGCAGATGATGTAGGACCCCTCTGGCCTGTGGTTGACCATCATCATGCTGCACAAGGAGCTCCACCAGCACTGCAAAAGGGAGAGGAGGCAACATCAAGAAGCCCCTGGCAGGGCTCTGACCCTCCCAAAAGTGTGGGTCTGGAGCAGGGGACAGGGAAAAACAGTGGGAAGGAGTGAAATCCCAAGCTCAGAGTGCCTGAATTGTGCCCAGTGGGATCAGACAGACCTCTCTGAAGAAAGGCTCCTGCTGCCAAAGCCTTATTTACAGGAGAGCTCACGAGTTGCCTCGGCACTCTTGCCAGCTTATAAAAATCCTCATAACCAGGAATTACATCAAGGCCAAAGCTTGGGGTTAATTAAGCTGAAAGAAGCCCAGCGTGAGCCAAGGGTTTGGTTAACCCCGTGTCAGATAAGCTGATCCCAAAGGCCACTGAAATTTATCCTTTATGGGTAACGGGGCGAGAGGCAGCAACGCTCTGTGTGCAAACGAGGACCAGTGGTCAAAGTCAACTGGAAAAAGGTCTGCCAACACTTTATTTACAGGCTTCTTCCACAGCACCAGAAGAACTGGGGATTTGAGAAAACAAATGAACCCAATCTAGTTCCTGGGGATCACGAGGAGGAGTAGATTTGGTGACAGTCAATGGTTTTCAAGTTTTGGGGGGTTGGAACACCCTGAGCCACGGATGGGGACACAGACACCAGGCATGTCTGGAGCAGCTTTCTGCAATCCAGTCATAGTAGGTCACCCAAAAATGTTTCCTGGGAACATTCAAACAGCTTTTCCAAAGGGTGAGCCAGTGCTGCATCACCCTTTCAATGAGGATGCTGCACTCCCTCTCCCTCCCTTTGGGGTGACAGGCCTTGCACCAGTTACTTCACTGCCCAACCATCCACAGGGCAAGCTGACAAAAAAAATCTTGTCGTGTTGGAGACACAGAGAAAAGAAACCATCAAAACCTACTAGTGGAAGATTTTTCTGAATTTTATATATATATATATGTACACACAATGTGCAATGCCTGGCGTGTGCTCATATGGATACACATATCCTTAAAAATACAGATTTATTTTTTTTACTAATTCCTTTTCTCTTAATTCCTTTGCCCACTTATGCCATACTACCTGTCTCCATTATAAAATTAATCATGGGGTTATTTGGCATTGGACATAGCAGAAGGTCATTCTTCCAGGGTAATATTTTGTTGCCTTTCTGGCCCCTCTAAAGCCCCAAACACCACTGGGGTGTAAATGCACAGATTTGAAACCAATGGTCCTCTGTCCTCCTGGCACCTCTCAACGTGGGAAGACCTGCCACTGGCTGACTTTCCACTCTTTTCTTCCCCCCAAAGTTGAACAAGGCCATAATCAAGATCCCAGTATTCCCAAAGTACTGGAAAAGAAGGAAACAAAGTGATTTGAGCATTTTCTGGAGGTTTTTTTCCCCTGAAGCTAAAACGACCTGATAATCAATATCATTCCTTTCTTGGCAGAGTTTTTGCCTGTGGTTCTTCTGGATTGAAGTTGGGACCTGGCTAATAAAAGTCCACCTTCTGCAGGCAAATGGAGGGGAATTCCAGCAATTTTACCCTGAAAGGAGGACAAGCAGAAATCCAAACACCCCCAAACTTTCTGCAGCTTCAGCAGCACCAGGGACGAAGGATGACCTTGGCACTCCCACCTCTGCTCTTCCTTCGACCCACCAGGGGCAGCAACCCACACCACCAAGGGCAGAGGACACATCCCCAGCTCACAGGGCCACGGGTTGGAGGAATTTAAGGAAAAAGGGAAGAAGAAGAACTGTGCTAGGAAAGAATTTGATGCAGATGGCACAGAGGACACCCACAAAGGAAGACCCTTATCTCGCAGTCACTCCTGGGCACAGGGTTGAAGGTCTCTGCTGAAAAGCCTTGATTTTGTGTTTCAGGCTTCTCTTTTTGACCATAACTCAGAGAGAGCCAGAGCTGCACCGAGTGTTTGAGGCGTGTGAGGGGCAGGGGACACACACAGCTCTGCAGGTGGAGTCTCACAGCCACTTTGAGGGGCTGGTTTCACCCAAGTCCACTCCCAGCCAGGGAAACCAAGCTCAGGAGGGTTATATCCAGCTCCAGACAGCCTGCCAAGTGCTGTGCTTTATTCTCCTTCCTCCTGGATGAGTCTCAGCTCCTCAGGCATCACTGAGAACACAATAGGGCTCAGTGCTGGTGTTTGTTTTCTCACTTCCAAGAGGACTTCCAGGAAAAGAAGCACCACTCAGCTCTCATCCCTCTCCCTGCAGTGTGTGTGAGGCTGCTCGGCTCCTCCACCTCAGCTTTTCAATGCTCCTTCCTTTTGGGGGCAAAAAAGAAAGAAGATAAAGCTGCCTCATTTCCTCTCCATTTATCTCTCACGTTCAGGAGGGCTTGTGACAACATGACACGACTTGAAAGGAAAACCCCAATGAAAGCCACCTTCTCCCAGCACTGTGTTTGTACCAGCAGGACCACGTGAGCTCCTGGGCTGAGGGAAGCAGCTGGGCAGGTTATTATTATTATTCTAGGAAGAGGAAGTTTGTTCCTCAGAGTTTCCTTGGAGATGGGTCGATGAGAGCCCTCCTGCAGGGTCCCAGCAACCTGAGCCTCTCGAGGTCTTCAGCAGGACCTCAGGGCACAGACACACCAAAATGTCTTGCTTGTGTTGTGACAACACACAGCCAGAAGATAGTTAAGGCTTGTTTTTATATCCATTTAATGATTATTAATGATTATGGTATTTAATGAGTACCCAAGTGCTCTCCTCTTCCTCAAGTGCTCTGCTAAATGAGGATGGATTTTATACCGAGATGGACAATTATCCCACAAATTCCATAGGTTTATGTGCTCATAAAGTTCCTCTCGGGCAACTTCAGGAGCATCTCCTGCTTCAGAGGAAGCAGACAGACCTGAGTGAGACAGACCTCATGCCCTCTAAAAAAACGGATAGTTTGCTCTCATCGCTCCTACCTTTGTAAGATTGGTTATGGCTTTGTAAGTCTCAGCTCTTCCACCACAGGTCTCCAGCCAGTCCTTCCCCTCAATCCAATCTGGATCATGTCAATTGATCTGAATCAATGTCTTTTAGGAGAAGAGTCGTGGTCCTCTGTTTAGTTTGTCCATTTCCAAACACAAAGCCCTCATCATTCCACGTATTTCAAAATGCTTCGTGCAGGACACCAAGAGCAAACCAGCCCTAAGAGCGCAACGTGCAAGAGCTGATGGGAACAAAAGCAAACAGCCTTTGTGTGACAGGAGTTTTATCTCTCACACTGATGTTTCTCAGATGGTGTTTTCCTTTTGGGAATGCAGAAGCAATCCCCAGTGATGGGACTTTAAACATATTTAGGTCCTGTCTACTCAACTGCACTTTGAGCAGAGGATGAAGCAAGTCTGTGACACAGGTTGGGTTTTGCTGCAGCCCCTGCAGGGCTGCTCTGCAACTCTTTGCCAGGAGACCAAGGAAGTGTGCAAGATCCACATGCAAAGCTCCCTTGGAGTCTCATCCAAAGCTGAATTCCTCCCCAGCCTGCCTGCATTTCCTGACTACAACCAGATTTCGAGCCGTGTTTGCATTCTTGAGCGTGGCTCAAAGTCAGACTGTGACTTTCTGAGAAACTAACGCAGGGAAAACCACATAAACCCATTTTCCATCCTCCTTTGGGCTGATGGGCTTCCCCAGCCTGCTGAAATGAGGGAAGAGCCCAGAATTTCTAGGAAATATTTTCCCATCTAAAGGCATCCAGTGTGTCTTCAAAATACCCTCAAAGAGCTTCTGAATCCACAATAACCTCGCAGAGACTTTTCTAACCCTTCTTATTACCCCTGGAGACCTTGGCTGTACATTCACAGCGTGTCTCTTCTGCTGAGGTGCTGCTCAGGCCACGTGCTCCTCATGCAATAACCAAATTTTCTGGTTCCCTGGGACACTATTTCTTTGCTATTTACCCTCTGAAGCATCTCTGAGCCAACAGTTTCACCAACAGCCTCACCACAGGTTTTGCATAAACCCAGCAGCTCCACACAACCCGTCAGGCTCTTGGCTAATGACCAAGCAGAGCAGTGAAAAGGAGGAGAGAACAAGAATGGGACACCTGGAAACCTGTGCTCACCAAAGCCACCGGTGGAATTCAGAGGTGGTTCATAATTTCCAGTGAAAAACCCTGGAAAAGTGCATCTCATGGTCTCTGCTCCACCCTGAGCTCTGCTGGTGAAGATGGACCAAACCTTGCAAAATGACTCGGCCAGGTGGAACCTTCTGGCTCCAAAAGTTGGGGTTCAAATGGAGTCATGGCTTCTTCTTCTTTGCAAGTCCCAAACTCCAGGGCCAGGCCAACAAAGCACAGGCCTTACATTTCACACCCTGGGTTCCAGTTCAGCTTGCAGGTGTGTCTTCTGAGGGACGTGTGTCTTAGCCAGGAGACACAAACCCCACGGTCCAGGAGCTCACAGTCCTCCTCCTGCCACCTCTTCTGAGCCAGCAACGAGGCCCTGTCCATGCACCGGAATTGTTCCCCTTCCAGAAGAACCTCTGGCACTACGAGAACTCCTTTTGCTTCCCCTGGTGTGAGGCAGCTCCCCGTGTTTCCAGGACCAGGAGGATGCTCTGAAGCTGAGCTGCAAGTCCAAATGCCAACAGAAAGCCTAAATTACACTTTTTGTCTGGCTGGATGACAAATACCTGCTTCAGAAGGACCTGCTGCGAGAAAAATGTGAATTCATAAGGTCTTATCTGCTGCAAGAGAAACTGGTACAGAGCAATGGGAAGAAAATCAGAGGAGATAAGGCAGCCCTGGCTTCCTGATGGAGCAGATAGGCTGACGTGCTTTGCAAACCCTGAAGTTCCAGGGTTTCCTCTAATTTGTGAAATTCTGTGTCTCTTGAAATTGAAAGAAAACACAGAATTATAGTCGAGAAGCACATAAGATAAGGAAGTAAAACTGCTTCACTAGCCAGAAGACATGGTGGGGTTTAAAAAAAAAAAAAAAAAAAGAGTTATTTAAATAAATGTCTCTTGAATGCATTAGACCCAGTTTTCTTGCAAACCTGCTTTGGACAACTCATTTTTTAAACACAGCTTGTCTCCTGTACATAAATTGCATGCCTTTTGATTAACATATTATTCAGTCTGGAGCAATGACACATCAGAGAGATGCCTGGTAAGCTCATCTTCAAACTCTGCAGGGCTAAACCAAGATGCCAGGTGTATGTGATGGATACAGAAGGGGGTCAGCTGACAGGTGTATGGTCCAGTCCATACCAAGGACCCACATGAAGCAGTGCCATGGGCTTGTCTTTGCATTAGCCAAGACTTCTGAAGGAGAGCAAGAACTGTGGCACTTCACCGTGAGGATAAAAGAAAATCAAGCACACAATGTGTTAAAGAAAACACAGAATGTTGGCAAAACTGCCTTTGAGCAGCAGCTTGCACTTCACTGGACGACTCCAGGAGGTTTGCAGGATCCACCAGCTGCTACGAGGAGCACCAGCGAACAGAAACACTCGGCCTGACAACCGGAGTTGACAAAGGAATATTTGCAGTCCCCATCACCGTATTGTTTCAGCCTTACATCAGACAAAAGCTATTCCAACAGGAAAACCTGTCTTAGCCAACAGCTGGAAAACTAATAGCCTGACTCTGGAAGGAAAGGGGACTTATTGCTTTTTACAGATGTCTGCATTCTCCTCACCCACAAAGAAGCCCAAGCTATGAACAGAGAGGAGGGCTCCACATGGAAGGGCAGCTCTCACATCCTCCCCGGGCCCTGCACACCCACCCCTCCCCAGATCCAGCTGCAGCCTCGGCTCTGCCTCTCCCAGAGCCACCCAGCCCTTCCAACACCAGCTCCAGACGCTGAGCCATCCCGGGGGCCGCATTCCATGGCCAACCCCACTCCTTGGCAGGTGTGGGACCACCTGACCACGGACCCAGCTCGCCTCCACCGCTCAGCCCCGACCCTTGGCGAGGTCCAGCTTTAGGAGCAGCCCCGCCTGGGGCAAGAGTGAGCTCTGTCTGTGCTGATGAAACCAACACCTGCCAGTGCCAAGTGCCAGGGGAAGTGCCCACGCTTCCTCCTGTGAAGGACAAGCCACGTGGCAAGATGAGTTGACTCAGAAACCACAAGCCCTTGCCAAGCGGCGCCTCACGGTGCCACCAACACGTTGGGTTGAGATGGTTGTTGATGTTGGGAACCCCCTCGTCTCTCGGTGTGGTGTCAGCTTGAGTCATCCCCATCCTGGCACAGGACGTGCTGAGCAGCTGCACGTTCTGTCCAAGCATAAGGGAAGTTTGGCCATGAATTGAGAAGGGGACCTGCCTCCTTCATGCACTTCGAGCTTGTGGAGGTTTTCACCCGGTGTCCACCCAAACCTCCAGGCTCCCCCCTTACCCAGAGGGAAAGGGAAAAGGAGAGAAGGCAAAAAACAGCTGAGAGAGAATGGCAAAGCAAATTCAGAGTGGCTAAATACTGAAACTTATTACTGACAAGATAAGAACTAAAAGCACTAAAACCAAAAAGTAAGAAATCAATCAGTCCCAAGAACACCCCTCTCCTCCCACTCCTCCCTCCCTCCAGCAGTCCCAGGGAGCAGGGAATGGGGGTTTTGCAGGTGGGTGTTGTTGCTGCCATTGCTCTTGTCCTGGGGGTCACTCCATGGGGGGCAGTCGGGTCTCTGCCCCCCGATGGGCTCCGTGGGCTGCAGGGGGACAACCTGCTCCCCCACGGTCCTGCCCACGGGCTGCAGGGGGGCCACAGCTCTGAGTCCTTCCCCTGCTCCCCTGGGGTCCCTCCTTCTCCTCCTCCTGCTCCCACCTTGGTCTCTGTGTTGTTCTCCCATGGCTGGAATTCCCAACTGCCCCACACTCCTGAATTCTTCACTCTGTGATCCCAGAGCTGGGACTGGGATTCTTCATTGGCTCAGCTCTGTCCACCAGCAGGAGGTCCCTCCTGGCCCTGGCTGTCCTTGGCTCCACAGCACAGGAGAAGCTTCTGGCAGCTTCCAACAGAGACCACCCTGGAAGCCCCCCCTGCTACTAAAATGGAGGTTTGGGTGGACACTGGGTGAAAATCACCACAACCATCTGCTGCTCAACTTCATATGTGACCTGCCCCACTCACTGCAGAGCTCTCCCAAGTCTGTGGCACTGTGAGCTGGAAATATCAGGCACCTCAGGAAACACCACCCCAAAGACAAATCTCTGTGGCTGCCACAAAGTGTGAAACTGGGCACAACGTGTGACACATGTGGCAGAAGCTCCCAGGTGGCTCCTGCCACCTTCCTCCTCTCACTTCCACAAGTGCTTTGCAGCTCTTGCCCAGCCTGCCCAGAGGGCAAACGTGGAGACAAGAAGGTTCAGTTCAGCAGGTGGACATGGGCAGGGGTTAGAAACCCTTCCCACTCACCCCTGGTTTCCCTTATTGCCCCTCTGCAGCCCCCAACTCTCCTCTTGCAGGTTGTGCCTCAGCTGCTCCACAGGACGTTCAAAGAGAGGAAAAACGTGTTTTCTTTAGCTTAATTCACAAAAAAAAAACAAAACAAAAAAACCAACCAAAAAACACCAAAAATCAAACACGTGAACAACCAACCAAAAACCCTCATCCGTTTTAGCTTCAGTTTTCTCAAAATGGCAACTTGAGGCAGACACTCAGCATGGAAACCTCAGGCTGGACAGCTGAAGGCTGGCAAAGCCTCATCTGCAACTGCAAACAGTGGAAAGTGTCTGGCAGACTAAATTACAGTGATATTGCTTTACAGGATACCCCTAAAGAGAAAAAAAACCCTTTTTTCCTTTCTTTTGCACAGACCTTGCCATTAAATCTTTGCCTGGGCCGATGAAATATTGACTTTCCTCTAGTGTGACCCCTCTAATAAGTGGAATACCAAATGCAAATGCATAAAGATCCTCTGCATCACATCCAATAAAAGCAAGTTCCTCTTCAGACAACGTTCAGCCAAGAGTTTTAACACCCCCAGAGCTGCCTCAAGAATCAGGTCTTCAGTTCTGAGTGTGGTGACAGAGCCCTGCAGAGAATCACTGCGCAAACAGCAACGGTGGTTTCATGCAGAGGAAGGAAAAAACATCATGTGAAGCCTTCAAAAAAACCCTTCTCGAGGCAAGAGAGGGGCTGAAGAAGAAGAGTGGCAGCTGAAGGGATGGGGGAGAGCCACGTGGATGCCAAGTGGAGGATGGTGGTGGCACCTTCTGTAGACCTGAAGCAGCGATGCCCATGTGAAGAGAGCAAGAGCTCCTTGGCAGGCTGCAGCTCCCCACACGTGGCACAGGAGGGTGATTTTTCCAGCTGGAATCCCAAGCACACAGAACCAAACAGCAGGAATAAATCCAGGAAGGCAAACCCCCCAGGGGAAATCCCAGATGCTTTTTGTAACAGAGAGAAACTGGAGGGATTTTTAACTAAGGTTGGCTATGAAAGCATTCAGTGACAGGCTGAGAGAAGAGGAGGCTTCAGGGAGACCTCATTACAGCCCTTCCCCACCCTAAGGGGGGTGCAAAAAGGGAGGAGAGGACAGAGGGGGGACAAGGGGGATTGGGTTTAAACTGACAGAGGGCAGGGGTAGATCAGATGGTAGGAAACAATTCTTTACTCAGAGGGCACTGAAGCAATGGAAGAGGTTTCCTGGAGAGGCTGTGGCTGCCCCTGGATCCCTGGGAGTGTCCCAGGCCAGGTTGGACGGGGCTTGGAGCACCCTGGGCTGGTGGGAGGTGTCCCTGCCCATGGCAGGGGGGGGCACTGGATGGGTTTTGAGGTCCCTTCCCACCCAAACTGTTCTAGAACTGATCTTTTCTCTTACAAGAGCACCATAAACCCCACCATCAGCTGACAACCTGGAAATTTGGGGGCTCCTCCCTGCAGACACATCAAATGCCCTGCACGTCCCCCAGACAGAACCCAGCAGGAAATGCTGTAATATTTTAATAATTGTGATAAAATAAATGACTTTTCCTGCCAGCTGCCTGTTGCCTGCTGACAGAAGGGACCTGGAGGAACAGCAGCATTTGGGGGAGCTGGGAGGGGAGGTCTGCTCTGTTTCTATTAATTAGTGAGCAATACAAGAGACTGTAAACATTTAACTATACATGGAACGACACAGAGAAGGATTAACAACACAAACAAACCTAAAAGCAAGAACAACATGAAGTTTTGCAAAGGTTCTGACAGTCCCTCTAGGGAAAACCAGCTAAACATCTTATCCAGGCAAATTCCATCTGATTGCAGGATCTGCTGGACGAGGGAGAGGAGCTCATTTATGTGGGAGTGAATGGATTGGGAGTGGTCTCAGAAATTTAGGCAGCATAACCCTTCAAACTCGCTGCAACCACATCCACTAACCAGTAGCAGGAAGTCAAATTGCAGCTTGATTTTGTAATGTTCCTTTCATAATTTGTTGGGAATCTATTAAGAGGCCTTCTAATGCTGCACTAGTTGAATTAGCTTCCTTGGCCAACCAGCATCCCCTTTCTGTGAGCAGAAATGTCTCTGCCCAGAGACAATTTGTCTTCAGGCATGTCCTGGTTATGGCAGCCAGGACCAGTTTGGCACTGGGAAACCCTCCGTGGCATTTTTCTCATGAGCTGCTCCCCATGGCCCATTGGCAGCAGCTGCCCAGGGCACACCCCACCCCTCAGGGCACAGGGGGGGTTTGGGAACTCCTGTGGGATAAGGAAGGTTTCCTGCCTCCACACCCACCTGAGGGGGTCATGTCTGCTCAGGGGCCAGCAGGGATGCCAAAAATATGCCAGGATTGACCTCCCAGAGTAAATCACCCCTTGGGAAACTCCCCACCCTGGGGGAGGGACTGGGCGTTCCCATCTGAGCCCAAGCACAGATAAGTTGGGGTTTTGGGACTGGGATCTCTGGTCAGATCCAGAGGAGGAGCAGAGCCTCAGCAGGACTGGCACTGCCACCAGACTGCAACCATCATTGTCACCAGGAGGTTTCTTCCTTTCTTCTTACTCTGCACTCAGGGCCCCACGTGGTGCTCAGCACAGGGGTTGGTGAGCTCCATCCTGCTCGTGCCCCACTGGGCTGGGCTGCACAGCTGGTGTTTTTGTGGCTCAAACAAATTTCTCCTTCTGTCTCAGTGTATTTTGTGATCTTTTATGAAATTGTTATTCTGACTTGCAATCTCATTCCCAGTTGGATTCACTTCTCCTGCCAGTTTAAACCAGCACAAGGCAGCAAAAGATACTTGTTGGCAATGCTGGGGGACCGGTCAGTTTGCACTGGCCATGGTGGTTCTGAAGCTCTGGTGAAAGATGAGGTGATTTATATGGTCCAAACACACGATATTACAACACCTTAACGTACACACTCGTGTGATTTCCACATCTAATCCTCACACTCACAACAGGTGGGGTTTAGACAGAGCCTCACGCCCCCCTTTATTCATCAAGTCTTTTACTTACCCAAATCCTTGGCTCGAGCATCTCCACCTTATCTTAATTGATCCCCACTTCTGTTGACCACAGAGCATTCCTGGCATTTTTCAGGAGGCAGAGCAGAACAGGCTGTCATATTATGCCCTAACACAGGCTGGTTCCTGGCACAGCCTGGCACTTCACTGAGCTAATTATCACAGGTTTCTGTAGCTGAATTTTAGTAGAAGAGGGGGTGGGTTTCCACAGTGGTTTCTGTTGGAAGCTGCCAGAAGCTTCTCCTGTGCTGTGGAGCCAAGGACAGCCAGGGCCAGGAGGGACCTCCTGCTGGTGGCCACAGCTGAGCCAATGAAGAATCCCAGTCCCAGCTCTGGGATCACAGAGTGAAGAATTGAGGAGTGTGGGGCAGTTGGGAATTCCAGCCATGGGAGAACAACACAGAGACCAAGGTGGGAGCAGGAGGAGGAGAAGGAGGGACCCCACGGGAGCAGGGGGGGAAGGACTCAAAGCTGTGCCCCCCCCTGCAGCCCCTGGAGATCCCTCGGGGGGCACAGACCCCCCTGCAGCCCATGGGGTGACCCCCAGGACAAGAGCAATGGCAGCACCAACACCTGCAAACCCCCATTCCCTGCTCCCTGGAACTGCTGGAGAGAGGGAGGAGTGGGAGGGGAAAGTGGTTCTTGAGAGTGATTATTTCTTACTTTTAAGTTTTATTACTTTTAGTTTTAGTTCTTCTCTTGTCAGTAATAAATTTCAGTATTTAGCCACTCTTGAGTTTGCTTTGCCATGCTCTCTCAGCTGTGTTTTTGCCTTTTCTCCTTTTCCTTTCCCTCTGGGAAAGGGGGGACCTGGAGGTTTGGGTGGACACCGGGTGAGAACCCCCACCCCAATTCCCCCTTCTCAGGCCTGGCTCTCACCTGCAGACCCCTGTTTGGAGGGGCACTGAAGGGGGGCTGCTCAGGGGGGCTGAGTGTGTGCCCTCCCCAAAGTGTAAAAGCAACGACTCGTGTCAGACCTGCCAACTCCTATCACAGATGCCTGGAGATTAAAGCCTTTTATTTCCAGAGCTCACACTTAATTCAATATGCAGAGAAACGAAATCACCAAAATCTTGGGCTGTGCATACCAAGATAAGCTTCAGCACAGAATCTGCAGCAAACTTTTTTTATCTCTGAGACTAATAAAAAGACACAGGCTAAAGTTTTTAGGAGAGCCAAGCAGGCAACTCTTTTCTTCACCCAAGTCTGAGTCATTTGCACAAGCTTTAATCTTGCTTTGATCTGGCCTGGTTTCATCACTGTCCTGCAGCCAAAAAAAGAAAGGAAAAGGCCCTGCATGCATGCTCAGAAATTTCAAACCACTTCTCATTGTTCTGTGAGTGTGAAGAGAAGAGCACGTTTGTTCCATGCCAAGGAAAAAGCTGTCCATTAAAATCCTCCTGAGTATCCTCCTTCCCCACCCAAAGGCACCACCACCAGAGCTGCTCTCACCAGCTCAGTGCCTGCTGCTTCTCCCTTTAATAGCAACAAAATCTCCATCAGGTGCAAAAATTCCCTTGTCATTTGGGACCAAACTGCATGAATTTCAGACCCATTCCTCTCCAAGATTGTGGAAAACACCAAGCACAAAAGCGCAGCAGGCTCCACACTTGGAGTGTGCTGCTCCACCACCGATTTTTTTGGCAGAGATGAGACTATTTCTAATTTTTTCTATTGAGAAGACACTGATACCTGTGCCTAATTCAACACTCTTCACACTTTCTTCTGCAGAGACAGCAGAAAACCATGAAAAATACCACATCTTCCCCTAACCCTGATGGTTTCCCTTCCCTCACACCAGCTAACTTTGGAGACCAGTTAATAAATGGGACTATGAGAGCAATGGAAGCTGAACAGAGAAGGTAATTCCTGCCTTAATGTCCCAAAACAGAAATCTGGACGTTACCAAGGACAGTAAATTCTGTTCAAGTTGGGTGGCAAACACCTTCCCCGTCAATCACATTCCTGGACACCTTTTGCTTGCGCTCAGTTGAAAGCTGAGAGGAAGTGCCTGGCCCCCTGAATTCAAGATTCTAAAAGCCAAAGAGAAGCTGCCTCTCCTTTCCAGCTCAGGCAGGCACCATATACCAAAAATATGGATGAAAATGTGCCACTGGCTCCAACAGCAACAACCTCTCTGAGCACTGAAATTGCACAGAAAACAAGTGAAGCCAAAAGGATTTTCCTCCAAAATCTCATTTCTAAAGTTCTCCAAGAACCTGGAAACTTTGCAGGGTGCGTGTAGCAGAATCTCATTTCCTCAATGAACATATTTTACTTCACTTTTTCATTCTGTGGGTGTTTGTGCCTGTTTGGATGGGACTACCATGAATTCTGGATTCAATGTATGTTTGTAGAAGAAAATATTACTCTGCCTCCTCCTTAGATTTTGGGAGTTGCTGATAAATCCCATCAGCTTTTACCATAAAGCTCAGAGCATGACAAGGGAAAACATCCTCCAAGGGCTATGGCACAGGTGCTGCTGCATCCCCAGGGACACCACACTCCCAGCATCATGGGATGGAAGGGACATTAAAGCTCCTCTGGTTCCCCACCCCCTGCCATGGGCAGGGACACCTCCCACCAGCCCAGGTGGCTCCAAGCTCCATCCAACCTGGCCTGGGACACTTCCAGGGATGGGGCACTCCAGCTCTGTGTGATGCCACAGCCCTGTGGAAAAGCAAAGAGAGGCTTTCCAAAGCCCTGAGTCAGGCAGAGCCCTCACCAACTCTGCCCCACTCGCAGTCACACCCCAAATTGAAACCAGAAACACAACACTTGAAAGCAAAAAAAAAACCCAACATCCAGTCTGAGCTCCTGTCCAAGAAAAGGCCAACTTTTCCACTGTCAATTCCAAGCCATTCTTCCATCCTCCAGCACCCCCACTCAGGGCTGTGTGAACACTGGCTGAGCAGTTCACCCCACAGCTCCATCAGGCACTGGGGCTCCCTCCCAGTGGGTGGGATTCTCCTCCCTGCAACTAAAGAAATTTATTCAGACTGTTTCCTGCAAGGCCAGTGACCCATTTCCTTATCTTGTCTTTCAAATAAAGGGTAAACCAGAATCCTCTTCAGCCTCCAAGACGTGACAGAACAGGAGAAGTCTCTCTGCTGCTTCAAGTCTGGAGCATCTTGTAGGAGAACATCGACTGTCTCATCCCCACACCACAAAGCCCTCTCTTAATTCAGACCACACTGAAATTCACAGGGAAAACAAATGGCTAAGAAGGAAATTTCTTCCAGGCATTCAGTCACAGCTTTCACTGTTCACTGAGGAGAAGAAGGGCTGGGAAATCTGCCTGGAAAAACGTCCCTAAACAATGAGGAAACCTCCTGGGGACAGCCCTGGGGGGCACAGGGTCACAGCCCTGTCCCTGCACCCCTTGGCTGGGCTGTCCCAGGTTAAAGAAAGAGATGGAAAAGAAGGGAAAGGAGAAAGAAAAACTGCATGGAATCACAGAATGGATTGGGTTGGAAAAGACCTCTGAGATCATCGAGTCCAACCCCTGACCCAACTCCAGCCCCTTTCCCAGATCATGGCACTCAGTGCCACGGCCAAGCTCAGTTTGAAACCCTCCAGGGAGGTGAATCCAGGCCATTCCAGTGCCTGGTCACTTTCTCTGCAAAGAATTCCTTCCCAATATCCCCTCTCCACCCACTCTGTCCCAGCCTGTGCTGCTCCAGGGGGTTGTTGTGGCCAAAGGGCAGGACCTGCACTTGGCCTTGTTGAACTTCATCCCACTGGAACCAGCCCATCTCTCCACTCTATCCACTTAAACAAACAAACCAGAAGCAAATGACCACAGAGCCCCATCCTCTGCACAGCTGCATGTTTGTGGAACGGGTGGATGGGATATGGTCAAGCCCACTGAGCACCTTCAATTAAAAAGAACCTTCAGAGAAGGTCAATTTTTCGTATCCTAAACCCTTCTGAAGACACACCTGTAGAAATTACTGGTGTTGGCTGCTTGCAAATCCCTCCACCTTCAAAAAAGAACTGTTCCCATCACACAGAGCAGAGCTTGGTGCCCCACTGTGCTGCTGAGATTGCAGAAAGGGAACATCATCCAGACTTTTAGGGCATTTCCACCCTCTGCCTGCTGCGGGATCCACTTCCGTGCTTGTTCCTCTGCTAATATTAGAGAACCAAAGGGAAAAGCTTCCATCAGCAACGCTGAAACCTCCAGCACAACCTCTCAGAGCATTCTGAGCTGCTCTGGCAGGCACTTTCACCTTATTCCCCACTTCTTGCCCCAAGCCTGGAACTCCTTCTCCCACCCCGGGCCGCTCCCCGTTGGGTGTTGCCCTCATTAGGCATCATTAGACAACGAGCACCTCCCATCCTCAGTTCAGCCCATGCCTCATCAAACTGAAAGCAGCAATTTTTATAACAAACCCTTTTCCCATGACCAGTTCCCAGCCTCCTAATTATCACTGCCATGTTTTAAACTCCAACTCCCTGGCAGCCTGAATAATCCCCACATCGTCCCCCCAAAGCCCCACGAAGAAGGATTATTTCTGCCACGAGTCTTTGTTTCCAAGATCTCAGCCCAAAACCTCGAAAAACTGCCACTAAATTTTCATTTTAGAGGGCTTTAAATCATTTTACTGCTCACAATGTGCCTGTGTTGACAATCCCTCGTGGATCTCAAATAACTGGAACCCCCTATTTTTCCACAGGTATGGTTGGAACAACAGGCTCGTCCTGCACAGCACAGGAGTCACCTTTGAATCTGCTGAGGTTTCAAGACTTACCCCACCCACCCACCTCCTCCTCCTCCTGGACACAACCTGTCCCCAGTGCTCCCAGGAGGCCCTGCTGACTCATTTTTCCCTAGGACAGCAATCTCCTTCAGGTAGGAGTAACAAATATCGAATGTTGACATTTTATTCACAATTTCATCCCGAAACAAGGATCAATTTTCACTGATTTCTACTTGAAAAAGGCAAAAAGTGCTGGGATGGCTTGCAAAATGAGATCTAAATAGACATGGTTTCTTAATGCAGAGATTCTCTGACTATAAAAATCATTTTGCAGAGCATTTCCATAGCCAAGCAATCCTTGAGGCAGCTGATCCAAGCTTCACAGGGATGATCCACCCCTGCCGTTCCAAACACGGCCTCACACGTATTGCCCTGCAAAGACCACTTGAAAAAAATCACACTCTGACATTGCATATTCTCCTCTCAGGCATTATTTGCTGCAGGAAATGCACATTGTCAGGCCAATAATTACATTTGCTGGCTTTCAGGTCATGGCATCACCCGAGGTACTGCCCCCTGCACAAGCACACGCAGCTCTCAATGCTTTACTTTGGCTGGTCCAATCCTCCCACTTCTTCCTTAAGAGCACACAAGTGGAAAGCAGTTTTGGGTGGAAATCACAGCCCTGGTGCTCAGTAACCAGGACACTGTGTAGGATGCCTTCCTGGTTTTGCCCTGGGATTCATTTCTCCAGCTGGTCTGACAGGGCTCCAACCTGCCCACGGGGACCCAACACTCAGCAAAGCGTCTCCCTGGGGGTGCCCAGGGCCAGGCTCTTGATGGGTTATACAGACACCTATTTGAATGTTTTTACATATTTTAACATCATTTTACGCTTCACATGATTTCTGTCCTCGTTTGGCTCTCCTCTCGTCCCTCAACGTGAGCAAAGACTTCTGAACTTAGAAAACTTGTAAAGCTGTACCAGTGGGGATGCAGAAAGTGCATCGTGGAATATCCTGAGTTGGAAGAGACCCACAAGGACCATCGAGTCCATCTCACAGCCCTGCACAGGACAACCATCCCCTCAGGCCCTCATTTCCATTCATTACACTCTGTTTCAGCTTAAATGTTGTCTAAATGAACCACATGGGTTTACAACACATTTAATTTCAGGCAAATCAAACTCCCATTAGAGCAACACGAAATGCAATTACACCATCGTGACGACAACCACGAACCAGACCAAACTCTCCCTTGAAGTAACACTCAGCATTTCCTGTCTTGAGGCTAGTGATACTTGGGCCAATCTGAGTGAGCATCCCAAAATGCACTGAGTGCTGAGGGCTGCAACCTCTGAACAAGCCGTGTGAGGCACCACCCTCGGGTTTGTTGTCTCACAGTCCCCCCCAGCAGTGCTGTCCCACCTGAGCACCGTGGACCGACAGCTCTGCTGACAAAAAGCACGTCCCTTCCTTCCCTTTTCTCTGACGACACCCCTGCGTCGTCTGGGGAGGAAAAGAACCCCAAAAACTCCAAGACCACCCGAAAAATCCACCTCAGCTTTACAAAGCCAGCTGAAAAAAGGTGCTGCTGAACTCAGCCTGCAGAGTCAGGAGCTCACCCCACCCCACGCTGCACACGCATCACCCTGAAGAGTGGAGGACAGAAAAGCAAAGTTTGAATCAGATCAAAAACCTGAAATGCTGAACTGTGGAAATGCAATTTTCAGCTGCAGCGTGGGGATGAATGTAAAGGAAAATAGAAATCTGGGGTGGGGATTGCACCCTCACGGCTCTGATGGGACCCAAACCCACCCTCGGTGGGGCAAGGAAAAGTGACAACACTGAGAGGACACTGCAGAGGAATCTCTCTGCATGTGAGGCTGGTGGCTTTGCTGACTGCTTTCTGGGTGGAAACCACGCCAGAGCAGGACATCTCTCCCACCGTGGGGATCTCCTGAAAGGCCCACTGTGATTCCAGAAGAGTGCTAACAGAGGAGCAGTTCAACACTGTCACTCCCTCTACACCACAGAGAAATCCCGAAGCAACAGAACCCGAGGCCAAGCTGGGCTTTGGGCACCATCCAGGAGCCACCCCCAGCCTGAATCCTGAGTTTGGTCTCCCAGTCCACAACAGAGGGGACTCTTGCAGGCTCCACATGCATAATCCATCAAGTGCTGCAACTGGGCTTCTTCATCTTCTCATGCAAACTTTTATTTCACTTGTAAATCTCCATCCTTAAAATTTGCTTTGTAAATACACTACCTGTTCCATTGCTGATAAGCAGCACAGGTAGACAGGCAAGAGTAAGAGGTATTTCACATTTAACTACTCAAGTAACAAAAATACCCCCTAAACCGCAGATTTTTGCTCTTTTCCTTCCCAGCAGCCACACACATCATTCAAAGCAGTTTTGTTTTCTCTTTCCTAACAATTTGATGGGATAAAGAGCTGTCCTTACACACCCTGAACAGTTTCCCTACACACATTTCGCAGCGAGCCTGGAACGGGCTGGACAAAACTTCAGGCCATGTGAATCCCAGGATGGGCCGAGTTGGAAGGGACCCACCGGGATCTCCGAGTCCAACCCTCACTCTGCTCGGGACACCCCAGGAGTCCCCGGGTGTGCCTTGGGATGCGACCCGCCCGGCCATCCCCACTGCTCGGACCGGGATGCGCTGCCGCATCCAGCGGCACATCCAGCGGCGCATCCAGCGGCGCATCCAGCGCATCCCTCCCACGCTCCTGAAGTTACACCGTCTCTTATCCTCCCCCAGCGGGAATTTTTAAAGCGGCGCCGCTGAGGAAAGAGCTCCCAAGCTCCACAGGGCTCTGGGAGCCGGCGCAAACCCCGCGGTCCCTGCGCTCCGCAGCGCTGCCCGGCGCGGGGATGCTGTCCCGGGANGGGTTGCTGCGCGGGGGGCCCCCCCGCCGCATTCCCACCGCATTCCCGATCGCATTCCCACCGCATTCCCGCAGCCCTGCCGAGACCCCCGTACCTCGGATGTAGGTGCACTTGCTGTCGTCCAGCGGCCCGGAGGCAGAGCCGCCCATGGTGCGGCGGAGCGGGACAGGAGCGGGAGCGGTGCGGGACAGGAGCGGGAGAGGAACGGGACAGGAGCGGGAGAGGAACGGGACAGGAGCGGGAGAGGAACGGGACAGGAGCGGGAGAGGAACGGGACAGGAGCGGGAGAGGAACGGGACAGGAGCGGGAGAGGAACGGGACAGGAGCGGGAGAGGAACGGGACAGGAGCGGGAGAGGAACGGGACAGGAGCGGGAGAGGAACGGGACANGAACGGGATAGGAGCGGGAGCGGTGCGAGACAGGAGAGGGATAGGAGCGGGAGCGGTGCGGGACAGGAGTGGAGCGGGACAGGAATGGAGTGGTGCGGGATAGGAGCGGGAGATCAGTGGGAGAGGAACGGGAGCGGTGCGAGACAAGAGCGGGACAGGAGCGGAGCGGTGCGGATAGGAGCGGGAGAGGAATGGGAGTGGTGCGAGACAGGAGTGAAGCGGGAGATGAGTGGAAGAGGAACGGGAGCGATGCGGGACAGGAGCGGAGCGGGAGCGCTGCCGGCCCCCGCCGAGCCCGCCCGGCCCCCGCCGCTTCCTCCGCAGGCACCGCCCCGTCCCTCCCGTCGGCTCTGCCTCCCGACACACGAGTGCCCCGTGTTCGCTTTGCCACTACCGCTGTTTCCTCTTCCCGCTGTCACTTGTCACCCCCCCATCCCAAAATCCGCATCCCTTCCGAGTTTCCGTGGGGACCCTGGGATAGACTGTGCCGCGCTAAAGACCTTGGCACGGGTTGGGCAGAGCAGCTGTGGCTGCCCGATCCCTGGGAGCGTCCAAGGCCGGGTTGGAAGGGGCTTGGAGCACCCTGGGCTGGTGGGAGGTGTCCCTGCCCATGGCACTGGGTGGGCTTTGAGGTTGTTTCCAACCTAAACCATTCAGGATTCATGACTCAGTTTTTGGGGCTGTATCGTCCCACTCTCGCCAGGAGTACTGAGCATTGCCAGTGAATGTGTGATTCCAGGATGAGGAATAAACCTACACAAGCAGGCACTAAAATACACTTCAGTAAACACTGTCCAGTGCTCGAGCCAACTTCCTAAAACACGCAGGAGCACCAGCCTGGAGATCCCCGGCACGGGACAGCACAGAACAAACACCCGAATTTCTGTGCCTCTGAATAATACCTTCAGTGACGCTTCGGGCCGTGACTCTTTAAGGCACAATCTTCTGTTCTGCCGTGTTTGTGATGCTAATCCAGCTGACGGGCATCAGGCAGGGTGTCGCCGTGATTGTGCCGCATATGTTTTGTGTGGAGCTGATGAGCGGCAATGAATATGGATTGTGCTGACAAGCCGGAGCTTTAGGGTGATGGGAAGTTACGCATTTTAGCCTTAAACACTTCATTCAGCCCGTGCCCGTCTGTCACTGGCTGTGAACCTGTAGCTGAGTTTTGCCCACGTGGGGTGTGCGGGAGGAACATCTAAGGCTTTGTCACTGCGCCGATCACAGGACGGGTAAAAATTTTGGCGTTGAATCTTTTCGAACTAACGCTAAGCTTGATCAGGTTTGAAATGCTGAAGGCGATATGTGACATCACGTTCAGCATTCTGCTGAACAGCCCCTTTGCTTCTGAAATTCACGCTCTCTTGGGCGCACAATCCTCCTACCCGAGAGTAATGGAGCGATCGCTTAATTAGCGGCAGGAGACCAGGCTCACCCGGAGCATCCCTAAAGCAGCGTCCCACAAGTCTACAGACACCTCAGCTGGGGTGCAACACTACATCAACAGCCCTCCCAGAGGTCGGATGTGAATCAGGCTCTGCCTGAGCGCTCGCAGAGGTGGCTGCTGTGGTTTTCTCACTGCACGTCTGCGGGCGGACACTGAGGAGGAAATACTGTTTATTGCTGAGCATTCTAAAGGTGTTAACTCGGGCAGGAATTTGGGCTCTGCTCCGTGTAACATATCCTTTATCAAATGTAGTTGAGAAGCTTTTCGTAACGTGCAGTCACACAGAACGTGCAAGTCAAGCTCCAGGAGTCTGGAGAGATCAACTGGGGAGAGTTCATGAGCCATAAACTGGGTTGTTGTTCTGTCTCGTCATTGAGCAGATGAAAACATGCCAAATCCCAGAAGCTTTTTACCCAAGAACAGATGTTGGTGTGTGCACCTCCCTTGTCTAATTACAGCTGGGTCAAAACAAAATGAGACCTGAATACTTTACTTAATTATACCATTTTATACTTGGTACTACCTGATCCCCAAGCATGGCACAAATGCCAGCTAATTAAAGGCTGTAATTTCCCTTTTAAGATAGGGAAATGCTGTATTTTAATGGCAAAGCTTGTGTCTTAAGCATCTTCAAAAGACACCATGAGAAATGTGAGCCAAGACAGGAACAGATATAAATGATCCTATTTCTATCCTGCTCAAAACCAAAACCATCCTCTCTAGGATAAGAAATTGGCCGTGTCAGATTTTAGGCTGATGTAACATCCACACTACTGGTATTGATGATAAAGGAGTACAACCAAAACAAAAGTACCACCAGAACCAAGAAAAAGGTTTCCCCAAGTTTTCTCCTGTGAAATCCTGATCTTTGAGGTGTTATTTTTCCTTTACTCTCCATAAAAGTTCCTTTTTTGAACACTTGTTTTGTGTTTCATCCTAAAAGTTGGACTGTGTACTGAAGGGCAGCGTGATGGGGCTCTGCCAGCCCACGGAGAAAGTGAATTCCTGAGTGAGCAGGACCAGAGGTGGTGTCCACACTCCCTTCTTCATTATCACCCTGCTGAGGGGCTCTAATGGAACCCTGAAGTTCCCCAGACACCACAAATCCATTCTCAACCCCAGGTTGTCCATCTAACCAACCACAGAGCTGTCAAATGGATCATCAGGGGGTCTGATAAAACCTTTGCCACCTCTTGGCTCCTTCTCCTCCTCTGGTTGTAAATGAGTGTGCCAAGGAACCAGTTTCTTTGCCACCTGCCCAACAGTCCCTGACTGGGCCCTTTGCCTCAGAGGGACCCACAGGGGTCACCTGTGTGTGCTCTCCCACAGCCTTCCTGGTGGCCTCAGACACAAACAGAAGCACTGAAGTGAAATGTGTGTGATAAACTATCCCAAATTACTCTCAAAATTTCTCCAAGGGAAGGGAGCTGACTTTGTACACGGTGCTGTTGGCAAAGACAGCTGCAAATGGAAGGAAACTTGTGCATGAATAATAATTAGCTGTTGCCAGAGGAAACCCTTGATTATTATTGTGTGAAAGTCAAAATCAGGTTGCAGAAGTAGTCCCAAGAAGGGGCATCACAAGATAAAACCAGCCCTTTTCTCAGGACAGGGCTGAAATATATTCTGAATCCTTTCTGTCCAAGTCACACAAAAAAGTTATTCTCGTGAGTTATTTTCAATAGGTTGGAAGGAGGTCTTAAAATCTGGATGCAGAAAATGCCCTCAGAGAATCACAGCTGTTGAGGCTGGAGACCCAAAAATAACATTCTGATAAAATAGCCTTCAAAAGAAAGTTAGGGTTGGTTGTGCTCCAGCTACTTCCCTGATTCTGAGAGACTGGCAAGAGGCACCAAAACCCCCCAAAGAGGGGAGTGGATTTTAATGGGTTGGAATGACAGAATCATGGAACAGCCCACGTTGGAAGGGACCTCAAAAGGTCACCTTGGCCAGTCTCTCATGGGAGAGGGAGTCTAATGAGATTATCTGACAGCTCATGCCATTGCACCCTGAGAACTCTCAGCATCGGAGGCTCTGCCACACCCCTGGCAGGGCTGGCCCAGGGAATGGTTGTTCTTGCTGTTAAAAATACCTCTCTGATATCAAGATGAAATGAAATTTATGGTAGGGAGACAGAGTATGAAGTGCTGCTTCATGTGTGAACTGAATGTTCTAGGAAAGAGATGAAAATGGTGTTTATGGTCATTTATCAAAAAAGGAAATGGGATAAAACCTCTTGTTTTTGTAACTGCAGAAAGTATGGGTGACCAGACTGAACTACTCATGAAGAGGGAAAAGCAAGGCAAAGGTACATTTCAACAGCAGATAGTGGTAAAATGATATATTTTTATATCATTATCTCCTTCAAAGGTTTTGAGAATCAAAATACAATCGGGCTGCTGAGTGCACATGCAATGCAGGAGGAGGCTTTGCTGGCTGCCTTCCTCACTCCTCATTTTCTTCCCAATCATCTTTTATTGTCATTCACCATGTAAATAACATTCATTTGAATACTCATTCAATGCCACTGCTCATAAAATACCAAATTATAAGTAACATTCATCATTCTGCTCTGCTGGGTTGCAAATCATTTATAAATGTGTTTGTGTATATATATACATACATACATACATACATATATATACACACACACACACACACATCTTGCCCCTCAAAAAAATCAATACTTTTTTAGTGGGAAGGTGGAAAACTCGGGGTAAAAACTATCAAAGGGTGTGGTGAGGCCATGAAAACTTCCCTGGGATGGGGGCAAGGAGCTTCTCTAGTGACACCTGAGATTCCTGAGTGGGAGGGGGCCTCAAAGACACCAGGTAAGCATGAGAATGCAGCTTACACAGAATTCCTCCTCAAAAAGGAGGAGAACAGCACACTGCTAAGGTAAACTCTGGAGGGGAGTTCTGCTCTTTTCTTTCCCACCCATAAGTGTTCCTCAGTTCACGTGGAGTCCAACCAAACTGGGTTAAAGTCTATTTTGAGCGAGTTATAATCTTTATAACCAAATGCACAAGCTGTTAGTACTTAGGGCATAGTACCAACTTGCATATCAAGGCTGCTTCTAAAACAGATTCTAAAATTGATTTATTACAAATCAAGAGATTCTTGCAAGGACAGCTCCAGGCAGTGGCTGTGGAGAAGGGAAAGCACTCTACACACCTTGAGCACTTATGTAAAAGGATCCTCTGAAACCAGTAACTCCGCAGGAACAAGAGGCTTTGAAATCATTGCCTTCAAGCCCTGTGGTGGGAAGTTCCCCTGGACTTCTTCCCTCCTGGTTTTGCTGTTGGCCCCATCCCCTGCCGTGTCAGGAACCTGAAGAACACTGCTCTACATTTGCTCTTTTGATGTCAGCCTTGGGACTCTTTGAAGCTGGAGGGGCAGTGCTGGATGTGGAAGAACAGGAAAGAAGAGTTGCAGCAAACCCCAGTGGGAATCAGCAAGGGGGAAACTGATTGTCAGGGCATGGCACAGGACTAAGGGCGTTTGGGACAATAATGACAACTGAACAGGGATGATGCAAAAGTCAGCAACTTGAAGATGTGGTTCTGGATTTTATTTCCTGTAAAGTAAATGAAAGTCAATTCCTTACTGTAAGGGAAGGAATCCTAGAGATAAATTGAAATAAAACACACGTGTTGAACTTTTCTTGTTTGCTAAACACTCAACTCAGATTTGGCAAATTCAGAGACCGTTTCCTTCTCTGCTTAGTCACCAGTTATGAAATCTGCCACAGGGCACAGCTAGAGGTGCTCCTTCCTGCTCAGCTGCCATGAGAGGCTGTGTTTTAATTAGTTAGGACACCCATGTCAGGGCAGCTGATGTCCAGGCCTTGACAGATCCATTGTTGGAGCTCCCTCACTGTCACACCTCGATTTGTTCCCTCCCTGCAGAACTCGAGGTGGGGCACAGAAAGCAGCGAGCAGAGCACAGCTGGGCACCCTGCCCGCTGCCCAGGGCTCACGGGGCTCCACAACAACCACAAGCACAGCCCAGTGTTTCCACCTCAGCAGGAAATCCAGGAGGAAGATCCATCTGCTGGAGGTCCCGTGGATTCTCTGCTGCTTCAAATGGGCAGCCACCTCTGCCTGGGAAGACAAACAGCTTTCCAAGTGCTGGAAAGGAGTTTATGGGGTGGGATTTGCAGCCTGGTAACATCCCCCTAAGACATCCCACTGTCTCTGGGCAGCCTTTAGTACAGCAAGACATCAAATCTAGGAATTAGACCTTGTCATTTTTCCTTCTTAGCTAAGGAAGTCGTAGTGACTCTTGCTTAGAGGAGTAAGAAATTCTACTTCCATTTGATTGACAAAGGTGTGACCCAAACTTTCCTCCCAGGTGAGCTGATGTTCCTGCATCATTACTACCCTTCAAAAGTACAGCAGGCACAGGCTGCAGAAGCTGAGTGGTCCTGCAGACATGATTAATGAAGGAGAGGACTAAATCCCTGCCACATCTGGATTCGCTTCTCCTGGCCACAGATGGTTTGGGTTGCTTTTTATTCCAAGTATATTCATTAAGACTAAGCATGGGGTTGAAACACAGCCTTCCTGTTCCAAGTCCCCATTTTCCATGGAGAAGCTTCTCACCAGGAACCTGGCCAAGGAGCCATATGTAGCAAGTGAAATGGGATTTGCTAAACTATCTTCAACACTGCAAGAGTTCAAAAGGAGACACACAAAGGAAAGCTGAATAGTTTGGATTTTTGATGTATTTCCCCCTCGTCTGCTTCGTTTTCCTCCCAGACAATTTTATAAAAGCCTTAGCACTCCTGGGCTTTGAACTTAAAGTAAATAGATCCCAAGATGTTTACAAGTTTTGCTGTTCATTACATTGGGATGTTGAGGATGTTGAGCCATCCATGCAAGCCTGGCTCCTGGCACGGGAAAGCCACACAGTGAGGAGCCTCACAACACAGGGCACGATGTGCCAGCCTGGCAGGGGCTGAGGTACCCTGATCCTGGAGCAGCACCCTGCTCCTCTCCAGCCCGTCTGCACTCACACAGTGTCCTGGTTATGGCAGCCAGGACCAGTTTGGCACTGGGTGGGGGTGTATTCTAAACCCTCCGTGGCATTTTTCTCATGAGCTGCTCCCCATGGCCCATTGGCAGCAGCTGCCCAGGGCACACCCCACCCCTCAGGGCACAGGGCGGGGGTTGGGAACTCCTGGGGGATAAGGAAGGTTTCCTGCCTCCACACCGACCTGAGGGGTCATGTCTGCTCATGGGTGCCAAAAATATGCCAGGATTGACCTCCCAGAGTAAATCACCCCTTGGGAAACTCCCCACCCTGGGGGAGGGACTGGGCGTTCCCAGCTGAGCCCAAGCAGAGATAAGTTGGGGTTTGGGGACTGGGAGCTCTGGTCAGATCCAGAGGAGGAGCAGAGCCTCACCAGGACCGGGACTGCCACCAGACTGCCACCATCATTGTCACCAGCAGGTTTCTTCTTTAATTTTTACTTTGAACTCAGGTGCCCACGTGGTGCTCAGCACAGGGGTTGGTGAGCTCCATCCTGCTCGTGCCCCACTGGGCTGGGCTGCACAGCTGGTGTTTTTGTGGCACAAACGAGTTTCCCTTCTGTCTCAGTGTATTTTATGATCTTTTATTAATTTTTTATTCTGACTTGCAATCCCATTCTGAGTTGGATTCATTTCTCCTGCCAGTTTAACTCTCACCCAGCACACACAGTTATCCCTGTCCCCTGATCCTGGAACAACATCCTGCTCCTCTCCAGCCCAGCTGCACTCACACAACCATTTGCCTGCACAAAAGGAGACCATCACCTCCTCACAGCACCAGCAGGCCCAGGAGGCATCTCATGGCCCAGCAGACAGCAAGAACCTCCTCCATTAATTATTACCACGACTTATTTGGGTGACACAGGGTTTTTCATTGTCCTTCAGGACAGCAAATGTAATTAACTGCTGTATTAATGACCTCTGCACTGATTTGCTCCTCTTTGCTGTGCTTCTCCTCTGGTTGCCACCGTGGGTGACAATAATCTGCTTTTTTTAGCACATCACCTGGCTTGGGTTCTCTCCTGCCTCTTTAAATACCCACCAGCAGAAACAGCAGTGCCCTTGTTTAGTGGTATGTTTAGAAATGCTAAGCTTTATCAAATCACTAGTAATTCTGGTTTTTGGTTGGGTTTTTTTGGTTGGTTGGGGGTTTTTTTTGAAAGCAATTTAAGTGTTAGCACTTATTTGGCTTTTTTAGGAAAGCATATTACTTATTTTAAAAATTGCTTGTTTCCTGACACATCCACCATCACAAGTCCAGCTGTTTTGCTGTACAGTATTGAACACACTGAGGGCTGTTTGAAAGCCCTCAGAAAAAGATGATTCCATTATTTTTTTGATGATGTTCAGCAGAAACCTTTATTCTCCTGGTGCCCTATGCAGGTCAACTTTACCACGTGGGTTTTTACCACAGCCTAATGTTTGTAAGTGAAATGCAAATATTGCTTTTCCTCCCTTTTCCATTCCCTAATAAAGTTAGTATGTCCATAGGCACTGCAATCCTCATTTGCCTGACAAGAGAGAAAAATAACAACATTCTTCTGTTATCCCAGCTTTGAAAGAGGATGATTAAAAGCATTACCATAGATCACAGAAAAATCCCTTTTGGAAGGGACTTCTGGAGACCATCTGCTCCAAACTTCTGCTGGAAGTTAGGCTGGCCAGGGTTCTCTCAAGCCAAACCTTAAATATTTCCACTGAGGGAAATTTTACCACTTCCCTGGCAACCTAACCCAATGTTTAATTGTTCTCACAGTGGTTTTTTTTTTCCTACTTAAACCCAGACAGAGTTTCTGCTCGAGGCGAGTTGTTTGCATGAGCTTTAACGCGCTTTCCCTTGATGTGTTTGGATGCACAAATTAGCTCCTGCCTGTCTCAAGAACCAACAGGAGAAGCAGCACTGTGCTGGTTCTGAAGTCCTGCTGGGAATTTGGAGGTGGAAGCACCTGAAGGTGCCTTTTGCCACCCCTCCCACCTCCACTTTGCCCAGCCCAAGGGTAGAATTTGGGGGGGGGGGGGGTGTCTTTCAGAACACTGTCAAGAAGCAGAGAGGGCAGAGCCACAGAGGTGAAATAAATGGTGTTTATGTTCCATAACAGCCCCTCACCTGTTTTAAAAGGAAAGGGTTTGAGGATTTTGGTTCTGTGAAGGTTCCAGCCCTTGCCTGACAGCCTGTGTGCATTTTGAGCTCACACACACACACACACACACACACACACGTGGACTGAAAGCAGAGTGCAAACCAAACCTTGTGGTCCTGCCAAAAATTACCTGCTGCTTGGCATGCTGCCCAGAATTAAAATCTTGCAGGGTTTTAGTCTCCATTTCTCTGCTCTTTCTGTAGATATTTGAACAACCCTCGATAAAATCAAGAAGAAAAAAAAAAGATAAAAATGTTTAGATTATGGACTAAGCATACATAATGGGCTGGCTGCAGTTCCCTTCTCTTTCCCCAAATAGTTGAAAGAATAACAAGAGGAAATACTAAAAAGAGCCAGCAATCTAAACAGAGGTTGTGAGGTCAAACCCTGTCTTGTTTCTCCTTCCTTCTCTACAGTGCTGGTGGTCACTTGGCTGCTGGCTCCCAGCTCAAGGCACTGGTTGTATTGGTAATCTATGGATAGAAACAATACACCACACAAAAAAATAAAATTGGGGGGGCTCAGTGATAGCTTGAGCTGTTCCAGAGTTTTGCCTTGTGAAAAAAAAAAAAAAAAACAAGAAAAAAAATAAACCAAAGTTCATGTAGAATCGTAGAATCCCAGAAGGGTTTGGGGCTGGAAGGGCTCCTGTGGGTCCAAGCCCCTGCCGTGGGGGTTAGGGTGGAACCTTTAACATTGACAGGGTTGGGGAGGATTCCTTCCCAATATCCCACCCATCCCTGCCCTCTGGCGGTGGGAAGCCATTCCCTGTGTCCTGTCCCTCCATCCCTGGTCCCAAGTCCCTCTCCAGCTCTCCTGGAGCCCCTTCAGCCACTGGAAAGGGCTTTGAGGTCTCCCTGGATCCTTCTCCTCTCCAGATGAGCCCTCCAGCTCTCCCAGTGTCGTGGGTTTCTGTAGCTGAATTTTAGTAGAAGGAGGAGCTGAGGCAGCCAACACCGACTGGCTAAACAGAGAGTCTTTGTAAGGGGAATTCCCAGTTTAACAAGGGACTGGTTCACTGTAGGGACTGGGACCCAGGTGTTTTGTGGAATAAAACCCCTCTAACCCAGTGAGGTTCTAGAGAGCTCCGTTTATTCCCGGCCCGGGCGCAGGGGGGATCGCTCCTCCAAAAACATGCGCCCCTGGTTGGGTTAACAAAGGGTTTCTATGCAACTGAGTGATACATCTTCATTTGTCTTTGAGGCATAAACATGATTTCCTTGGAGAAGGCGGGGTTATTATAATGAGCCTCAGGAACTGATTCCCATTCTCTCCGCCCCGTGCTGCTGCTCCTTGCCCGTGCGCTGTTCCTCCTGGGAATTCAGGGCGGGGGTCCCTGGGGGTCTTTAGGGATGAAGGAAAGCATCTTCCTCCTGTGAACTCTTTACCTTTTGCTCAAAACTGGTCCAAACCAGCCTTGTTGGCAACTGTAACTGGTCTAATTGGAGTTACCTTGTTCTTTTGACATGTTTTCTGATTTATCATGGGGTATCCTGGCTGTTTGAATTGTCCGAGAAGCTTTGGGCCTCTTGGCATGGCCCTTTCAAGGACACTGTGTGAGTTTGGCTGCAGTGAATTTCATACTACTGAGCAAATTCTGTGATAAGTACAAAAGCACAGAAAATAAGCATCATCATAAGCACTGGGTAAATAAACATAAACAAAATAGGCATAAACAAAATGAGCATAAGCAAACAAAATAAGCATCATAAGCCCTAAGTGAAATAAACACAGGCTCCCCCTTCCCTTCCCCCTCATCAGAGGTACTGGTGTGACACAGTGAAGACAAAGGTTCCTACTCAGTTTGCTCTCACACATCTAATTACAGAGAAGTGCTAAAGATTATACTGCTAATTGACCAAAGGCTGGAGGTGCGGATACGGGTGACAGGAATCAGGTTCTCAGTCCACGTTCACATGACCTGCCTGTTGCCATGACTGTGGAATGCACAGCCACCAAAGCCATGGATGCTCAGACGGCCATGCTGTCTGAGGTGATGCAGAATTTAACCTCAGGCATACCTTTAAACTGGCTCTTCTCCTCCTGTTTTAAGAGGTTTTCACACCAAAAGTTACTCCTTGTTGTCTGGTGCCCTCTTGTGCACATTCACTTGTGGAGGATGTTCAGGAGACAGAGACTTCCCTGCATCCCCCTCCTCCTCCTCCTCTTCTTCCCAGAATACCAGGATGGTTTGGGTTGGAAGTGACCTCGAAACCCACCCAGTGCCACCCCTGCCATGGGCAGGGACACCTCCTACCAGCCCAGGGTGCTCCAAGCCCCATCCAACCTGGCCTGGGACACTCCCAGGGATGGGGCAGCCACAGCTTCTCTGCCCACCCTGTGCCAGGGCTGCCCACCCTCCCAGGGAAGGATTCCTTCCCAATATCCCAGCTAACCCTGCCCTCTGGCAGTGGGAAGCCATTCCCCCTTGTCCTGTCCCTCCACCCCTTGTCCGAAGTCCATCTCCAGCTCTCCTGGAGCCCCTTTTGGCACTGGAAGGGGCTCTGAGGTCTCCTTGAGGAGAGAAGAGGAGCCTCCTCTTCTCCAGGTGACCCCCCTCCATCTCTCCCAGCTTTTCCTCACAGGAGAGATGTTCCATCCCTCTCATCATCCTCACAGTCCCACCGTGCCACCTCCAGCCCTCCTGCCCCTCCCTGCAGGCAGGGAGCAGTGTCTGTGTCATGGCCCTGCCCTCCACAGAGGCACCAGACCCACACCAGATCTTGGTGGAAGTGGGGTCTGTCCAGAGTGGTCTCTGTTGGAAGCTGCCAGAAGCTTCTCCTGTCCTGTGGAGCCAAGGACAGCCAGGGCCAGGAGGGACCTCCTGCTGGTGGCCAGAGCTGAGCCAATGAAGAATCCCAGTCCCAGCTCTGGGATCACAGAGTGAAGAATTGAGGAGTGTGGGGCAGTTGGGAATTCCAGCCATGGGAGAACAACACAGAGACCAAGGTGGGAGCAGGAGGAGGAGAAGGAGGGACCCCACGGGAGCAGGGGGGGAAGGACTCAAAGCTGTGCCCCCCCTGCAGCCCCTGGAGATCCCTCGGGGGGCACAGACCCCCCTGCAGCCCATGGGGTGACCCACAGGACAAGAGCAATGGCAGCACCAACACCTGCAAACCCCCATTCCCTGCTCCCTGGAACTGCTGGGAAGGGAGGAGTGGGAGGAGAAAGGGGTTCTTAGGACTGATTTGTTTCTTACTTTTGATTTCTTATCTTGTCAGTAACAAATGTCAGTATTTAGCCACTCTGAGTTTGTTTTGCCATTATCTCTCAGCTGGTTTTTTTGCCTTTTCTCCTTTTCCTTTCCCTCTGGGAAAAGGGGGGACCTGGAGGTTTGGGTGGACACGGGGTGAGAAGCCTCACACCCGGTGTCAGAGAGAACGATCCCACCTCTCCATGTGGAGATGAACATCTACAGTCCCAACTCCCACAAAGGTCAAGGAGTGGAGCACAAACCCTGAGGAGTTCCCCAATTCCTAGAAGAGGAAGCAATGTGGGGGTAGCACTTCTCACCACGTTCCTGCATCCTCCTCCCACGGGCTGGTTGCCCAAACCACTTTCTCTCCCGTTTCCTCCCTCCTCGTTGTCCTTCTCACACTCCATCAAGCCGTTCACACTCCTTCCTCATGCCCACTCGGTGTTCCAAAGACTCCTCTTTGTCGTATTTTCCTAGTTTATCATCAAAAAACTGCCAGAAACGAAGAAGAGAAATTATGTCTTAGAGAATACTTTGACTTTTGGCCAATGCTCTGCTACAACATTTATGGGATTTGATCCCTGTGTTTTAGAAGGCTTTTTACTTGTAGGTTGGGGATGAGAAGTAGATGGCTGTTCTCACTAAATATTCATAGATCCTGGCTATTCATTTTCCAGAGGTGCCTTTGGAAAATAGACATCATTTTTTTTTCCACCTGCTTCCACTGATGTCAGGGTGCTCCAGAATCTTTACTTTTGGCCTTTGAGAAAATGCAGTTTTCAAAGCTTCTCACGTTCTTTTTGAAAGTAGGTGTGATTTATCCATCTTAATCATGTGGCTACTACAGGGTCAGTACCTGAAGAGAATCACTATATTCTGTTTCCTTCCTTTCTCTATGTTTTTATGCCAAAGTTGTAATTGAAACAGTTTGGGGGAAAAAAAAAAACTAAACAAAACAAAAACCAACCAACCAACCAAACAAAAAAACCCACAAACCAAAAGACATCCTCATACTTATTTCTCTCTTGCCTGATTTTCAGTGGAAGCAGAACCCCTCAACCATTTCAGCAAAGGCTCTCCAGGCAGGGCCATTCACTGGCAGCAAAAAAGAAATTTAAAAAAAAAATAGATCTCTCTTTGCAGGAGAAAAATACCTGGATTTGGTTGTATCTGTTTCATACTCCACGGGAGGGCACCAGAGAATTATCTTCAATATCACCACGGCAGTTGTTGCGAAGGAGCTGTTAATTGCGCCTAATTAGAGCTCGGTAGATGTACGGAACAATCAGCAGTCTCAACACAGAGACCGCGGCAGCGTTTCCATCCACGCTCAGCCCTCCAGTTTGCTGCTCCCCTTTTGGATCCCAAGGATTCAGGCATTGCTTCCACCTCCAAATCTTCTCCCATTTCTTATCTTGCTGCTGTCCTGCCTTTGGACACATTCCTGAAATCCTGCCCGGAGCCCCAAACCTGAAATGCTGCCCAAAACCTGAAATCCTGCCTAGAGCCCCACAAATGAAAAGTTCGTCGGAGCAAGAACAGCTTTGCTGTGGGTTCATCCTACAAACATTTACCACCTTTTATTTAAAAATAAAAAGCCTCAACCATTTCAAAACGTGGTGTGCAGCATTTCCCTGTGTCTCACAGCTGTTAATCCCTCTCATTCCTTCCTGCAGGGCACAGGACATCCACTGTTTGCTGAACCACAGATTAAAAAGTTGTAAAAAGGGTTTCATCCTTGCCCCTATTTCAGCTCAAATTACCTGCACTTGGCACCATTCTGCATCCTTCTTTGCCCTGACACAACTCAGACTACTCATGCTTCTGAAAGCATGTGGGAAACCTTCTGAGGAAACAAAAAGGTGTAAAAAGAAACCAAAAAAAACATTTCTTTCCCCTCAATCCGATTCTCACTGCTGCCGCACACGCAAGCAAGAAACAATTGTTGCCCTCGTTTTTCTTGTGGCTAATCATGTTTTAGATAAATGGGCTTAATTCTCTTCTCCTCCTGGGTTAAAGGGATAAAGGAAATGCCTAAAATAAAGATGCCAACAAATGAAAATCATTTTAATGAGCTAATTACCTGATGGGGTGATTAACTTCTCTGTCTCCCTGCCTTTCTCCACCTGTTAATACACCAACTTAAACAACAAATGCGGACTCAATACCAGCCATTCAGTGCACTCTGCACAAGTCCAATTAAGCATCTCTTTATAAACCATACCACTAATTATCCAGCTCTTCTATTTCTCTCAAACATCTTAATTTGCCCTGAAGACATTTCATGAGTTTAGGAGACAAAAAGTGCCTGCTCAAAGCACCAATGTGATGAAAATATTGTGCAGTTTTGAGCACAAGCCCTAAGGCAGCAGATGTAATGAATTCAGGTTGTTTTCCAGCGGGGTTGTGCCTTGTCAGATGTGGAAGAATCAGAATTTCAGGGAATGTTTCAGCTGCAGGGCCATTTGTGTGGTTGGAGGGTGTGCTACTCTGAACTGGCCTTCATTTTTTGACATTGGCCAAACCCTTTCTGCACCGCCTGGAACTTCATTCCACGGACAGATCACGTTGTTTCTCAGCTCCTCATGAAGCTTCTTGGCTAGTTTTGACCTCAGTTTCACTTTGTTGATGCATTTAACTTCCCAAACCATCCAGCTGAGTGCTGCTATGAAAAACACTGGCAGCAAAACACTAAATATTCCTGATTTGCTCCCAGCCATTGCCACCCCTGTTGTCCCCCAGCTGTGCTTGAGGATGGCTCGGCCCCTGTCTGCTTTGGAATGTTTCCTGCCCATCCAACTGGCCAAAGCTTTTATTCCACTTGGCAACTTTAGAGCTGAGCTCATTTTTTCCTGCCTTCTTAAAAGCAATTTGCATTAAAGAACTTGGCCTGATCCCATCAAAGCTGGTCAATGAGCTTTTTAAGGTTGTATTAGGGTCAGGTACATCAATATTTTTTAGGATACACTGGAGGGGTAAAAACAAATCCTTGACCCTTCCTAACCAAGATTCACTCTGTTTTCTTCTGCTCCCACCTCTGCTACTCCCAGCTCATTCTGGACTGCTATTTTTAGCAATATTTTTCCCTTTTGGGACAACCCTGTCCACATGCTGGCTATATATTGGTTTCCAGAGAGTTTTTTGAAGCAAGAGCTTAATAATAGTGGGGCCTGACTACTGAAGAGCCTGTAGAGTCTCATGCAAAACTTCTTTTTCAAAGGAATAAAGCTGATAGAATCCCTAATTTGTGCATTCTTCTCCTTGAGGGACACGGATTCTGCTACAATTCCTGTTTTATTCACCTTACCTCTCTGAGTACTTCAGACCAGCCTCTCACCTCATGCTACCACTGCCCATTTACCTTTCCTTTGCTATCATTTATTTATACCCTCATCTTTCTTCACTGCAATGGACCACAGCAGAGTTATGCACCAACATGGACATTTGCTCCCAATTTCTCCCACCTTTTTACCTGCTATTTACAGGTCCCTGCCTCCAGGCTTTTTTAAAAGGGAGTGTGTTATTTTTCTTTTCCTTCTCTCCATATGCTGGATTCTAAAAGGCAGCCAATGGGGGACCTTCGGTCGCTTTACCAGGTAATAAATATTTCACCTGGGAGGAGGACATGGAAACAGCTTGTCTCAGTTGACTGGAGTAATTTTCTTTACTATTATTTTGCTGCTGCAAGGAGCAGAAGGAATGTTTCCATTACAGCAGGAGCAGTGGCAAGCAGGAGCTGATGAAAGCTCTCTTGTGCTGCATGGCTTTTCTGCCTGCTGCAGACAACAAAAACATTCCCAAACACAGAGATTTGAAATGCAAGATTGTCCATATTCCAGGCTTTCTTAGCTGCACTGGCAGAGCAGAATCACAGCATGATGGAATGATTTGGGCTGGAAGGGACCTCAGGAGGTCCCTGTCCGAGCTCCAGACCAAAGCAGGTCAGCTCTGGGGTCAGATCAGGTCGCTCAGGGCTTGACCTAGTTGGGTTTGGAAAACCTCCAAGGACGGCACAACTTTGCTGCTGTTGGGTGTCCCCACAGGGAACAGGCTTCTCCTGCATTCACTCCAAACCTTTCCTGTTCTGGCTGACTGTCTCCTCACACCTTGACTGAGAAGAGTGATCAGCAACCTCACAGGAGGGGCTGGACGATGCAGGGTCCTAAAAACCCCGAGCTGACCGAGCCCTGCTCCCGTAGCCCTTCCTCACTGCCACAGTTCTCCCACCCCAACCATTCTGGGGGCTTCCCTTCCCCTTCCTCTTCCCTTCCCTTTTGTAACATTTACCTTTTTTTCACAGCAAAAAACCCTTTTCCTACCAGTGGCACATTAACTTTGGAACTTCTTCATTCACCTCAGTGCTGCAGACAACTAACAAGGGAAGGAATTTTCACCAGAGGACACTCGAGGACACAGGCAATAGCTGGACAATGTCTTCTTTTCCTCAGCACTGATGAACAGCTGAAACAGCAAGAAAATGTCAGTAATTAATTCTGATTAGTGCCATTCTAAAGGGAGCAACTTGTCAGAATCTCTTATTCCGTCCTGTGCCAGCTTTGAACTTTAACACTGAAAGAGCTCAACACAACCCACTGAAGGAAAGTAATTCCTGAAGAAAAGGAAAATAATTCCTGAAGAAAAGGAAAGCTCACCAAGAACAAGAAAGGACTTTTGAGTCCTGTCCCCAGCTGACTCCCCCTGAGATTTGGCTGAGACATTTGATCCCACAGAGATGTGATCACTGACAACCTCATCAAGCTCTTGGGAGGATTGATGGTCCAGGCTGTAGTGTAGGTCCCAAGGAGGGTCAGGGAGACAAAGGGTAACATTACCAAAAAAGGGGTAACAGTACCGAAAAAAGGGGTAAGAGTACCAAAAAAAGGGGTAACAGTACCAAGAAAAGGGGTAAGAGTACCAAAAAAGGGGTAACAGTACCAAAAAAGGGGTAACAGTGCCAACCAGGCCTTTGTAAAGATTCTAATTATGACCATATTAACTGTAATATGCTCATAATTAGAATCCCTATGGGATGATGGGTTTCCCTATGGGAAGGGTATCCCTATGGGATGATGGGTGTCCCTATGGAATGATGGGTGTCCCTATGGAATGATGGGTGTTCCTCTGGGATGATGGGTGTTCCTCTGGGATGGGTGTCCCTATGGAATGATGGGTGTCCCTATGGGATGGGTGTCACTGTTGGAATGGGTGTCCTACTGGGATGGGTGTCCCTATGGGATGGGTGTCACTGTTGGAATGGGTGTCCTGCTGGGATGGGTGTCCCTATGGCATGATGGGTGTCCCTATGGGATGGGTGTCCCTATGGGATGGGTGTCCCTATGGGATGGGTATCCTGCTGGGCACTAGGATGGGTGTCCTTCTGGGCACTGGGCCGGGTGTGCTGCTGGGCTGGGGACTCCAAATCTCCCTGGGCAGCCCCTTCCAAGGCCTGACCACCCTTTCCATGGAGAAATTCCTGCTGGTGTCCCACCTGGCCCTGCCCTGGCACAGCTCGTCCCGCCCGGCCCCGCTGAGGGCGCTCGGGGGAGCGATCAGTGCGCCCATCCAGGGGGCAAAGGGGGGAGAGACGGGGAGAGGGAGAAGAGGGAGAAACAGGGAGAGAAAGGGGAGAGAAGGGAAAGAGGGAGAGGGGAAAAAGGAGGGGAAAAGAGGGGGAGGGAAGGGGGAAAGGAGGGAGAAAGAGGAGG